>CM019152.1:54691220-54943040 GCA_009733165.1 Naja naja
TAATCTACTCTACTATTTTGAAATTCTATTCTGCTCTGCTCTGCTCTGCTCTGCTCTGCTCTGCTCTGCTCTGCTCTGCTCTACTCTACTCTACTCTATCCTTCTATCCACTATACTGATTGAGAATTTCCATAGACACATAATGGGGCAGGTTAGGGAAGTGTAAGTAGATGCTTTGCCAAGTGGCTTGCCCTTTGGCCTTGTTGGAGATTCAGAGACATTCTGTCCCTCTGACCTCTCCTTAGGACTATGTCTGAAGATGGTTCTAGTCCTAAAAGTGTTCAGCCTAGGTTCACAAAGGGCCTGGTGGCAGGAATGGAGGCTAGGGTGTAGAACAGGGGTCTTCAAACTTGACAGCTTTAAGACTTATGGACTTCAACTCCAGAATTCCTCCTCCAGTCGTGTTAGCTCAGGAATTCTGGGAGTTGAAGTCCACAAGTCTTAAACTTGCCAAGTTTGAAGGCCCTTGGTATAGAAGATTCACAGGCACAACTTGTCACAATGCACAAAAATCAAACCCCTTCTATAAGTCTATATTCCTGGATTTTAGTTTTTTTTCCTTCTGTGATTCCGAGTTGATGGTTGTTGTTCTCATAAAGGCTTTGCAAGACCCCTGCTCCCTGTTGTCATAATGACTCTCTCTAGTGAAGGAACTCTTGGTTTGTGCTTCACCATTCCTTAGAGTAAATGTCAAAAGTCAAATGGCAATTGACTCACACTTATGACGGTCGCCGTGTTCTGGGGTCACATGGTCCCCTTTTGCAACCTTCTGTCAAGCAAAGTCAATGGGGGGGGAGCCAGGTTCACTTAACAACCGTGTCACCAACTTAAAAGATATAATGATTCATTTAACAACGGTGGCAAGAAAGATCGTAAAATGGGCTCAAACTCACTTAACAAGTGTTTTGCTTAGCAACAGATACCTTTGGGCTCCGTTGTGGTGGTACGTCAAGGATTACCATTGAGGAACATTTCATCAAGGTAGCCTCAGACACAGACTCCAGAGAGTAATTAGGACTGCAGAAAAAACAATGGCTACCAACCTGCCTTCAGTTGAGGACCTGTATCCTGCATGAGTCAAAAGAGGGCTGTGAAAATATTTACAGACCCCTCACATCCCAGACATAAACTGTTTCAACTCCTTCCTTCAAAATGACGCCATAGAGCACTGCACACCAGAACATCTAGACACAAGGACAGTTTTTCCCCGAACGTCATCACTCTGCTCAACAAATAATTCCCTCAACGCTGTCCAACTCTTTACAAAGTCTGCACTACTATTACTGTTAATCTTCTCATCACTCCTTATTGCCCATCCCCTCCCACTTGTGACTGTATGGCTGTAACTTTGTCGCTTGTATCCTTACGATTTATATTGACTGTTTCCTAGTATGATTTGATTGCTTATTGTACCCTATGACTATTATTAAGTGTTGTTGTACCTTATGATTCCTGACTCTCGACGAATGTATCTTTTCTCTTATGTACACTGAGAGCATTTGCACCAAGACAAATTCCTTGTGTGTCCAATCACACTTGGCCAATAAAGAATTCTATTCTATTTTATTCTATTCTATTCTGTTCTGTTCTGTTCTGTTCTGTTCCTACTTGCCTATTCAGTCAATTCTGCAAGAGTAATGCAATACTGGCAGGCAGTCCTGTTCTGTTCTGTATCCAGAAGCAGTCCATAAAAAAAGAGGTGAAATAAGGTGAAAATGATGACTTCATGAAATCTCTCATTTGCAGAAGCAGCAAAAAAATAAATTGCTGAGACTTGAGAAAGTATGCAGAGAAGTGTAACAAAGATGACAAAGGGCTAAATTGTATGATGAAAGGTTGAAGGACCTAGGTATGTCTAGCATATCAAAGAGAAGTCTCACAGGGGACGCAATGACTGTCTTCCAGTGCTTGAGTTCCTATCGTAGAGAAGAGGGAATTGACTTATTCCCCAAAGCACCAGAAACAGGACAAGAAGTAATGGGTGGAAGATCATTAAAGACAGAGATGGTATTCAGCAGGTTCTGACCAGTTCTGGAGAACCGGTAGCAGACATTTTTAGTAGTTTGGAGAACTGGCAAATACCGCCTCTGACTGGAGATTTTACAGTATCCTTCCCCTGCCACACCCACCAAGCCACACCCACAGAACCGGTAGTAAAAAAATTTGAATCCCACCACTGATTAAAGAGAGGTCCAACCTATAAGTAAGGAGAAATTGTTCTGTGAGAACAATTAATCAGTGGAACAGCTTGCTTCCTGGAGTTATGGGTGCTCCATCACTGGAGGTTTTCAAAAATAGACTGGACAATCATTTGATTGGGATGGTATATAAGGTCTCCTGCCTTGAGCAGGGGGTTAGACTAGAAGATCTCTGAGTTTCCTTCCAACTCTATGTTTCTATAGCAATAGCACTTAGACGTATATACCACTTCACAGTGGTTTACAGCCCTCCCTAAGCTGTTTACAGATTCATTATATTAGCCCCAACAATCTGGGTCCTCATTTTACCGACGTCAGAAGGATGGAAGGCTGAATCAACTTTGAGCCGGTCAGGATCGAACTGCTGGCAGTCGGCAAAATTAGCCTGCAATAGTGCATTCTAATCGTTGCACCACCAGATATAGAACAAGTGATAATAGATGAAAAAGGAAGGAAGGAAGGAAGGAAGGAAGGAAGGAAGGAAGGAAGGAAGGAAGGAAGGAAGGGTAGAACAATAGCAATAGCACTTAAACTTATATACTGCTTCACAGTGCTTTACAGCCCACCCTAAGCTGTTTACAAGAGTCAGTATATTAGCCCCAACAATCTAGGTCCTCATTTTACCAACCTTGGAAGGATGGAAGGCTGAATCAACTTTGAGCTGGTCAGGATCGAACCTCTGGCAGTCAGCAGAATTAGCCTACAATACTGCATTCTAACCACTATATTCTATAAAACCCTTCAAGTACTCAAAAACAACACCCTGATAGCAGATTCTGTCTATCTTGGCTGACATTGGCCTGTGCAGCACAAGATTAGAGTTATTTTAAGTCTACTACTATAAGTCTACTGCTACTATAAGTCTACTACTTTTCAGAAAGAGCACTGAATCTAGGTTTTAAAGGAACGGGTCTCGTATTTCAAAATTTCACTAAATCTGTATGTAGGAGGAGTCTATGGTAAGACGTGGCAAGTGCATGGAAGCAGAGTGACTTTGAGCCAATCACCAGAAGATAGTGTAGTTCTAGTCCCGCCTTAGGCATGAAAGCCAGCTAGGTGAGTCCCTCTCTCAGCCAACAGGAAGTTGGGGGTCTAGGAGGAACCTGTGTCTCTGTTA
Source organism: Naja naja (assembly GCA_009733165.1). Taxonomy (NCBI): domain Eukaryota; kingdom Metazoa; phylum Chordata; class Lepidosauria; order Squamata; family Elapidae; genus Naja; species Naja naja. The sequence continues at coordinate 54,694,536 of CM019152.1, forward strand.
TTTATGTAAAAATAAAGGTGAGGTAAGGAAGGAAGGAAGGAAGGAAGGAAGGAAGGAAGGAAGGAAGGAGAAGGAAGGAAGGAAATTAAAATGGATTACTTTCTACTTTGTACTAACTGCATTTATCATTTTCGGTTGAAGTTCTTTCTATTAGTGTCTTCTAGTGAATTCAGCCCCAAAAGGATTGGTGTCTCATTGTAATGTATTAACTTAGTGGAGAGGATGATGTTGAAAATGAAGACTCTTGGAGATGAAAGAAAAATGTGAGGATAGGACAAGAAATTTATACTATAATTCATAGTTGAAAGGGACCTTGGGGGTCTTCAACCCCCTGCTCAAGCAGGGGACCCTATACCAGTTCAGTCAAGTGGTTATCCAGTTCAGACAAATGGATTTCAGAACAGAAAGAAAAGAAGGAGAGAGGAGGGGAGGAAATGAAAGGAAAAATGGAGGAAGGAAGGGAAAGGGAAGGAAGGGAAGGAAGGGAAAGGAAAGGAAAGGAAAGGAAAGGAAAGGAAAGGAAAGGAAAGGAAAGGAAAGGAAAGGAAAATAGAGTGGAGGAAGGGAAGGGAAGGAAGGGAAGGGAAGGAAAGGAAAGGAAAGGAAAGGAAAGGAAAGGAAAGGAAAGGAAAGGAAAGGAAAGGAAAGGAAAGGAAAGGAAAGGAAAGGCTTTCCAGCAGCAAGATAACAGGTGTGTTTTCTTCCAATGAGAATTTTCAGGGATGATTTAACAGATTTTCTATCTGCCTCAGATAATTATATAGAAGGCAATAGACTTGTTCTTTGTAGTCTGAATGAGTGAAAGGCCTGCTGTTTCGACTTGACACTAAGCGAGAACTCTGTAACGCTGTGAATCATTTGGTTGAGCAATGGGCTACCTCCAGAAGCTGATGGGCTTCTCTTCCCTTGGAGATATTTCAACAGAAGTTACAAACCCTTAGAACAACGAATGGTTTGGAATGAAGAGTCTCTTTAAAGCCCTCTGGAGTCTGTTCTTCACTATTGTTCAAGATGTGTGGCTTACACAGGACCAAAAAAAAAAACCCATCAGCAAAGTTAGCTGTCTTACCTAAGCAATGTCCTTGCAAGTGATGTAGAACTGCTTCAGTAATTCCCTACTTTGTTACAAATGTGTTCTTGCTCCATTTGCTAGCTCCTTTTCTTTTTTTTTAAATCTCCCAGCTGTCTCTTCAATCCTTTTTTTCCTCCCTCTGGGTTGTTTTTCTCCCCAGCTCAACTTCTACACCAAGAGACAAGGTAATTAATTTCCCAAGAAAAGCAAAGAAAACAAGGTGTTTTTTTTCGTACATTCATCATTGACCTTTTCCCATCTGGTCCCTTCTTGTTGTGTTGGATTTCATTTCCCATAGTTCCCAGCCCCCCCCCAAAAAAGGCCATCGGTTGAAAATTGTGGAGCTGAAGTTTCATACAGGAGATGGAGGTGGAGTCAAAAGAGGAATCAACCTGGAATCATTATGTTCTCATAAACAGTCTAAGTCCAACCTCTCTTGAATTCCAATTACTCTCATCTAGTGCCCGTTTAGTGTGGAAAATTAATTGGCTAGATTCTCGGGTATAGGCCTGAGCTTAACTGGAACTTATTTGCCTGACACTTAACGGAACAGCAGAGTTGGAAGAGACCTTGGGAGGTCTTCTAGTCTAACCTCCTGCTCAAGCCAAGGTCCTATATCAGAGGTGGTATTCAGCAGGTTCTGACCAGTTCTGGAGAACCAGTAGCAGAAATTTTGAGTAGTTGGGAGAACCGGCCAATGCCACCTCTGAGTGGCCCCGCCCTCATCTCTTCTTGCCTCCCGAGTCCCAGATGATTGGCTGGGTCTCTTTTGTTGCCCTGCACAGGAGAACAGAGCTGGAAAGCAGGTTAAGTGAGGTGGGGAGGGAATGAGGATTTTACAGTTTCCTTCCCCTGGAGTGGGGAGGGAATGGAGATGTTACAGTATCCTTCCCCTGCCACGCCCACCAAGCCACGCCCACCAAGCCACACCACACCCACCAAGCCACGCCCACAGAATTGGTAGTAAAAAATTTTTAATCCCACCACTGTCCTATATCATTCCAAATAAGTGGCTGTCCCTTACCTGGCTGGCATTATCTGTGATTTTCAAAACAGGCTACATCATTGGGCAAACATCTTTGTGGTTCATTCAAGGTCACCTCCACTATGTTTCTTATCACATCGTAGTTAGAAGTTCTGAAAGTGTCTTCTGCTGAGCATTCGTTGTACAGATGCTCCTCGACTTACAACTATTCATTCAGCAACCGTTCTAAGTTACGACGACACTGAAAAAAGTAATTTACAACATGCGATCAAAATTTGGATTCTTGGCAATCGGTATATATTTACCATGGTTGCTGTGTCCCAGGGTCATGTAACCATTATTAGGAAGTAAAATCCGGTCTGGTAACAAGCTGGAAGAAAGGCTCTGGAGATAAAATGGAGGCTGATTGCAAAGAAAGAAGTTTTATTTGGTTTCCAGAAACTTCAGTGACAGCAACAAATGTTTGTTTGTTTGTTTATTTGTTTGTCAAACATGCACAAGATAACAAATATAGGTATGAACATAAACAAGAACAAAGGAAGTAAATACAGATAAACGGGGACAGTAGGACAGGGATGGTAGGCATGCTGGTGCGCTTATGCACGCTCCCTTTAAGGACCTCTTAGGAATGGGGTGAGGTCCACGGTAGACAGTTTGAGGTTGAAGCTGCGAGGGGTTGAGGCTGTAACAATGGAGTCGGGTAGGGCGTTCCAAGCATTGACCACGCTGTTGCTGAAGTTGTATTTTCTGCAATCGAGTTTGGAGCAGTTTACCTTGAATGTGTATTGGTTGTTTGCCCGGGTTTTATTGTGGTTAAAGCTGAAGAAGTCGTTGACTGGCAGGATGTTATAGCAGACAATTCTGTGAACAATGCTTAGACTGGACCACAAGCAGCGTAGTTCCATTTTGTCCAGGCCTGAAATTTCCAGCCTGGAGGCATAGGGAAGTATATTGTGAGTGGAGGAGTGGAGTACTTTTCTCGAGAAATATCTCTAAACCCGCTCAATTGTGTTAATGTCTGATATACAGTGCGGATTCCAGGTGGACAAGCTGTATTCAAGAATTGGTCTGGCAAAGGTTTTGTATGCCCTAGTTAACAATTCAATGTTGCTGGAGAAGAAGCTTCGCAAAATAAGGTTAACAACTCTTAATGCCTTTTTGGCAATGCTGTTACAGTGAGCTCTGGCGCTTAGATCGTTTGAGATAAGTACTCCTAGGGGTGTTCCTGGGGTGGCTGACAAAATGGCTGAGTGAGTGAATAGATCTTTATAGGGTTCTGGAATTTTGTAATTGAGATGCTCCAGGGGGTTGTTCAATACAGTGAGCCTTTTGTCTTTTGCTATTCTAATGGTGGTGGGTAAATCCTATGATGTCCTGAAGGTCCTGTCCTGTCCTTAGAATTTGGGTGGGGGAATGTAGATTTCAGGAGTCTTTTTCCCTACTACCTTTAATCCCTTCTGGGGGAGCTGGGTTGAAGATGTTTTGTTTATGAATAGGCTGGCCTGTTCATGAACAAATTTTTATTAGTGACTGACCAACACTCCTGATTTTGGGACAGAGGAAAACTGGAATCATTAAAAGGCTGACTTTTGTAAAATGATAATAATGCAGCCTTTCAGAGACACACATGAAATATAGATTGTATTTTGAGCAGAATTAAATTGTTTTTTTTTACCCTGGAAAGACCATGCACTGAAACAAGAATTTGATTTGAGCATTCTAAAAGTACAATCCCACCAATTTCTCATCACTGGCATGTATTTTTCTCCCTGAGGACAAGAAGGATAAATTCATCTCTTTTAAGGAGAAGTTAATCCCCTTAACTCCTTTCTGCAGCTTAACCTTTTGCAGTTACATTATTGTTAATATTAAAATATTTATAGATTACTTTTCAGCCAGGATAGTATCATCCATAGCGTTACACAGTTGTCCTACTTATGTTTTTCTGATCTTTTCTGTTCTTTTCTGAAGGAAACTAATGATATTTGTGTATCTCCACCTGCTCTATCATAAAACTGCCTTTCATTTAATTTTGCAGTGCTTCTCTATATAATTCTCGTGAGGTTATGGGATAAAATGGGATACGAAGAATGAGGCCTGTTGTATACTAGTCGTCAAAAAATGAACATTTTTTTGAGAATAAATATGTCTTAAGGGTAGCAGTAGAAGGCCAGAGCAAAGGTGCCATTTTGGCAAGATTGGAAATTTTTATATGGAAATTTTAGCTGGGTGCCATACTGGAACTGTGCCTACCCAGAGAAGATGTCATGCAAACAGCCCATTTAGCAGGTGCTAAAATTAGGGGGCTATGTTGGTGGATGATCAGTGGAGGCTAATGCAGTATTTAAAAAACAACAAGCTCCTCTTGGCAATGAGTAGTAGCAGCTGTTATCTCCTCCTCTTCTTCCCCAATGCTCCATTTATTGTGAAAAAATGAAGACTTATATCCTGACATTAATTGGAGCTGAGTCAGAGCGATGAATGAATGGTCTGTGACTGAATGCATGTATTTATTTTATTTTATATTTTTATCTCACCTTTATTACTTTACAAGCAATTCAAAGGAGCAAACATTCTTAACTCTCCTTCTTACTTTTATTTTCTCCACAACAACAACCCTGTGAGGTGGGTTGGGCTCAGACTGAGGGACTGGCCCCAAATCACCCAGCTGGCTTTCAAAGCTAAGGCGCAGTGGTGGGATTGGAATAACTTAACAACCGGTTCTCTGTGTCGGCGGTGTGGCTGGGTAGGCGTGGCCGGTTGGTCATGTGACTGGGTGGGTGACATCACTCATCATACCCAGCCGTGCCTTCCGGCCACTCGCCTCAAAGGCTTCAGGATAGGATCCAGCCGGTTGGGGCTAATCCCATCACTGGCTGGCCTCGCCCCTGCCCATTTCTCGGCCTGTTTTTTGACCTTTTTTGGGGGGCTGTTTTCAGGCCATTTTTGGGTCATTTTCAGGACATTTTGGGGCTGTTTTTCAGGCCATTTTTTTCCAGCTGCTTTCAGGCAGTTTTGGGCCATTTTTTGAGCCAAAAATGGGACAAAAAATGGCCAGAAATGGCCTGAAAATGACTAAAAACAGGCAGTTTTGGGGATGTTTTCAGGCCATTTATTGGGCCATTTTCAGGCCATTTTGGGGCTGTTTTTCAGGCCATTTTTGGCTGTTTTCAGGCTATTTTGGGGGCACTTTTTGAGCCAAAATCTGCCTGAAAAATGGCCTGAAAAACAGGCCAAAAAACAAGCAGGGCAAGGCCAGCCTGTGGTGGGATTTGCCAGTTTGCCGAATTGTGCAGAATCTTAACTACCGGTTCAGGTGAACCGGTGCAATCCAGCAGCAGCCCACCTCTGCTAAGGTGGGATTAGAACTCTCAGACTCTTGGTGATTGGCCCAAAGTCATCCAACCGGCTTTCATGCCTAGGGTGGGACTAGAACTCACCATCTCCTGCTTTCTAGCCTGGTGCCTTAACCACTAGGCCAGACTCTGTCATCATATCATTGGTCTCGATGCGGCTGCAAGTTAAAATTAAAAACTGAAAATATTTCAGGTGGCCTTTGGTGTTTGCAGGGATGCCATTAGTGTATTATTTGTGCATGTGGTTGCACCAGCTTTGTTTTTTTCTTTTTGGGTAATGGATTTAACCCTAACATTTTACTGCATCGCTCTTTTGATGTGCATTGTTTGTATACGATTGAGAATCTAATAAATAAAATGGCATGGATATAGGAGTCATGTTTGGCTTGAAGGCCTCTTCACATTTTTTATAGTTGCATTCTAAAATACAACCCAAAATTATCACAACTCATTAACAGATGATGATATTTCTAACCTGGGTATGTTCAGAAGCTTTGTTGCATAAATGCATTGAAAGCCGGCTGGGTGACTTTGGGCCAATCACCAGGAGAATGTGAGTTCCGGTCCCACCTTAGCCGTGGAAGCCAGCTGGGTGACTTTGGGCCGATCACTAGGACACAGTGAGTTCTAGTCCTGCTTTAGCCAGGAAAGGTGGCTGGGTGACTTTGGGCAAATCACTAGGAGACAGTGTGTTCTAGTCCCACCTTAGCCTTGAAAGCCAGCTGGATGACTTTGGACCAATCACCAGGAGACAGTGAGTCTAGTCCCACCTTAGCCATGAAAGCCAGCTGGATGACTTTGGACCAATCACCAGGAAATGGTGAGTTCTAGTCCCACCTTAGCCATGAAAGCTGACTGTGTGACTTTGGGTCAATCACCAGGAGACCGTGAGTTCTAATCCTGCTTTAAGCAGGAAAGGTGGCTGGATGACTTTGGACCAATCACTAGGAGACAGTGAATTCTAGTCCCACCTTAGCCATGAAAGCTGGCTGGGTGACTTTGGGCCACTCACCAGGAGACTGTGAGTTCTAGTCCTGCCTTAGTTTGGGCCAGTCCTCCTCTCTCTCGGCCAAATCCGCCTCACTGGGTTGTTTTTGTGAGGAAAACAGGAGGGGGAAGGTGTGTTATATATGTTCCCCACCTTGAGTTATTTGTAAAAATAGTGAAAGAAGGGTACAAATAAATAAAATAGATAAAAAACACCCTGAAGGAGAACCTAAGATAGACATCTTTGTGAAGTCTTAAGTTATTTTGCTGGCTCCAGGTAAATTTTATTATTTGGGACCGATTACTTTGAAGCAGATCTGGGAAGCTGATGCATTTTTAAGGCAGGGCAAGAGAGCTTGAGAATTATAGGATAAAGCAGAACCCATCCACAGTATCTACATATGTAGGTGTTTATGCATTTGCAATTCTGTCTTTCTGAGGTAGGCAACTCATGAAAATTGTACTTGAAGGTCCCTTGTTTGGCTTAATTGCAGAAAAGCAAACCCTAAATATAGCTCTGCAGTGTTAATGCAAATGTGGGTGGTAAATTTCTCCCTCGCATGCACACCCGTTGCAAAACCAAACTTAGAAAACGTTGGCCTAACACACATGTATGAGGCATCCTCACATAACTTTCATGTCAGTGTTATGTCCACTGCAGCCCTTTCCCACGCTGAAAGCTGTTCGGAGCAATTTCAAAAATGGACTTAGAGCAACAAGGGAGTGACACCAGACATCCAGTCCAGTTCCCTCTGAAATTCCAGTGTGACAGAGGGAGATAGTCCTTCTGAAAGTGAATGGAAGGATAAAAAGAGACTATTATTTATAACCGAGAGGAAGCTGTGCTGTCCCTTGGGCCAGTTATTGCATTGTTTCAGAAATCGCTGAAATCTTTTTGACCTGAAGTGAATATCATGCAAAAGAAATGTTAATGGATATTATAGAAAATTCTTTTCAGTCTTCTTTCAGTCTCCTTAATTGTAATTTGCTCCTTCCCTTCCCTTCCCTTCCCTTTCCCTTCCCTTCCCTTCCCTTCCCTTCCCTTCCCTTCCCTTTCATTTCCTGGCTTTTTAATGGCTGTTTTTGACTCATTTAAGAGCTGCTGAACAATTTCTTTAGAATTTGACCTGAAACTCTAGAGCAGTGGTGGCTAACCTTTTTGGGCTCCTGTGCCAAAAACTGCGCTTGCGCTCACGTACCAGCACTCAGAAGGCAACGTGCGCCCCTCCCTGCCCCCTGCGCATGCGTGTGTGATCCCCCCGCCACCCCCTTACCTGCACTGCACATGCGTGTGCCTCCCAGCTGATTTTCAGGCCTTTTTCAGCCTCCCAGAGGTTCAAGGGAAGCCTCTGCAGCCTTTGAAGGCCGAAAAATGGGCCCGTTTCATCACTTCCGGTATTTCCGGAAATACAGGAAGTGATGAAACAGGCCTGTTTTTCGGCCTCCAAAGATTGCAGAGGCTTCCCTGGAGCCTCTGGAAGGCCAAAAAAGGCCCGAAAATCAGCTGGGAGGCACACGCATGCGCAGTGATGTAAGTTTGTCTGGGGCTTGCATGCCTGCACAAATGTCTCTGTGTGCCACCTATGGCATGTGTGCCATAGGTTCGCCAGCACGGCTCTAGAGAGATTTTTGGATTCTGCCAGTTACATCTGTATCAGGCCTGTAAGGATGTTGTTGCCATCCCTTGTAAGAACAGAAATGAATATTCAAGTTATCTCAAAATATATCTTCACATTAGCTTCTGCCTTCTGTTGCTTGTTCAGGCACCTAAAACATAATTTGCCTTTCTCTCTTTTCAAGTAATAAATGAGAATCTACCTAATATTCCTTTATATCAAATCCAAAATTGTGGTTGTCATTGTTGAGTCAAGGGCCCAGATGTCCTGCTGTTGTCCAATTGTTATCAGTGCCATAGTTGTCCTTTGTGATTGGATTCTGGAGAGACTTTGAGGTTTAATACTCTAAGAAAGTTCAGCACTGAGACTTAGGCTTAAAATATTAGTGTTTGTTTTCTGCATATAAATAAAAAAAATGCTCTCAAATTCATCTCATGTCCTATGTGGACACATTTATGCATTGATTTTGGTAGCAAGGCAGAAATGGTTATCCACTGCTTGAGTAACAGAGTTGGAAGGTACCTTCCAACCCCCTGTCAAGCAAGAAACCCTACGCCATTCCAAATGGCAGTCCAGTCTTTTCTAAAAAGCATCCAGTGTTGGAGCATCCACAACTTCTGAAGACAAGCCATTCCACTGGTTCATTGTTCACACTATCAGTAAATTTCTCTGTAGTTCTAGATTGGATATCTCCTTCATAATTTTCCATCCATTACTTCCTGTCGTGCCTTCGGGTGCTTTGAAGAATAGGTTGACTCAACCCCCTCTTCTCTTTGACAGCCCCTAAAATTTGGAAGACTGCTATCATGTCACCCCTGTTTCTTCTCCTCATTAAACTAGACATACCCAATTCCTACAATCATTCATTGTATGTTTTAGTCTCCAGTTCCCTAATCATCTTTGTTGCTCTTCTCTGCACTCTTTCTAGAATCTCAACATCTATGGAGATTCTCAGTCATCCAGGTCATGGTTGTTCCAAAGGTGCTTTTTCAAGAGGCAACTGTTGAACTAAACCAGAAAGTCCAGTGGTCTCTTGAAAAAAAAACACCTTTGGGTCTAAAGCAAGGGTCTTCAAACCTGGCAAGTTTAAGACCTGTGGACTTCAACTCCCAGAATTCCTGAGCTAACATGACTGGAGGAGGAATTCTGGGGGTTGAAGTCCACAAGTCTTAAAGCTGTCAAGTTTGAAGACCCCTGGTTTAAAGTCTCAGTAACCTTTTCAGTAAAGCTAATATGCACCATGGCAAATATGCACCATCTCAGTTGGGTTCTAAGCCAGCATAGTTACTTGGCCTTGAGTTCGTATTAAATACAATACTCAGCCAGTCGGGACATCTTTGAAAAACTATGTTTGGAACCATTCTTGCTTTGATATAACCTCTTCTGCTACAAGGTGAAAAAAATGAACTGTTTATTTTTGCAGAAGGAAGACAAATGCATGAAAGAAGATAAATTGACAGCCCTCCACCCACCTTCTAACCTTTAACTTATTTTATTCTTGTTTTTGTCTGGCTCTTCTTATTGATTTTTTAAAATTTCTATGGGTTTCAGGTTTTTATGTTTTTAACTGTACAATTGCCAGAGTTACTCTGTGAGTAACAAGAGTGATGTCTAAATTTAATAAGTAAATAGAGAAACGCATGAAGGTTACTGGGAGGAGGAGGAGGAAGAGGAGAGGAGAAGAAGAAGAAGAAGGGAGGAGGAGGAGAAGGGGAATGGGAAGAGAAGAAGAAAAAGAAGAGGAGGAAAGGAGAGGAAGAAGAAGGAGGAGGAGGAATTATTGTTATTATTGTTATTGTTATTATTGTTATTATTGTTATTGTTGTTATTGTTGTTATTATTATTATTGTTGTTGTTATTGTTGTTATTATTATTATTATTATTATTATTATTATTATTATTATAGTGTAGGTGGCTTCCTCTAGTCTAGTTTGAATTCTGGATGATATTCTACTTCTCTTTTTTGTATTGGCTTTTCTTTGACATTCTTCATGAAAGGGTGTCATAAGAGGTTTGAAAAGTTATGTTATGACATATGGAAGAGAATTCAGCTGTAGCTCCTGTCCCATTTCATGTCTCTATCTTGCTGTTTGGAGAGACACATTTTTAAAAATCTGTAATTGCCCAAAGATCAAGGCTACCTAAAACGAGTTGGAAAAAAAATGAACCCGAAATGACTTTTTAAAAATACATCTCTCTTTTTCATCTCTGTATTCCAGATCTTTTTCTAGGTGATGCATTCCATAAATTATGCCCCTTGATGCCATCAGTGGCCTGGTTCAAAACCTCCATCAGGGTTTCTCAGGGAGGACCAATATATATATCCCCCCCCTCTTCTGCTTTGCAACGGAGGGTAAGAGGTCAAAGCTAATGAGTTGGAAAAAGAAAAAAAAAACCAGGGAAATAAAACCAGAAGGATTTGACTATCACTTCAAGGGAAATATGCTAATATCCACATCTTAATTATTGCACCTCAGTCAACACTTAATACGCCCACCGCACCTCTTTGCATAAGCCGAACACTTGTTCCATTTCCCATTGAAGCATTTGGTTGAAAAATCTCTCTTGTTGTTGTTGTTGTTGAGGTGGGTCTCGCTGGGTCATTTTGCCTTCAGCCAAAGCACAATTTAAAAAATAAGGCTTGCTTTCTTCTCTCCTTCTCTCACTCAGCCACCTAAAATTAGGATGCAATTTGCTTTCTTCCCACCTCAGTTAAGAAGCTGCAGAATTGTTCCAGTGGAAATGATCTACAGATGGCAGAAAAATAGTAAAGGAATGGATCAAATAGCTGAGGTTGGCCAGAGAACATACAGATGGTGCTTGACTTACAACCGTTTGTTTAATGACTGCTCAGAGTTGCAACAGCACTGAAAAAGTGACATGGCTGGTTTTCATATATGACCAGGGTGGCTGCTACCGGTTCGTACCGGTTTGGGCGAACTGGATGTTCATTTTATATCTGGTTCTCTGAACTGGTAGTTGCAACAACTGGCTGACCCTGCCCCTCCCGCCCCTCCCAGGAGTCTCCACGCGGCCTGTTTTGGGTCCCAGGTAAGTGCAGGACCTACGTGGAGGTTTGGAGAGAGTGAAAAATGGGCCTCCCGGAGGCTCATTTCCAGCCTCCAGAGAACCTCCGGAGCCCGGGGAGGCCATTTTAGCCCTCCTGGAGGCTCGAGAAAAGCCTCCGGAGCCCAGGGTGTGTGAAAATGGCCCCCTGCCATGCCCACCATGGCCACGCCCACCCAGCAACCAAGCAGAATACTGGTTGCTAAATTTCTTGAAGCTTAGCCCTGCATAAGACCATTACAGTATCCCCATATTCATGTGGTCAAATTTGGATGCTTGGCATCTGATTCATATTTATGACAGTTGCAGTGTCCTGGGCTCATATGATCACCTCTTGCAATTTTCTGACAAGTCCATGAGGAAGCCAGATTCACTTAACAACTGTGTTACTCATTTAACAATTGCAGTGATTCCCTTTCTGTGGCAAGATAGGTTGTAATATGGGGCGAAACTGACATAACAACGGTCTCGTCGAGCAAAGAAAATTTCAACTCAATTGTGCTCTTAAGTTGAGTATACAAATTTCAAGTAAGAGCCCAGAAATATAGCAGGAACACTAGCAACAAAATCTTGAGAAGCTGCACAGTGGAAAACAGTGGAAAATAATTTTTGGTTAGCTTTATTACATTTCAAAAAGATTATTACATTTCAAAAATGCAAACTAATCTAAAGGGAGACGACATGAGGGAATAAAAAAGTTGGAAAGGGAGTAAAAAGAAATACACAAAACAAATATATAAAGGTAGTGACCTCCAACTTTTTTTTCAGTACAGAGACAATTATAAAATGGAGCGGTCTCTTAAGTTTAAGCAAATAATATCCATAGCTTAAGACTTTAAAAACATTAATAATCAATATTTAGAAAATCAATCTTCTTAGTTTAACTTACAAAACTCTGTTAACTGTACATTGATCATAGCCATATATTTAATAAGCAACAATATTTCTCTAGTCAGATCAAATCTAATTCTCAAATCCCAAAGTCCAAGTTTCATTTTTCTCTTTTTCCTGTAGGAAATCTAACAGTGGTCTCCAAGCCGTAAGAAATTCAGTCAAATTGTTATGTCTAATCAAAATAGCGCATTTTGCCATCTCGCCTAGCTTCAGGAAAATAAGTTTTTCCAGTCTATTTTTTTCTTAACTCAAAATTATGCCCCACTCCATCAGTTTTTCCTCTCTGAGAGACAACCCTATCACTTTGTTAGATTCATTTGAGGGTAACATGTCATCGTTGCCTAACCTGTCAAAAGCCTGAACTGCCTTAGGTGGCCACAGCATAGCTTTGACTCATGATGTTAGTATGGTGAGTCATTTTTATATGCCACGTTGTCTCACAGCAACTCTATGGCAATTTAAAAAAAAAAACCTTTAGCTTTGTATACTCTCATCATGTAGTGTTGTTTGGGTGATAGGCTGAGGAGGAAGCTATTCGTGAAAATCTAGATTATTTTAGTTAAAAGTTTGGGTCATTTCCCTTGCCCTCATCTAGGTTGAAGTAGAATAGAATAGAATAGAATAGAATAGAATAGAATAGAATAGAATGCAAGGCAACACAACACAACACAACACAACACAATACAATACAATACAATAGCAGAGTTGGAAGGGACCTTGGAGGTCTTCTAGTCCAACCCCCTGCTTGGGCAGGAAACCCTATATCATTTCAGACAAATGATTGTCCAATCTCTTGTTAAAAGCTTCCAGTGTTGGAGCATTTACAACTTCTGGAGGCAAGTTGTTCCACGGATAAATTGTTCTCACTGTCAGGAAATTTCTCCTTAGTTCTAAGTTGCTTCTCTCCTTGATTAGTTTCCATTGTTGCTTCTTGTCCTACCCTCAGGTGCTTTGGAGAATAGGTTGATCCCAGGGGTGGGATTCAAATTTTTTAACAACTGGTTCTGTGGGCGTGGCTTATGTGGTGGGCGTGGCTTGGTGGTCATGTGACTGGGTGGACATGGCTTGGTGGTCATGTTATTGGCTGGGTGTGGCCAACTCAATATCACTCACATCGAGGCACGCATCTCCTCGCCTGGCCTCTCATGACGGTGGGGATGCTGCAACATTCATAAGTGTGAAAAATGGCCATAAGTCACTTTTTTTCAGTGCCATTGTAACTTTGAATGGTCACTCCACACAAGCAAAGTACCAACAAAGGAGGGAAAACAAACTCCAGAGAAGTTCCTGAGACAGAAAGTCTAGTCCTGCCAAGAATGTAATAAGGGTCAACGGAGAGGCAGTTTCTGTAAGCAACACCAGAATGTTTCCTTCCTGCCTTCCTTACAGGATTAGGCCAGTAATTTCTTCTAACAACCGGTTCTCCGAACTGCTTAGAATGTTAACAACCGGTTGTAGCGAATAGGTGCAAACTGGTAGAATCCCACCCCTGGTTGATCCGCTCTTCTTTGTGGCAACCCCTCAGATATTGGAAGACTGCTATCATGTCACCCCTAGTCCTTCTTTTCATCAAAGTAGACCTATCCAATTCCAGCAACTGTTCTTTATATGTTTTAGCCTCCAGTCCCCCCTAATCACCTTTGTTGCTCTTCTCTGCACTCTTTCTAGAGTCTCAACATCTTTTGTGCTGAGCAAAAGAGCCTTTGGTAGGCAGATATTTCTTTCTTTGTTTATTTATTTGTATTCCACCTTTGTTATTTTTATAAAGTACTCAAGGTGGTGAACATATTCGTCACACCTTTTTCCTCCTATTTTCCCCACAACAACAACCCTGTGAGGTAGGTTGGGCTGAGAGAAAGTGACTGATCCAAAGTCACCCAGCCAGCATTGATGCCTAAGGTGGGAATTCAGAGACTCCTGGTCATTGGTCCAGAGTCAACCAGCCAGCTTTCATGCCTAAGGCAGGACTAGAATTCAGTGTCTCCTAGTGATTGGCCCAGATGCCATTCACAACTAAGACGGGACTAAAACTCACCCTCTACTGCTGATTGGCCCAAAATCCCACATCCAGCTTTGATGCCTGAGGTGGGGCTAGAACAGATTATCTTCTGGTGATTGGCCCAAAGTTACCCAGCTGGTTTTTATGCCTCAGGTGGGACTAGAATTCACAGTCTTCTGGTTTTTTTAGTCTGGTGCCTTCAACACTAGACTAAACTGGCTCTCATCTACCTAGAGATCATGTAGATCTGGATCCTACCATTACCTGATTTAAGCCTTGTTTGAAGCTTAGGTTTGATGTCTACCAATCCTAGTCTTGTCTTGTAGCCAAATGGGACAACTTGCCATGGCTAACTCACCATAGCCAACATGCCACAAGTCAACTTGCCATGGCCAATTCACCATGGCCAACTCACCATGGCCAACACCAACTCACCATGGCCAACTCACCATGGCCAACGTGCCACAAGTCAACTTGCCATGGCCAATTTGCCATGGCCAACTCGTTGCAGAACAATTAAAGAATTCAATTTAATTATTTAAAATAGTTTTAAAAATATTTTAATTTTTGTCATTTACATTTCATTTTGTCCCTTTTTTGACATCCTTTCTTTAAAGATTCTGTTCCACTATTTCTACAATGTTAGTAGTGTAACTCTTGTCCTGCAGTGAGTTGTCCTGTAGCAACTTGGCCATGGTGAATTGTCCCTTGATGAGTTGATTATGGCGGTTGTGGTAGACCCCGCCATAACAGTATGTATTCACATTAGGATATTATGTTATTCATATTAGCAAAACGGATGCATTTTGATAGCCCTTTTAGTTGGAAATTACTGTTAGGCATCTTACTGTGTGTATGTGTGTCTAAGACTATGCAGCTTCTATAACTAGCTACTCCCCCTGCTACATTCTGGATCAGCTGTAATTCCCAAGTGGTTTTTAAGGGCATCTTGCAATAATTCAAATTATTTACTGGATGTTTGATTGTTTATTCAATTAATGCTGATTAATAATTCTTAGCGACTGAGGTGAAGGTGCCCGTGAGTAAGCCTTTTGAGACAGGAACAAATCATTTGTGAGTCCACACTCCAAATGTGTTTTTTTTTTATTATTACTCATCTGTACCATTTTAATCAACCCAGTTCTCCCACGCGGCTGCTTAATTATACAATGATGTCGTATAAGGCGATGGCAAAGTTATGTCACTTGTGTTGAAAAATGTTTTCTCAAGGCAAGGAGTCAGTTTGATGGCTAGTTAGCCTAATAGCCTTATTTTACAGTAATGGGTGATTTAAAAAAAAAGCGTTTGTGAATTAGGACTGGGAAATACAAATCGTTCTGCTTTGTTTCCTTATCTATTTGCTTCACCCCGATGCACCCACATACAGGCATGTACACTCTCTTGGCATTTTGAAATTCCTACAATAATGATTTGCTTCCTCTCACTGTGAAAGAAAAGCTAGCCAGAAGACTTGTATGTCTCCAGTGCATAATTTTTGAAATGTTTCCTGTAGCGCATGACTAATTAACGCCAGGATTACAGCTTTTCTTTGTTGCTGAGATTTAAATAATGTGGTTTTTTTTTTCCAGAGAAGGAAAAAATAACGGGGGACCAAAATATGAATTCAATGTACCTTTTATTCTAGAAGGTTCCCCGCCACCCCCAATAACGTACTCTTTATCAATCTTGGCAACTTTTAGACACCTGGACTTCAACTCCCAGAATTCCTCAGCCGTCATGCTTTTTCTTTGGGCCTCTTGCACTGCCTTGCATACCTGTATGTCTTTCCTAATTTGGTGCTTTACAATGAGTCGGGACCACAACTCCCAGAATTCATAGCCTTTGCAGTTTGGCTAGCAACGTCCCCGTGGATGTCTGGGAATTCTGGGAGTTGAAGTCCCCGCATAACTAGAAGATGCCAGGCTGAGTTGCTTCAATCCCTGGACCATAGAAAGCCTGGGCCTGTCCTTTTTTCAGCAGTGACTCTTGGCTTCTGGAAAGGATTTTTCGAAATGACCATCAGAGCGTTAGTATTTCCAGTGGTGGGATTCAAATTTTTTACTACCACTTCTGTGGGTGTGGCTTGGTGGGCATGGTAGGGGAAGGATACTGTAAAATCTCCAGTCAGGGGTGGTCTTTGCTGGTTCTCCAAACTACTCAGAATTTTCACTACCTGTTCTCCAGAACTGGTCAGAACCTGCTGAATATACGTAAGTATGTATATAGTATGTGTATATCACCGCAGATGGGAACTGCAGCAAAGAAATTAAAAGATGCCTGCTCCTGGGGAGGAAAGCTATGGCAAATCTAGACAGCATACTAAAACCAAAAGTGCATATAGTCAAGGCTATGTTTTTCTCAGTGGCAATGTATGGCTGTGAAAATAGGACCATAAGGAAGGCTAAGCGCCAAAGAATGGAGGCCTTTGAAGTCTGGTGCTGGAGGAGACTCCTGGGAGTCCCTTGGACTGCAAGGCGATCCAACCGGTCAGTCCCAGAGGAGATCAACCCTGACTGCTCTTTAGAAGGCCAGATCCTGAAGAGGAAACTCAAAGACTTTGGCCACCTCATGAGAAGGAAGGACTCACTGGAGAAGAGCCGAATGCTGGGAATGATTGAGGGGAAAAGAAGAAGGAGACAGCAGAGAATGAGGTGGCTGGGTGGAGCCACTGAAGCAGAGAGCTTAAATGGACTCCAGAAGATGGTAGAGGACTGAAAGGCTGAAGGAATGTTGTCCAACTAACAACAACAAAATGTGTGTTATGTACGTGTATGGGTAGATATATACTTTCTTTTGAGAGTGCACAACAGAATTTCATTTTTAATGTGGGTCAATGTGCCCACAGTAAAAAAATGACAATAAAGGTTATCTTATCTATCTTATCTTATCATTGTCCTATGTTTTCTCATTCTGGTTTAAAACAATTCTGAGATGGATCTGACTGTTTGGACTTTTCATAGATTGCTTTGGACATTGGGATATTATGAACATGTGTCCGTGTTTGCAAACCTGGATACCAAGAGGCTTTTTAACCAATCAATATAGCGTCTTCTGTTGTCGTGATGGCGTTGTTTTCTCCTCTCAGGTTCTACCGGGTCTGCTTGGCTAAATAAGCATCTTTTCTCTCCTTCTGAAAAGCAGATAAAGGCCTAGTGTTTGCCCCTCCTATGATCTTTCTGGTTTCCCCCCCGCCTTCTTTTTATGATCCTGAATCCCTGGCTTGGGGGTGGAGTCAGAGCAACTGAATAGAGCTGAGCGTTTACTGGCCAGGTGCCCTTCCTGACACCTGTGCAGAGTTTGCAGCAGATACTGTCTCTTTATGCCCTGATAGAGAAACATCTGTCTCTGGGAAGCATCTTCACCTCTAAGCCACCGAGCCGCTCCTACGCTTTTTCTATATTGCTGTATATTTGTAAAGTCAGAAGGGAGTGTGCGATTCACGAAAGGTGGAATGCTGTTGCTTTCACGTCAGCGGGTTTGCTTTCAGGCACCTTTCCCAGACCATAATAACATATTGTTTTGCTGAAGTGTTAATACCGTTTTATAATGCCTTGGACTTAGCTATAGTAATAGGACTTAGACTTATATACCACTTCACAGTGCTTTACAGCCCTTTCTAAGTGGTTTAGAGTAAGCATATTGCCTCCAACAATCTGGGTCCTCATTTTACCAACCTTGGAAGGCTGAGTCAACCTTGAGCTGTTCAGAATCGAACTACTGGCAGTGAGCAATGAATTAGACTGCATTCTAACCACTGCACCAACACTGCTTACTCCTTCCTTCCTTCCTTCCTTCCTTCCTTCCTTCCTTCCTTCCTTCCTTCCTTCCTTCCTTCCTTCCCAATAGACTTCTATACTGCTTTGCTGTGCTTTGCAGCCCTGTTGTTGTGGTTCGCCAGCAGCAGGTCCAGACAGCTGAGGTCTCTGACAGCGAGGACTTGGACAAGGGTACTGCATGTGATGCAGGGATGGGGCCAGGACTATCGGACAGTGGGGTGCTGTCTTCGGAGGTTGTGGAGTCTGGCAGCAGTGACGAAGAGGGATCTGGGGAGCCTGTGCTCAATGCGCGTGCATGCAGGGTTGCTTGAAGGAAAGAGCAGCTGAAACAGCACGGGTGACTCAGAGGAAGGCTGGAAGATGATGGCCCCTCCCGTAAGGGATAAAAGCCAGCCCGGGTTGGGTTTTGCAGGAAGCAAAGAAGTTCTTTCTACTCAGAGTCCTCATTGAAGCCCTGCTTACTCCGGTTTGTTTTTTTAAACTTCTGGCTTTGGATATTTATCTGCAATTAGTCTTTTGTTCTTGACAGCCTTTTGCAACCTTGAAAGGGCTTGCTCTTATCTGGGACAATTAGTTTTAACGACTCTTTGCTGTGAATGAACAGAATTCATGGAGACACATTAAAAAGGTTTGCTTTTATACATACTTTGTTTTTGTTTGATTCTGAACAAGGCTTGGGTCAGAACACTTCTCTATGCACTTTACAGAATCAGCCTATTGCTCCCAACAGTCTGGGTCTTCATTTTACCGACCTCGGAAGGTTGGAATGCCGAGTCTATCTTGAGGCGGTCAGGATTGAACTCCTGGCAGTAGGCAGTGTATTAGCTTGCAATGCTGCATTCTAAACACTGCACCACCGCGGCTCCAATTACTGAGCCCCAATTAAAAGAGGGGGAGAAAGGAATAGGATGAGGAGGAAGTGGGATTGTTATTAATCTACCAGCCAACTCCAACGTTAGACCCCTTCGTTCTTCGACTTGAACTCTTCCGAATTTGTTACAGATAATCCTCGACTTACGACCAAAATTGAGCTCAAACTTTCCACTGCTGAGGAAGAACGTTGTTAAGTGAGTTTTGCCCCCATGATATGACCTTTCTTGCCACGGGTGTCATGTGAATCACTGCAGTTGTTAAATTAGTAACATAGCCGTGAAGCAAATCTGTCTTCCCCATCGGTTTTGCTTGTCGGAAGGTCAGAAAAGTTGATCACATGACTCTGGGATACTGCAACCGTCATAAGTACACGCCAGTTGCCAAGCATCTGGATTTTGATCCCCTGACCCTGGAAACGCTTCAGTGGTCGTAATTGTGAAAAAATGGTCATAGGACACTTTTTTCCAGTGCCGTTGCAACTTTGAACAGTCACTAAACAAATGGCTGTATATCAAGGACTATTTGAAGTCAATTGTGGTCATAATCTGGCAACAAACATGGCCAAAAGCAGGAGGGCTCCAGGTTGGAAAAAGCTGCCCAAGATGCAATTTTGGACCAGCCCTCATTCAATAAAAAGGCAAATTTATAAAGTCATTGCCAGCTCACCTTTTCTGTAATGAAAAATGTGTTTTTTCCCAGCTCTGGTCTTGTTGTGACTTTGTGGTGCTACCTCCACAAAGGTGTGTCCTCCTTTTTTCTCCCTCTTGCCTTCCTGTAGTGTTATGTAGGAAGGTGTATTCCAGCTTTTGGCAAAAGTTTCCCACGCCGTGGCTGCTTTTTTAGGGTGCGATGAATGGTAAATGAAATGAAGAGTGTGACTTTGAATAGAATAGAATAGAATAACAGAGTTGGAAGGGCCCTTGGAGGTCTTCTAGTCCAACCCCCTGCTTGGGCAGGAAACCCTATACCATTTCAGACAAATGGTTATCCAATCTCTTCTTAAAAACTTCCAGTGTTGGAGAATTCACAACTTCTGGAGGTAAGTTGTTCCACTGGTTAATTGTTCTCACTGTCAGGAAATTTCTCCTTAGTTCTCTAAGTTGCTTCTCTTCTTGATTAGTCTCCACCCATTGCTTCTTGTCCTGCCTTCAGGTGCTTTGGAGAATAGCTTGACTCCCTCTTCTTTGGGGCAGCCCCTGAGATATTGGAAGACTGCTATCATGTCTCCCCTAGTCCTTCTTTTCATCAGACTAGACATCCTCAATTCCAGCAACCATTCTTTATATGTTTTAGCCTCCAGTCCCCTAATCACCTTTGTTGCTGTTCTCTGCGTTCTTTCTAGAGTCTCAACATCTTTTTTACATCGTGGCAACCAAAACTGGACACAGTATTCCAAGTGTGGCCTTACCAAGGCCTTGTAAAGTGGTATTAACACTTCGTGTGATCTTGATTCTCTCCCTCTGTTAATGCAGTCAAGAACTGTGTTGGCTTTTTGGGCAGCTGTAGCACATGGCTGGCTCATATTTAAGTGATTGTCCACTAGGACTCCAAGATCTCTCTCCCAGTTACTACTATTGAGCAATATTTTGCTTGCATCTGACACTCCAAACTGCCAGCTCTAATTACTGCGAACTGGACACAGCAAGTAAGACTTTACTTTTGACTGACTGACATTTTATGTGATTCTGCTCCAGAATTGTAGCCGCTTCTGAAAATGGATCGTCTGTATTCAACTAACCTAGTCCAGGGAGTCCTTGACTCACATCCATAACTGAGCCCGAAAGTTATGTTGCTAAGTGAGACATTGGGTCATCTTTATTTATTTATTTTTTTTAATGTAGGGGCTGGGCTTGGAGGCCTGAGAACATAGAACCCTTTGGAGATCCGGTGATTTTACAAAATGTGGGCCACTTTAAAATTATGTTAATGTATCTTTATAAGTTTTGATTTTGTTGGAAGAAATATCCATCTGGTTCAGTTCCTGTTCCGGGACAAAGACACTGGAAACATGGAGGCTGATTGGAAAGAGGGTTTAATGTTGAAGCAGAACCACGGAGCCCATAGTTCTCTGGTGCAGCTGAACACATGGAGCTGAGAATGAGGGGTATTTATACCTTCCCTTGGGCTTTGCACTTGAGCTTCCTGTTCCTGTGCAAGAACATGTATTCTATTGGCTGTTGTAAGATTCCTATGGGGTCATGTTTGTCTGAGCTCCCAGGTGTCAACTCATAAAATATTTCTCTGGTCTTTATAGAGTTGCCAACAGAAGGGGATTTGGAAGCAGTGTAGCAGCTTGCAAAACCTGAAACTGCATTCCATAAATGTTTTCAAAGATAGTAACTAGGTGACTGAAGTTTCTGCTGTGCAAAATTCTAACTGGAGAGCATGATTGATGACTCTTGGCTATGGATGTGTCACATTGGAGAATATGAATTTTGATACACCCAGGGTGGGGGGAAAACCAGGGTGACAATGAATGATGTGTCTCAGAGTCAGCTACACCCAGACAGTGCCGGCATGTTAACTCCCAATAAATCCTTTTTAAGTTTTGGAAGTTTGGCTTGAGACTCATGATTTAAATGGGGATAACTGCCGGAATCCTGACACGAGGTTTGATTGAAGTTTGCTGGGTGATGCAATGTCCTTAGGAGATGGTGCAATGCAGTGAGCTCTGTGTCTTTTGCTAACTGGTCCTATTATGTCCTGACCCTGGAGCTGAAGGTCTTTTGTCTTGTAGATATGCTGGCCCAGTCCTGCTGGGACTATTAAGAAAAATGGGGGCTGCTTTCCAAGAGCATGTTTCTCCTTTAGGGAAATATAATGTTCTGCTTTTTTTTTTAAATATTTCCCAAAATATTTCATTCTTCTAAGAGAGGCTAACTTTGTGCAATTTAATTTGGGGAGTTGTCAAATAGCACCTCAGATAAGAAGGCAGTGTTATCCTGGATCATCACCAATGGTGTGTATAACTGACCTGTGAGTTTGTGCCAGGCGTGAATGTAACGGAATGACAAAAGTGGGTCTGAGGGAAGAGAAAGATGTTTTTCATGATGGGTTGGCGGATGGTATTGTAAAAACTAGGGCACAACGAGAGAGAAGACTTCAAAGACACTTCGTTGCATTTCAACAATGACAGTAGATCAATGCTGTAAGGTAGAAGTGAGAAGGCGGCTTTTTGTTAAAAGCAAAAGGCAGCCAATTAGCACCTGCACACTAGGAAAAGTAGCATATACAAGTTAGGGTTACTATATCTGAAATGCAAGCCTCCAGACAACGAATAGACAGCAGGAAGGCGATAAGGAAGACTCAAATCTTTATAGTCGTTTGAGAGTGGTCTAGATTTTGTAGCCAAGAACTGGTCAGTCAGTCATTTAAACAGATTAACAGAGTTGGAAGCAGTGGTGGTGTGCTGCTGGTTCACACCGGTTCTAGCAGGCTGGTAGCGCCGGTCAGCAGTTGGCTCCACCCACATGCCCCGGCCCTTTCCTGTCCTATATTTTCTTTGTTTGCAGCTCAGCTGATTTGCGCCGCGCCTCAGCTGTTTTACTCACCGGTGCTGATGGTAAGGTAAGTTTTCGAGCTTAAAATTGCCCATTTTAGAATGCTCTGCACGTGCTCACACAAAACCAGTAGTAAAATGTTTGAATTCCACCCCTGGTTGGAAAGGACCTCGTAGGTCATCTAGTCCAACTCCCTACCCAAGCAAGGAGACCCTACCCCATTTCTGACAAATGGCAGTCCAATCTCTTCTTGAAAGCTTCCAGTGATGAAGCTCCCACAACATTTGAAGGCAAGCTGTTTCATTGGTTGAAGCCCACCACTGGACAGGAACAACATCACACTATTATGTGCAACGGAATTGATCTATATATGAATGGAATGTTTCCTCAGAATAAAGCAGCAATCAACTTCTGCTGAATCAACTTCTGAATCTGCTCATTAACCAGAGTGATGACAGATAGGTCTAGATACAGCTGAACTCTATGCTTTGTAGCTGCAAAAATTAAAATTGAGTTGGAAGTGTCTGCTTTCTTGAAGGATCTGGTTTCTGCTTGAATGCAGATACAGATTAACAGAGTTGGAAAGGATCTTGTAGGTCATCTAGTCCAACCCCCTGCCCAAGCAGACCCTACCCCATTTCTGACAGATGGCAGGCCAATCTCTTCTTGAAAGCTTCCAGTCATGAAGCTCCCACAACTTCTGAAGGAAACTTCTGTTCCATGGATTGATTGTTCTCACCGTCAGAAAATTTCTCCTTATTTCCAGGTTGAATCTCTGCTTGTTTAGTTTCCATCATCCATTATTCCTTGTCTGGCCTTGGGATGCCTTGGAAAATAGCTTGCCCACTTCCTCTCTGTGGCAGCCCCTCAAATATTGGAAGACTGCTCTCATGTCTCCCCTGGTCCTTCTCTTCACTAGACTAGCCAGGCCCAGTTTCTGCAACCATTCTTCATATGTTTTAGCCTTCAGTTCCCTAATCATCTTGGTTGCTCTTCTCTGCACTCTTTATAGAATCTCCACTCTTTTGCAAGCAAGGTCTGAGTTACTGTACATCAAGGACTGATACAGGCACACAATCATGGATTTGAAGTGGAAAAATAAAACTGCACAGAGCATTGATCAAAGAATAGTTTACAGTTTGTGAATAAGAGGTCAGCAGGAGGACCTGGTATCAGAAATAGGCTTAATATGGGTGGGTGGGTCCTTGGTGGTCTCTGAACTTGCTTGTTTTCTTGCAGATGTTTCAAGACATGGCAAGAAAGGATGTAAAATGGGTGAAACCCACCGAACAACAAATTTTGGGCTCCACTGTAGTTGTAAGTCTAAGGACTATCTGTGCTGGTAACAAAATGCAGAAAACAGAGGCCCATCGAAAAGGAATCTGTCAGATTCTGTGGTTTCTACTGTCAGTATTATGTCTTGGCAAGAACAAGGAATTGAATAATGGAAGACGAAGAGCTAAATTAGGACTCTGGAGGACAGAAATCTACCCAAGCTGATGGTTCATGTACAATTCTTTTTCAATAAAAAAAAATCTGATCTTGCATTTTTGAAATGCACAAATGCATAAATGAATGTCCTTCGCATTTGCTCGTCCCTCAATTTTGTCATCCGGATTTCCAGTAAAAATGCATATAGAGCAGTATATGTTAAAACAAAGTGCACTCAGAATCGAGTAAGATTAGAATGAGTTTTAAGTGTGTCATGTCTGCTCTGCCCAGGAGCATCAAATATCATTCTTCCAGCAAAAAGATAACCAGCATTGGGGTTTATTAGAGGAGTACAATCTAGGGCCTCATGAGCTGTCCTGGAAACAGCAAAGGACTGGCCGGCGGTGCCTCTGACAGTGGGCCCCGTTTTCACCCGTGACGCAGAGGTGGGATTCAGCAGGTTCTGACCAGTTCTCGAGAACCGGTAGCGGAAATTTTGAGTAGTTCAGAGAACTGGCAAATACAACCTCTGACTGACCCCACCCCCATCTATTCTCCCCACCCCAAGTCCCAGCTGATTGGCTGGGTCTTCCTTTGTTGCCCTGCACAGGAGAACGGAGCTGGAAAGCAGGTTAGTGGGGTGGGGAGGGAATGGGGATTTCAGTATCCTTTCCCTGCCATGCCTACCAAGCCTTGCCCATCAAGCCACACCACGCCATGCCCACAGAACCGGCAGTTAAAAAGTTTGAATCCCAACACTGGCACGACAGCCTCCTGTCAGTAAAAACGGAGCTTGGGGGGGTGGGCTGTGTGCAGGGCCCCCACCCCCGGGGCTCCATTTTCGCTGGCAAAGGGCTAGCAGAACAAACTGAAAACAAAACCAAAGGAGAAATGTTTCCCCCTTTGCATTTGAGCATGGAAGAAGGGACAGGAAAGGAGAAAGGGAAAGAGGAAAGTCAAAATAAAAAGGAAAGATGGAAAGAGAGCCAAGAAGAAAGAATAAGGAAAGTGGAAGGAAGAAGAAAGGAGAATGAAGAGGGAAAGAAAAAGAAAAGGGAGGGCGGGAGGAAGGAAGGAAAGAAGGAAGAAAGAAAGGAAAGAAGAAGGAAGGAAGGAGACTATAATGGGAGGGAGGGAGGATCTGAGGAAAGTCCTGCCTTAGCACTTGGCCACCACAGGTGCCCCAAACATAAGTGACGTTGAGCTGGCCACACCAACCCTGGCCACGCCTACACCCCTGCCCCGCAAGGTCGAACACAGCCCTAATGCGGCCCTCAGTGAAATTGAGTTTGACACCCCTGATCTAGGGCAGTGGTTCTTAACCATGATATCGCCTCAAGGGCGATTTTGTTTTTCAGGGGGGCGATAGAAGGAAAAGGGGCGACGTGGGGGCAAAGGAACGGAAGAGGGGCGATAGGGGGCTATGGAGCGAGATATATTGGGGGAGAGTGAGAGAGATCTATATTGGTAGATAGGTAGGTAAGTAGGTAGACAAAAAGGCAGACAGGTAGGTAGATAGGCAGGAAGGCAGGCAGGCAAACAGACAGACCTTTTGGATGGATGGACGGACAGATGGATGGACAGACAGAATGCGAGAGCGGCAGCACTTTGGGAAAGCGGCGGCGGCTTTTCCCAACATGCTGCCACATTGGAGGCGCCGATTCAGGTGTGGTACAACAGTCAATGGGGTAAGCCTGAAGGGCTGGTGCCTCCTGCCACCTCTTAGCATCCCCATGGGGGCCAGCAGAGGGATGCTAAGAGGCGACGGGGGCATTTGAGGTGCTGGCCGGCCCTGCAGGTTCACCCATTGACTAGCAGTGCTCCGGAGCCGGCGCCTCCAATGCGGAAGCAGTGGCACGTTCGGCGTGTCGCCCCCCTGCCGCATCTTAGCATCCCCCTGCCACCTCTTAGCGTCCCCAAGGGGGCCAGCAGAGGGATGCTAAGATGCGGCAGGGGGTGACACGAAGCGCCACTGCTTCCGCGATTGGAGCGCTGCCCAGAGCACTGCTAGTCAATGGATGAACCTGCAGGGCCGGCCGACATCTCAAATGCCCCCATTGCCTCTTAGCATCCCTCTGCTGGCCCCCTTGGGGACGCTAAGAGGTGGCAGGGGGGCAGTTACATTTGGGGAGGGGGGGCGATGACAACTTCCTCAATGGCCCCAGGGGGCGATTCTTTCAAAAAGGTTAAGAGCCACTGATCTAGGGCACTGATGCACAGAAAATTTAAACACGTGAATTTCCAAAGTTAAGAACCTAGACCAATTCTTTTTTGCATTTGTGACTCCATAGTGTTAAAACAAACTGTTCTTGGAACAGGCTCTATGTTTTAACAGTAGATAGTCCCATCTGTTCTTCTGAGTTTTTGCTTCATGTGTCAAATGGTGTTTTATAATAAACTCCCCAGAGTAAGTTTTCACGGCTGGGATCAATGGGGCAATGTTGAATTTCAGGAGTTGAGTGACCCTGGTGTAAAGCAGGAGTCCCCAATTTTGGCAACATTACGACTCGTGGATTTTCAACTCCCAGAATTCCTCAGCCAGCTGAAGTCCACGAGCCATAACATTTCCAGGGTTGGAGACCCTTTCTCTAAGAGAACAGATTTCCTGAACTTTCATCAGCAACAGTGGCTGGCCTCTTCAGAGGCAAGGTGTTTTGCTACACCCAATCAGTTCAGCAGGGATTGACAGGGATCCTATCTTGATAGCCAGGTAACTTCTGATTGGACTTTAACCTAGTTGGTTCCTGTTTGGTACAGGTTGGTGGGGGCTTGTTGTCAGGCCCAAGCCCCAAAATGACACAGCAAAATTCAATTCCTTCATTTGCTTGCACTTAATGGACAGAATCTTGCCAAAGTAAAGCTAAGAGAAAATTATGACTCGGAACTTGAACCTAGGTTAAGTTGCAACTTGTCCTGCGCTGGCCTCTTCTCTAAATGAAGGACAGTTTGATGCAAACCTTATTTGTAGAATAGAATAACAGAGTTGGAAGGGACCTTGGAGATCTTCTAGTCCAGCCCCTTGCTCAGGCAGGAAACCCTAGACCAGGGATAGGGAAACTTCGCTCTTTTATCACTTATGGACTTCAACTCCCAGAATTCCTGAGTGAGCTGTAAAAGGTTCCCCATCCCTGGCCTACTGGCTTTTATGTCTCACTCAGGAATTCCAGGAGTTGAAGTCCATAAGTGATAAAAGAGCCAAGTTTCCCTACTACTGCCCTACACCATTTCAGGCAAATGGTTGTCCAATCTCTTCTTAAAAACTTTCAGTGTTGGAGCGTTCACACCTTCTGGAGGCAAGTTGTTCCACGGATAAATTGCTCTAACTGTCAGGAAATTTCTCCTTAGTTCTAAGCTGCTTCTCTCCTTGATGAGTTTCCATCCATTGCTTCTTGTCCTGCCTTTCAGGTGCTTTGGAGAATAGCTTGACTCCCTCTTCTTTGGGGCAGCCCCTAAGATATTGGAAGACTGCTATCATGTCACCTGTTGTCCTTCTTTTCATCAGACTAAACATACCCAGCAATCATTCTTCATATGTTTTAGCCTCCAGTTCTGTAATCAACTTTGTTGCTCTTCTCTGCACTCTTTCTAGAATCTAAACATTTTTTTTACACCGTGGCGACCAAAACTGGATGCAGTATTCCAAGTTGTGATCTTACCAACTAAAACTGAGACGTTTCATTACTCATCCAAATCAGAATTAAATCAATCACAATGAAAATGATGGGTAGGCAGAAAGTCAGACAGTCGTTGGGACGAACCAACTCCTGCCGTGTCCCTTAAGGAGATGTTACTACATACCAAATAAATAAAGGGATGCGGTGGCTCAGTGGCTAAGACGCTGAACTTGTCAATCAGAAGGTTGACAGTTCAGTGGTTCGAATCCCTGGTGTGCGTAACGGAGTGAGTTCCCGTTACTTGTGCCAGTTTCTGCCAATCTAGCAGTTCGAAAGCACATAAAAACGCAAGTAGAAAAATAGGGACCATTTTAATGGGAAGATAACAGCTTTCCGTGCACCTTTGGCATTTAGCCATGCTGGCCACATGACCACTGAGATGTCTTCGGACAGCGCTGACTCTTCGGCTTTGTAACGGAGATGAGCATCGCCCCCTAGAGCCGGAAACAACTAGTGCCTATGTGTAAGAGGACCTTTACCTTTAACATCTCCTTAACTGGCACATTAGTGAAGAGTGACAGAGATCAAAACTGACCGTTCTCCGCCCCGTGGCCATTTTTGTACCAGTGTGCTTCCTATTGATTGTGCAATGTTCCAGAGGAGATGGGTAATTTTTATTTGCTTGTTAATTTGCTTATTGGATTTAACTTTATGGTAATCCAGGAGACTCTCTGTGGTTTCCAGAACCCATTAATGAAAAAATAATAAGAATAAAGCATCTACCTTATGAACAATAAAACAGTAATATAGTAAATGAAACATAGCATATAATATCCAGGGCTGTAACAGATCATATCAGCTCATATATTAACATTTTTCTGAAGGAAAAAAGAACCCTGTATCTTCTGTGCCACCAAGTCCAAATTGCTTCTACTTGTAAAGTTGCAATTTTAATCTTGTATTGGAATAGTAAAGGGTTGACTTCTGTGGTAACACCAAGTACTTTGTTTAAACGGTAGAGCAAGAAATGTCAAAACATAGAACATAGAATAACAGAGTTGGAAGGGACCTTGGAGGTCTTCTAGTCCAACCCCTGCTTGAGCAGGATACCCTACAACACTTCAGACAAGTGGTGGTTCAGTCTCTTTTTAAAAGCCTCTAGTGATGGAGCACCATATCTTCTGAGGGCAAGTCGTTCCATTGGTTGATTGCTCTCATCATTGAAATTTCCCCTTAGTTCTAGGTTGCTTCTCTTCAGTGGTGGGATTATTATTTTTTTACTGCAGGAGTGGCTTAGTGGGCGTGGTGTGGCTTGGTGGGCGTGGCTTGGTGGGCGTGGCAGAGGAAGCATACTGCAAAATCCCCATTCCCTCCTCACCCCACTAAGCTGCTTTCCAGCTCTGTTCTCCTGTGCAGGGCAACCAAAGAAGACCCAGCCAATCAGCTGGGACTCGGGAGGCGGATAATAGATCTGGGCAGGGCCAGTCAGAGGTGGGATTTGCGGTTCTCCAAACTACTCAAAATTTCCACTACCGGTTCTCGAGAACTGGTCAGAACCTGCTGAATACCACCCCTGCTTATCTCCTTGGTTAGTTTCCAACCATGGTTTTTCATCTTGCCTTTTGGTACTTTGGGATATATTTTGAGCCCCTCGTCTTTGTAGGAGCCCCTCAAATATTGGAACAGTGCTATCCTGTCACCCCAGTCCTTCTTTTCATTAAACTAGGCATACCAAACTTTTCATTATGAAAAACATTCGTAATGAAAAATAATAAGGAATACCGTATGAAAAGATGAAAATAAACTTTTCATACAAGTTTGTCATAGTCCACATTGGTGAACCAGCACCACTACGATCAATAATTTCAAATATTGGTGTCTTTCTAGATGTGTTGGATTATCAGTTACCCTAATTCTGAGACAGTGTACTGCCGCTTGACTGACCCTCTGCTGATTTTGTGGGGCAAGTGAGAAGTTGGAGATATATTTCAACAGGTGGCATTTTAAACCATTTTGACACCCATCTGCCGTAGCCTGCAAAACTAGCAAGGAGCCATATTGAATATATTGTATTTTATGCTGCTCTAAACCTGGTGGAACCATGGTGAAATTGATGGCATTGTTCTGCAGAAGATCTAGAATGGATTGGCAATCTGGTGCAAATGGCTGTTTTGGTACACACAGCTTTTCTGAGTTTCTTCCTTTCTGTTTCTCTGCCTTATTCCCCTCTCTCTCTTTGTCAACTTTTAATATTAAAGGAAGCCAAATGTCCTTAACCGCCATTGTAATGTTGCTTCAGCCATAACAATACAAGAGCACACAATAGATACCAACTCAAGGTAAACCGCACCAAACTTGATTGCAGGAAATACAACTTCAGCAACAGAGTGGTCAATGACTGGACTACTCTACCTGACTCTGTGGTTTCTTCCCCAAACCCCAAAAACTTTAACTTTAGACTGTCTACTATTGACCTCACCCCTTTCCTAAGAGGTCTGTAGTGGGTGTGCATAAATGCACCAATGTGCCTATGGTCCCTGTCCTATTGTTTCTTTTATTGTTTCTTTTATTTTTCTTATATGTATTCATTTCATGTATTCATAACTATGTTTACCCTTATACATATTATCTTGTAAGCAATTGACAAATCAAATCAAATAAAAATAAAATAAAATAAATAAATGTGATCCAATCTTGTGTATTTGTAATTTCAATTGAAAAATGCTACGTACT
Source organism: Naja naja (assembly GCA_009733165.1). Classification (NCBI taxonomy): domain Eukaryota; kingdom Metazoa; phylum Chordata; class Lepidosauria; order Squamata; family Elapidae; genus Naja; species Naja naja. The sequence goes on from CM019152.1 coordinate 54,724,438, forward strand.
TTCTCTGTTCTCAATTACAGCAGGGAATCAACGGAAGAGAAGATTTAACCTATATATTATTTTTCCTATCTAAATTTTTCCCCCAAATTGTCCATTTGTTATCCTGACTGGGGGGACTTAGGACTATTCTGTCCTAGAATTGCTCCAGTTCACACTGGCCTTTTTCGAAGAACACCCAGATTTGCAGCTTATTCTATTTTAATTCTGATCTTGCAATTTTGGCTTGTCAAGAATACCACAATGGACCTGGTAAAGAGGTTGGTCACATACTGAAGTGCTAATAGGAATATCAAGGCATTTTGGAATGCTGTTATTGCACTTTAAAATGTGCAAAGAGGGTTGAAGAATATCTTATATAAACGTCTTGGCTACTTGTTTTTCAATCTAGGGTGAAGAGATTTAAAAACCTATAGACTATTTTTTTATTATTATTATTTCATGGCAACCTGTGGGAAGAAATATCCATCTGGCTCATTTCCAAACCGGGAGAAAGATACTGGAAACATGGAGGCTGATTGGAAAGATGGTTTATGGATGAAGCAGAACCACATGTTGTAGTCTGCCGGCAGCCTGTGGATCTGGCAGCAGAGTCGGACAGTGGGGAGGAATATGGGCCAGTCCTGGAGTCTGGGGAGGGCTTGGATAAGGGATCTGTCTCTGACACAGAGATGGGACCAGGGCCATCTGAGAGTTATGTGCTGAATCTGACATCAGCAATGCAGAGAAACAGGGGGAGCCTGTTCCCAGTGCGCACTTGCGCAGAGCTGCCAGAAGGCAAGAACAGTCAAGACAAAAGGGGCAACTCGGGAGTAAGGCTTGGAGATGATTGGCCCCTCCCATAAGACATAAAGGAGGAGCAAAGGGACATGAGCCTTTGCAGGAAGCAACTTTGTTCTGGTTGGTTTAAACTCTGAAGCTCTGTGATGACTTTGTGCTCCGTTTGGCCTTGTACAGCTAATTGGCAATTTAGTTGTTGGCAGCATTTCAAGGGAGATAAAGGTAGGTGCTTATCAGCCTTATCCTGAAAGACTGTGCAGACTTCTGTTGGACTATTCATAAACTGTTTTGGGACTCATTACAGGCTGTGAATGCATATAATTCACAGCAGTTGAAATATAAAAAAAGGTTTTTGGGAACAGCGTGTGATTGTTACTATCTCAGGAAGCTTTGGTCAGAACACCACATGGGTTTGTGGTTCTGGGCAGCTGACAAAATGGAGTTTTATATGGGGGGGTGTTATACCTTCTTTGGGCTGTGCACTTGAACTTCCTGTTCCTGGGCAAGAACATGTCCTTTAATATTCTATTGGCTGTTGTCAGATTCCTATGGGGTCATGTAGGGGTCATAGCTGGTTCTATAGGCAAAAGAGGAAATGCAAATCCTAGGTGCTTGTCTGAACTAATTTGGTTGAAGTTTGGACTGCTCTGGGGGTGATGCAATGAAGGCTTGTGTTCTGAAAGGATGTTCGGCAATTCCTATTGTGACTTCATGGCTTTGTCCTGTTTTGAATCCAGGGTGAGGGGCTGCTTCTAATCCGGCCATTCTGCCTTTGTTCAGATTTTGCTGCAGGGAGTTTCAAAATATCCTGTCTTGAATGGATTTCTGCCTACAGTATTTGCTTTGCCTATGAATACAGCTATCTAGATACTTGTCTTTCTCTTTCAATAAGCTCCTTTTCTCTTAAGTGCTGACATCTGCTATGGGCTATAAAGGAAAGTGGGGGCTACTTTCTGCCTCTAAAACGTGTTTCTCCCTTTCTCCCTTTGAAGAAATATAATATTCTGCCTTTTTAATATTCCTCAAGATATTTCTGTCAGATTTGGTAGATCAACCCTTCTGTCTGATGCTTTTTATTTCAGCTTCTGCTTCTTGTGCTCGGAAGAATCCTCAAAATGTGAACAGAGCTCTCTTAGGAAGTTATCCACATTATTTAGTTCAGAGGCTCCTTCATCATTGAGCTGGGTGAACCATTCAGATGCCTCTTCCTCCAAATTGTCTCCAAGGAGTTGGACTTGTTCTGCCTCATCGTGGAATTCATTTCCACGTCTTTCGATGTAAGACCATGCTCTAGTCAGGAAAAAATACAAGTTTACTTGCAGTCCCATCAGATGGGAGGCTGACTTTCTACAAACCAATCAGAACACACCGATAAGACCAGAGGTGGGATGCTGCTGGTATAACAACCGGTTCGGTGATTGCGCACTTTGCACGCGAACTCGCCTAACACGCTCTGCGTGCGCATCAACACAATGCAAAAATCCTTACCTACTATGTTACCTTGAGGGAGTAACATAGCTGAGGAACGTCAACCTGCTCTTCCACGCTGATCAGCTGGGACGATAAAGGTCAGCACTGCACAGAGGCGGGCATGTGGGCCCACATGATAGTCTCAGTGAACCGGTTCAGAGACAGCTGATCTTCAGAGCAAGGGGTTCATCCGAACCGTTTCAAACCAGCAGAATCCCACCCCTGTATAAGACCTCATTCATTCTACTAAGGAATGGCTTGTTTATCTATATTTTTGCTCACTTTTTGGCCAATTGATTTCTCTTTTGCATAATGCATACAATTTATTTATGTCTATTGATGGTTAATTTGTCAGAGTGCCAGACTTCTAGAAATTCCCAGGCTTTTTTGAGGTGGGTGGGGGGAACTTGGCTTGGTCTAAGATTGTCACAGTTTCCCAATTGAAACGTGGTTAAGTCTCTCCATATGTTGTGAAATCAAAGAGTTTAATGAATGTGGAGTGGAGTGGAGTGGAGTGGAGTGGAATGGAATGGAATGGAATGGAATGGAATAGAATAGAATAGAATAGAATAGAATAGAATAGAATAGAATAGAATAGAATAGAAAACAGAGTTGAAAGGGACCTTGAAGATCTTCTAGTCCAACCCCCTGCTCAGGCAGGAAACCCTATACTATTTCAGGCAAATGGTTGTCCAATCTCTTCTTAAAAACTTCCAGTGTTGGAGAATTCACAACTTCTGAAGGCAAGTTGTTTCCCTGGTGGTTCTGTGAGGAAATTTCTCCCTGGTTCTAGATTGCTTCTCTCCTTGATTAGTTTCCATCCATTGCTTCTTGTCCTGCCCTCAGCTGCTTTGGAGAATAGCTTGACTCCCTCTTCTTTGGGGCAGCCCCTGAGATATGGAAGACTGCTATGATGTCTCCCCTGGTCCTTCTTTTCATCAGACTAGACTAACCCAGTTCCAGCAACCATTCTTTATATGTTTTAGCCTCCAGTCCTCTAATCACCTTTGTTTCTCTTCTCTGTACTCTTTCTAGAGGCTCAACATCTTATTTACATTGTGGCAACTGAAACTGGATGCAGTATTCCAAGTGTGGCCTTACCAAGGCATTATAAAGTGGTATTAACACTTCACGTGATCTTGATTCTATCCCTCTGTTAATGCAGCCAAGAACTCTGTTGGCTTTTGGGGCAGCTGCAGCACATGGCTGGCTCATATTAAGTGACTAGGACTCCAAGATACCTCTCACAGTTACCACTATTGAGCATGTTCGAAGACCCTATACCAAGGGTCTTCAAACTTGGCAAGTTTATGACTTATAGACTTCAACTCAGCTAACATGACTGGAGGAGGAATTCTGGGAGTTGAAGTCCAAAAGTCTTAAAGCTGTCAAGTTTGAAGGCCCCTGACCTATACGGTACCTGTGCATTAGATTTTTCCTGCCTAAATGTAGAACCTGACTTTTTTTCATCATTGAATGTCATTTTGTGAGATAGCACCCAATGTTCAAGTTTATCAAGATCCTTCTGTATCTTATCCAGCCTATCTTCTGGAGTGTTTTTTCCTGAAAGCCATCACTCTGCTAAACAAATAATTCCCTCAACACTGTCCAACTATTTACAAAGTCTGCACTACTATTACTATTAATCTTCTCATCACTCCTTATCACCCATCCCCTCCCACTTGTGACTGTATGACTGTAACTTTGTCGCTTGTATCCTTACGATTTATATTGACTGTTTCCTAATATGATTTGATTGCTTATTGGACCCTATGACTATTATTAAGTGTTGTCCCTGATGATTCTTGACTCTTGATGAATGTATCTTTTCTTTTCTGTATACTGAGAGTATTTGTACCAAGACAAATTCTTTGTGTGTCCAACCACACTTGGCCAATAAAGAATTCTATTCTATTCTATTGGTGTTGTCTGCAAATTTGATGAGTTCCCCATCTATCCCCTCATCCAAATTGTGGCAAAGAAGGTTTGCATTTCAACTTTCCAGATGTGTTGGGAATGCAGCTGCCAGTTTTCCTATCTAGAAGGGCAGTGGTGGGATTCAGCCAGTTCACACCAGTTCAGGAGAACCAGTTATTAACTTTCTGGGCCAGTTTGGTGAACTGGTTGTTGGAAGAAATCATTAGGGCAGAGAACCGGTTGTTAAATTATTTCAATCCCTCCACTGTCGAATGGTCTGTGGCTGCTCAGGTATTTCAAACCGTGTCTCTAAACTGTTTTTCCAAGGGGGTCTTGTATTATCAATTTCTGTCATGCTCCACGCGCACTCGGCTAAGCCTTCTCAAACAGCTGGAACGCGAAGAAGTCACAGTGGCTGAATTAATTAATTGAAATAATTCATCCATCAATTGCCATTTGAGCAACAAGGTGTGATGTGCTACTTAAACAAAATCCTTAGATCAGGTTTAGATTGATGTAACAGAATTAGGTTCTGTAGAAAAACAGGGTTTCATCCACATTGCTTGCTTTCCCCACAGAATAAATGTTTTCTTTCAGGAGTTTCATGAAGTTCTTTAGATTGCAAAAGTAATCCATTAAAAAAACACTTTGTGATGAAGTTTTGTAACTTAATGGGTGGGGAAAATGCATATATTAGGGTAAGACCACACCTAGAGTACTGCATCCAGTTTTGGTCACCACACTATAAAAAGATGTTGAGACTCTAGAAAAAATACAGAGAAGAGCAACCAGGATAATTAGGGGACTGGAGACTAAAACATATGAAGAATGGTTACAGGAACTGGGCTTGGCTAGTCTAGGGAAGAGAAGGACCAGGGGAGACATGATAGTAGTCTTCCAATATATGAGGGGCTGCCACAGAGAAGAAGGGGTCAAGCTATTTTCTAAAGCACCCAAAGGCCAGACAAGGAATAATGGATGGAAGCTGATCAAGGAGAGATTCAACCTGGAAATAAGGAGAAACTTTCTGACAGTGAGAACAATCAACCCATGGAACAGAAGTTGCCCTCGGAAGTTGTGGGAGCGCCATCACTTGAGACCTTCAAGAAGAGACTGGACTGCCATTTGTCAGAAATGGTGTAGGGTCTCCTGCTTGGGCGGGGGTTTGGTCTGGATGACCTATAAGGTCCCTTCCAACTCTGATTATCTGTTGTCTGTTAGGGGAAAATGTGCACAGAGTTTCATTTGTTTAAAAGGTGTCCATAATAATGCACATACCGTGTTTCCCCGAAAATAAGACACTGTCTTATATTTTTTTTGGCTCCCAAAACACACTAGGTCTTATTTTTGGGGTAGGTCTTATATATTTATGGTGCCAAATAGTGGGTGTGAGTGTGTAGGGGGGGGGTGTTTCGCGGGTGCACGGTTGCTCCCTGAAAAGTCTTCCTGGAACTGGAGATTTACACTAGGTCTTATTTTCGGGGTAGGTCTTATATTAGGGCAGGTTTAGAAAATAGTGCTAGGTCTTACTTTTGGGGTAGGTCTTATTTTCGGGGAAACACGGTAGTACGCCACCAGAGGAAAGTGTGATAAAAAGGATACTAGAGTGTGTGCCAATCTGGATAAGTGGATCATGGAGATAAAGGAAAGAGAAGGAACAGGTTATTATTTGACGTGGAATGTACTGTATGATTAGCTAAATAATAGATATAGAGATGAATAGAGAAGACAAAAATAGGATAATAAGGTAAAAGTTACAGTGGACAAAGATAGATTAAGGAATATAGACAAATGTACAGATAGCTAAGATGTATGTAAAAGTATGTATACCATCATGGAAGCATTGTAATGAATGGAAATGATGTTGCATATAAGAAAAATTGTTTCATAAAAATTATATTTAAAAAAATGCACATATCAAGAGAAATATATGCAATCCTTACCCAAACCAGATCTTTTTCTCTCCCCGCCCCTTAAATCACAAACTCAAATGGAAGTGGGGTGAGAGGAATTTAAGACTAAGAAAATGAGTGAAATCGAATATAATTGCCCTCTCTTAAAGGAAGAAAAATGTCTGTATTTGATTGGAATTCGATCAGAAGCACAAAAGGATATCCACACAGGTCAAGCCTCTATTTAAGACTGCTTACTTAGTGACCATTTGAAGTTATGACAGACATCTGTACTAACAACCTAGATTCCTACTTTTGGTGTCTGGGCCCCTCCATAGTCAGGTGATCAACATTTCGGGTCATAAAATTGGGCGAAACTCACGTAACCACTGCCTCGCTTAGCAACGGACATTTTGGGCTCAGTTGTGGTCGGAAGTCGAGGACTACCTATATTCCACCATGCCCTGTTGATTTTTTTCCCTTTCTTTCTCGGCGTATGTTGAAAGAGAGCGATGTTAATTTAATTTTTTTTTTAAAAAGTAGCTCCATGAAGCTGAAATTTGTATAATAGACCTCTTAAATACCTGTGGATTTTTCAACAGCCTGCTTCATCACCCAGGTGGTTTCAGTAGATTTATATCTAACAGGCCAAGCTGTGCGAACTTAATCCCCTCTTTCCACCCACAGTGGATAAAAATGGATATATGAAATGATGTTGCTTCCTCTTGTTTAAAGCTCATTTGGTGGTGTAATAATCTGCATTTGTGCGGTGGAGAAGTAAGATTCATTTTAGTGCTTGCTGCGTTGGGGTCAGTGGTGGGATTCAAATTTTTGTACTACCAGTTCTGTGGGTGTGGCTTGCTGGGTGTGGCTTGGTGGGACTGGCAGGGAAGGATACTGCAAAATCCCCATTCCCTTCCCACCTCACTAACCTGCTTTCCAGCTCCGATCTCCTATGCAGGACAACCAAAGAAGATCCAGCCTATCAGCTGGGACTCGGGAGGCAGACAATAGATGGGGGCTGGGCCAGTCAGAGGTGGGATTTGCCAGTTCTCCAAACTACTCAAAATTTCTGCTATCAGTTCTCCAGAACCGGTGAGAACCGGCTGAATACCACCTCTGGTTGGGGCCCAGAATCTTACACAGGAATACTTAATGCATTGGAAATGAATTTGTTCTGATTTTAAGGGATGGTGTGGTTTTGTTTGTTTTTTAATTCCCTCTTCCGTTGCACGCACTCTGGTCCTTCCTATGTACTACCGACCTCCTGTCAAAGAGGTTTCCTCTTAATTGTAAATTAAGTTGTGTGACTTCCATTACACAATGCAAGAATCTCCGAGTTAGCTTTTAAAAAATAGCACTGGTGGATGTATGTGCTGTGCATGGCGCATCAGATCCAACGAACGTAGCGGGATCTTTGTGAAAGACTGCTTTAACAGGTGGTTGCACCTGGCCATACTTCCTGAGCATAGAAGGGGAACAGGGCTGGGAGGGATTATCTGGGTGGAGGATGCTGGAAACGGACCAAGTGGAGAAATCCAGATCAGTTTCGTGGCTGGCTGGGAAATTGTGGATCTGAAGCCCACAATCTTCAAGCCACCAAGGTTGAGAAAAAATTGTTCTAAGGTAAGAATCTTGTATTGAATTCCTGGCCTGCAGGGCAGATACACTTATGACATCCTACGCCACAGTGGTGCAGTGGTTAGAGTGCACTACTGCAGGCTACTTCTGCTGACTGCTGGCTGCCTGAAATTTGGCAGTTCAAATCTCACCAGGCTCAAGGTTGACTCAGCCTTCCTGAGGTCTGAGGTCAGTAAAATGAGGACCCAGATTGTTGGGGGCAATAGGCTGACTCTGTAAACTGCTTAGAGAGGGTTGTAAACAGGGGTGGGATTCTACCTGTTCAGACCAGTTCTGTAGAACCAGTTGTTACGACTCTGCGCAGTTCGGAGAAACAGCAAATCGTGCCACTGGCTGGCCCCTCCCCTCCCCACCCACTCACTCCTTAGCTGGCATAAATGCCATCAAACTTGCCTGCGTTTGGTAAATTTTTATTTCTCCTTCCCCCCCACAACCATCAGCTGTTCTGCTGTGCCGGGAGATTTAGATTAGCTAGAAAGCAGGAAATCATTGGATTTCTTGCTTTCTAGCTAATCTAAAAGCAGAGCTGAACCTTCCTTAGCACTGAAGCTTCTATTTTTCAGTGCAGACTCAGGCAGCGGATTGCAGAAAGGTAGATCTCTGAATGAATCTGTGATTCTGTGAGCAATTCAATCTGCCTGCCTGCTTTGCCTGATTTTGGGTAAAATATTTACATAAATATTTATAATATTTACATACAAGCCATGCCCAGCCAGTCACATGACCACCAAGCTATATCCAGTCAGCAAGCCACGCCCAGCCAGTCACATGACAACCAAACCACACCCACAATTTAGGCCATGCCCACAGAACCAGTTGTTAAGAAATTTGAATCCTACCCCTGGTTGTAAAGCCCTGAAAAGTGGTATATAAGTGCTGTTGCCATTGCTATCCGTAAACTGAATAAGGCTATAATTTAGTTTGCACTACATTACTATCTTCTTACAGACAATTGAGAACATTACTAATGATTTTCTACCTATTCTATTCTACTCTACTTTACTCCACTCCTTTCCACTCCACTCTGCCCTGCTTTTTTCCTGTTCTGTTGTTCCATTATTCCATTCCACTCCAGGCCAGGCCAGGCCATTCTTTCCTGTTTTGTTCTATCCCATTCTATAAGTCTAGTCTAATTGAGTATTCTATTCTATGCTATGCTATGCTGTGTGCTGTGCTGTGCTGTGCTGTGCTGTGCTGTGCTATGCTATGCCATGCCATTCCACATTCCCTATTCTATTCTATTCTATTCTTCCATTCCATTCCATTCCATTCTCTGTTCTATTCTATTCTATTCTATTCTAATTTTTCCATTCCATTCCATTCCATTCCATTCTCTATTCTATTCTATTCTATTCTATTCTATTCTATTCTATTCTTTCTATTCTTTCTATTCTATTCTATTCTTCCCTTCCATTCTCAATGCTATGCTATGCTATGCTATGCCATGCCATTCCACATTCCCTATTCTATTCTATTCTATTCTATTCTATTCTATTCTTCCATTCCATTCTCTATTCTATTCTATTCTATTCTATTCTATTCTTCCATTCCATTCTCTATTCTATTCTATTCTATTCTATTCTATTCTGTTCTGTTCTTCCATTCCATTCTCTATTCTATTCTATTCTATTCTATTCTATTCTATTCTTCCCTTCCATTCTTTATGCTATGCTATGCTATGCTATGCTATGCTATGCTATGCCATGCCATGCCATGCCATTCCACATTCCCTATTCTATTCTATTCTATTCTATTCTTCCATTCCATTCTCTATTCTATTCTATTCTATTCTATTCTATTTTTCCATTCCATTCTCTATTCTATTCTATTCTATTCTATTCTTTCCTTCCATTCTCTATGCTATGCTATGCTATGCTATGCCATGCCATGCCATTCCACATTCCCTATTCTATTCTGTATTCTATTCTATTCTTCCATTCCATTCCATTCCATTCTCTGTTCTATTCTATTCTATTCTATTCTATTCTATTCTATTCTATTCTATTCTAATTTTTCCATTCCATTCCATTCCATTCTCTATTCTATTCTATTCTTTTCTATTCTCTATTCTATTCTATTCTATTCTATTCTATTCTATTCTATTCTTCCCTTCCATTCTCAATGCTATGCTATGCTATGCTATGCTATGCCATGCCATTCCACATTCCCTATTCTATTCTATTCTATTCTTCCATTCCATTCTCTATTCTATTCTATTCTATTCCATTCCATTCTCTATTCTATTCTATTCTATTCTGTTCTGTTCTTCCATTCCATTCTCTATTCTATTCTATTCTATTCTATTCTATTCTTCTTCCTTCCATTCTTTATGCTATGCTATGCTATGCTATGCTATGCTATGCTATGCCATGCCATGCCATGCCATTCCACATTCCTATTCTATTCTATTCTATTCTATTCTATTCTTCCATTCCATTCTCTATTCTATTCTATTCTATTCTGTTCTTCCATTCCATTCTCTATTCTATTCTATTCTATTCTTTCCTTCCATTCTCTATGCTATGCTATGCTATGCCATGCCATGTCATGCCATGCCATGCCATGCCATGCCATTCTCTTCTATGCCATTCCATTCCATGCCATTCCATGCCATTCTTAGCAATAGAAATTTTGGGCACAATTGTGAATGTAATTCGAGAACTACCTGAATACTATTTAGGAACAGATCTAGTTCTGTGTAATGAATTTGAAAAAAAGCTAGGGAATTAACTAGCTGCTGGTCTACAGAGCAGGCTAGTACTTTGAGGCAATAAATTACTTTTAGGTTAATTTATTTAGAACTGATTTAGAAAAATAATGACTAGGAGTAATTAGTTTGCAGTGGCTCTTGGTTGGGTGGGTGTAGATTGAAGAGGAGCAGATTAGAATGACTGGGGGGTAAATTTCCCACTGAATTGTCTTAAGAAGCTGTTATTTAATGAAATAACCATATAATGGATGCAATTTAATTGCTCTACGTATAATTTCACTGTCAGCTGACTGACCTCCTGTGAAATTCTAGTCACTGTTCCCTCATTAGCTTTTAGGCATGTAAATTAACATATGCACATTTTATGAAATCTACTCCTTGATTTTTATGTCCTTTTGGGATTGCCTGCTAATTTAGAAAGATAATAACAGAATAACAGAGTTGGAAGGCACCTTTGAGGTCTTCTAGTCCAACCCCCTGTTCAAGCAGGAGACTCCATTTCAGACAAATGGCTGTCCAATCTCTTCTTAAAAACCTCCAGTGTTTGGAGCATTCACATCTTCTGGAGGCAAGTTGTTCCACTGACCAATTATTCTCACTGCCAGGAAATTTCTCCTTAGTTCTAGTTGCTTCTCTCCTTGATTAGTTCCCATCCCTTGCTTCTTGTCCTGCCTTCTTGGGCTTTGGAGAATAGCTTGGCTGCCTCTTCTTTGTGGCAACCCCATAGATATTGGAAGACTGCTATCATGTCTCCCCTAGTTCAGTTAGAATACCCAGTCGTAAGTGTGAAAATCGGTCATAAGTCACTTTTTTCAGTGCTAACTTCAAATGGTCCCTAAAAGAACTGTTGAAAGTCAACCTGTATATATATATATTTGAAAATTCCAAAAAGTAAAATCTAGAAACACTACAAACAAAGGAACAGACTCAGGATAAATGAATCACAAACCCACAAACTGAAATTCTTATAGTTCAAGGACAGCTCACCAGCAACAAATTAAAAATAATGAATCTATCTATAGATACAGAGAAGGAAAAGCATCTACTAATTGCTACAGAACAATATTTTTAGGATTTGTTTTTTTCATTGCCACCTGATATTCTTGAAACATGCTATTTTTGCTCAGGGTAGAACAACATATCATCAACCAAAAGACTTATGAGTATAGATCAACTTCCGGTTGTAAACTAGCAAGAGTTACACAATCCATATAAGTAGCTAATTAATTTTAGATCATTATAGGGTGCTTTTCCAAATAATAATAATAATAATGGTATTTTCCCTTACAACTTCAAAAGTACCATTTTTTTTTTATTTTCAGGTTGGTAACTGTCCCCCGACTTTCTTAAAAATATGGTATCAAACCAAGACTTTATCATTCTTGATGTAGTCCCACTGAAATCAGAGAGAGCTAATTTAATCATAAGTAAGAATTTTCAATTATTTTTAACACATCTACTTTAGGGGTACACAGATCGATCTAAATTCAGTCTTTTTCAGAATGATGTATGATTTGGGATATAAATCTATTACATTATTGCTTTTTTTAAAAAGGGACTATTGGAAAATGCACAGTGTTTGCAATTTTCTCTAATACAGAATTCCGTATACTTTTTGTGATTATACAGTGATCCAGTTCCTATAATGCTGTTAGCTATTTAGCCACTAACTCACTTGAAATCTCCATCTGGCAATTCTTGAAAGCAATATCAGGCAATAAATAAATAAATCAGGACCATTCATTAGGTAGCATCATAGAAGATTCATTCAAATCTATATACAAGAATCTAGTCCAGCGGCCCCCAATCTCTGGGGCACCACCAAGGACCGGTTCTGCAGAGCGGGGAGAGCATGGTTTCATGCGCTGCCTGCATCCTGTAGATGGGGCTTCCTTGTTTGTGTGGACCGGTTTCTGGCATGCCACAGACTGGGGCCAATCCATGGACCAGGAATTGGGGACCCCTGATCTGGTCAGCTAACAGCTAGCACTAAATTGGCGCTAGATAAGGGTCGATGGAATTCAGGTAGGGATGGATTTGGAGCACTTGTGGGAACACAATGACTCCAAACCAGGGGTCTGATTCAACCGGTGTAACAACCGGTTTGGTGAGCGCCTGCTTTGCGCACATGCAGAGGGTTTGCTACTGACCTTCTCCTGCAATCCTGCACTCTCCCTGTGCATTAAACAGCTGATGCGCAGCAATCCACTGTGCCGTGCGAAGCAGCTGAGCTTGAAAACCAGGGAATAAAGGTCAGAATAGAGCCCAGGCAGGCAGGCCCAGCAGCTGATCATTGGAGCAAACGGGTTCGCTCACAGATGATCCTCGGAGCTACTGGTTTGGCCGAACCGAGCTGAACCAGTAGAATACCAACCCTGCTCCAAACAAATAACTTGCTTAACTCTGCCCCCTGATGTTCATGTGTCATCTCGTACAAATAAAGAGTCGTGTTGATTAGGTCAAAAGCCATTGTTTGAGGAATATGGCAGCTTTGCTTAATTTCTTTAGGATCTTTCGGTATCTTTTGAGTCTTGAACACGCTGGTATGGCTTCAGGACATCACTGGTCATTTTCCCACTGGCCAGTCCGTCAGCAACAGATTGGCTATAGCAACCAATCAGTGCTTAGGAAAGACGTTCTGTACTACCATAACTCAACAGTATGTTTGAGAGGCCTCTTTTTCTCAGTCTACCTTTCACTCTTTCCTTTGGAGGATTGAGTGTACCAAATAGTCAATTGATGTAGAAGTTCCTACAGTAGAGTAGAGTAGACTGAAGTAGAGTAGAGTAGAGTAGAGTAGAGTAGAGTAGAATCAGTTGAAGAAATCACGGAGGTCTTTTAGTCCACCCCCCTGCTCAAGAGGAGACCCTATACCATTCCAGACAAATGGCTGTCCAGACTATTCTTAAAAACCTCCAGTGATGGAGGATCCATAATTTCTGAAGGCAACTTCTGTTCCACTGGTTAATTGTCCTCCCTGTTAGGAAGTTTCTCCTCAATTCTCCTCAAGGATTGGCTCTGTTAAATGCCTGCTCTTAAGATGCTGTCTACTACTGCTCGAATCCCACCAGGCTCAAGGTTGACTCAGCCTTCCATCCTCTGGGGGTAGGTAAATTGAGGACCCAAGATTGTTCTCTGAGCTGACCTTGTAAAAAAGTAATAAGCAGGTACAATGGAATGAAGGCTATTGCTGAGCACTGGGTTGTATCCCAAAAATTGTAAGCCGCCCTGAGTCTTCGGAGAAGGGCGGCATGTAAATGTAATTAAAAAAAAAAATTCCAGTCTGCTTCTCTCCTTGATTGGTTTCCATCCATCATTTCTTGTTTTGCCTTCTGGCATTTTGGAAAATAAATTGACCCCCTCTTCTTTGTGGCAGCCTCTCAAATGTTGGAATACTGCTATCATTCCCCAAACATCACTTTTTGGGCTTGGGTGGATATACATATTTCTTGATGTTTTATTAGAAAAGAGAAAATCGGGATTAGGGATGTTTAAGGAATCCTTTTTTTTTTCATTGCCCTTTCTGCTGTGACATAATCCGTGCCTCCAATAACACCGAAATTTGCATTTTTCTGTATCCTGGCAATGAACTGCTCTGCAGTTTAGATTTATTACAATGCAAAAGAAGAATTATGGATAAGAGTGAAATTGCTGAGTTTTGTCGATTCTTAATTTGCCTTTAGGACTTCATGGTTGCTGAGCAGAAATATATATTTTTTGCAACTATTGCCACTGATTGTTAGCAAAAAAAAAAAGGCTATAGCACACAGACTAGATATTGTTCTTTGTTTCTCCTTGATATATTCCTTTGTTTTTCAATAAACCTTAATTTCCAGCTGGCTGGCTTGGGCAAGTCTAAACTCTTCATCCTTCCATCTGTAAAAATGTTGAATTGTTGTAAGCTCCCTTAAAGGGAGATCAAATTAGCATCCTAAAACATATTGCTTTCATGTAAGCGTATGTTATATTGAGACAACCTAATCAGATCTATTGAATATTGTTCCAAACTGTGAATGTCTTCATTTTGTTACATGGCTTTGTTTAATTCCGAGACAAAACATTGCACACAGATGTTTACAGTGCTGGGATTCAAACTGGTGTAACAACCAGTTCAGTGAGTGCGCGCTTTGCACCAGCACGCACACAGCATTTAAAAACCATCCATTTTCAGCTCTAAAATTTACCTTCTGCTGCAACCCCGGTGAGTAAAACAGTGGAAATTTGTGCCGCGCAAATCAGCTGGGCCGCAAAACATGGAAATATAGTTCAGACTAGTGCAGGGGTGGTGGGTGTGGCCAACTAATTGCAGGAACTACCGATTCGCCTGAACTGGTCCAAACCGGCTGAATCACACCCCGGATGTATACTCTATAACCATGATGGCGAACCTATGGCATGTGTGCCAGAAGTGGCACGCACAGCCACTTCTGCTGGCATGCGTGAGATCACCTGGAAGAGCCCCACTGCGCATGCACCACCCACCAGCCAACTGATTGTTGAGTATCTGCCGCACATGCATGGGGGACGCACACGTGGGAGACATGTGTGCATGCGCAGAGGCATGCGGCATCCAGGGGGTTGCGTGTGCATGTGCATAGGCATACGGTGTGTGTGTGGTAGTGCACGCATGCGCAGGGGGCAGGGAATTTGCGCACGCATTGCATCATGGGCTCAGGCAAGTGAGCGCACTTTTGGCAGGCAACGTGGAAAAGGTTAGCCATCACTGCTACTGTGTTTCCCCGAAAATAAGACCTACCCCGAAAGTAAGACCTAGCACTATTTTCTAAACCTGCCCTAATATAAGACCTACCCCGAAAATAAGACCTAGTGTAAATCTCCAGTTCCAGGAAGACTTTTCAGGGAGCAACCGTGCACCCGCGAAACACCCCCTACACACTCACACCCACTATTTGGCACCATAAATATATAAGACCTACCCCGAAAATAAGACCTAGTGTGTTTTTGGGAGCCAAAAAATATATAAGACAGTGTCTTATTTTCGGGGAAACACGGTATATAAGCTTGACTTCTTAAAACAAACACAATCTTGGACGCTTAACTTATTTATTTATCAGATTTAGAAACTGCCCACTTCCCTCACAGAGGAAATTTAATGTCTTGAACAGAAACTTGGAAGCTTGGTGTTCATTCAAACACCCAACGTGGCTGGTTGTAGTTGGACTAGCTGATCTCAAGAAATCACTTTCAACTCACACAGTCAATGATTTTGCGTTGGCAACCCTCAAGTGTCACAATGTCATTGGGGTATGTTTCCAATAGATTTACTCACTCAAAGCAAAGTCATTCGATGCAATTGCTGCTTTGTGAAGGACTGGGTGTTCTGTTGATATAGCACGTTGGTATCATACAGTTAATTAGCCTTGGAGAGTTTTATTTTTTTTCCCTCTCATCTCCTTCAGACATGCCTTGTTTAGTAAAGGGTTTGAGCGAATCCTTCACGGAATTATTTCTGTTCAAAGTACCATCATACTACTTTCTGCAAGAGTTGCTATTTACAGAAGCCTCTTAACAAATTTATTTTTTAAAATTGTGTTTCCTTTGTTGTGCAGAACTGATATTCAAAATGGGGATAAAAATGTCCTCAAGTAGAGGCAGAAGTTAAAATATTGGAGGAGGAGGAGGACAAGGAGGAGAATTAGTAGTAATAATAGGAGGAAGAGGAGGAGAAATAGCAGTAGTAATAGGAGGAGGAAGAGAATTAGTAGTACCGTGGTAATAAGAGGAGCAGGAGGAGAATTAGTAGTAGCAATAAGAAGAGGAGGAGAATTAGTAGAAATAATAGGAGGGCGAGGAGGAGAAGGAGGAGGAGAAATTGCAGTAGTAAGAGGAGGAGGAAGACAATTAGTAGCAATAAGAAAAGAAAGGAGGAGAATTTGTAATAGTAATAAGAGGAGGAGGAAGAAGAGGAGGAGGAGAATTAGTAGTAGTAATAAGAGAAGAAGAAGGAATTTATTAAGTTTATTATGGGTGCCCACTCCATAATAAACATAACTGCTGTGGTTATTATACTTGCACCAAAAGGCAACATTTAGATATCAAACCCAAAGGACCTCGATCATCCTGTTAAATTTCAAATCCTGATCCAGAAGATCCTGTTTTGATTTCATGTTAGAATTCAAATTTCAGTCTGAATCTTCTTTTGTGGTTCTCATGGATATCCTTAGAAGTACTAACTTGTAATAGAGGAATAAAATTTGCTAAATTTCAGGCAAATAGTGAGACTCTTAAGTATTGCTGCTTTTGATTTTGGAGGATTGTTCTAATTAGTTTCACTTCCGAGTTGTGGAAAGGGAATTCCTTCCTTCCTTCCTTCCTTCCTTCCTTCCTTCCTTCCTTCCTTCCTTCCTTCCTTCCTTCCACGTCTGCAAGGCTATCAGATCCATAGTTGCAAAAATATGGACTACCAGTAGATGTCAACAAAGAGTTACTGTTTGCTACCATTTATTGATTATTCATAATCTTTCTTTCTTTCTTTCTTTCTTTCTTTCTTTCTTTCTTTCTTTCTTCTTCCCTTCCTTCCTTCCTTCCTTCCTTCCTTCCTTCCTTCCTTCCTTTCTCTTCCTTCCTTCCTTCACCTTTATCTTCTCTGAATTTTTCTAAAGTCTCAACATCTTTTTGCTTAGTTCTGTCTGGGCTTCCTTCCTGCCTTCCTTCCTGAGTCCTTCCTTCGATTTCCTGACGTTCTATCGTTCTCTCGATCTTGTCTTCTTCTTTCCTTCCCCTCCCTTCCTTCCCTCCCTCCCTTCCTTTCCTTGACAAAATTAGATTACATTTCCAAGCCAGGAGATTCAGATAAATATGTATCTGGGGAAATCCTGTTTGTTTGTTCCATTTTGCCAAAGTGCATAAAGCTTAAGTGTTTCAGAAAGAATCCTGTTTGTTTGTTCCATTTTCAAAGTGCATAAAGCTTAAGTGTTTCAGAAAGCTTCTGAATTTAATCACGGCCTGTGTTGGGAAAAAAAAATCCAGGTCCAGTTCCAAGCCAGGAATAAAATGAAGGCAGATTGGAAAGAAACATTGTGTTTATTGGTGAACAGAACCAACAAACACACACAGCGTGCAGTTCTGGGACAGCTGACAAAATGGAGTTGAGAATTGGTGGGTTTTATACCTTTTTGGATTCCTATGGGGTCATGTAGGGGTCATGGCTGGCTCTATAGGCAAAAGGGGAAATGCAAATCCTAGGTGTTTTTCTGAGCTAATCTTGTCAACCTTTGGCTTGCTGCTTATCTGAAGTTTCTGTCTGACCCAGTCTTTCTGAATGACCAAATCTGCATTTCTAAAAGCTGGCCTCCTCAGTTTCTGCTTGGGGCAGGGAGACAAGTGCTGGTTTCTGCCTCCCTTAAGATTCCCCATTTCTCCTTTAGGGGAAATATTCTATCCTGCCTTTTTTAAGATTCCCCCAAATATTACATTCTCTAGGCAGGTGGATGGGTGCTGACTTTTCTGCACCTATTGTTGGATCTGATTCTGAATGAACCACATCCTTTTCTACCAGAGATAACATTAAATACTCACTTTCCTACTGGCAGTTTTGAACCAAGAGAAGGCATAAAAACCTTTCTCTTTTCAGAAGAGATTTTGGTTGTAAGAATCTTACGTATTGCTTAGTTAGAAGCAACCATATGGGTGGACATCCAGCTCTTACATTGTTTCAGGTTCATTTTTCTTTAATACAGGTAGTCCTTGGTTTACAACAGTTCATTTAGTGACTGTTCAAAGTTACAATGGCTGTCATGCCCCTGTTGGAGTCTGATTCTGAGGGGAGGTCGAACAGATGACAGGGAGTGGGAGTGTGGCTCTGGTGGCTGTTACAGAAACTGGGGAAGGGCACAGTCCAGCTGGGCATTCAGAGGAAGACCCAGACCCACCCCCTCTGCATCCTAGGGCATGCAAGGAGCAACGGATAAGGGAGCAACGTGGGTTACAGGGTTTAAAAAGGCCCTGATTCCCTTCATTAGCTGCAGCTGGGAAAACAGGATAAAGAGGGTGTTTGCGCACAGAACCTTGCTGGAAGGAAAGTGTGCATTATCTTTGTTTGTCAAGCCCTATCTGGGTTCTGGCATCCTCCCAACTGTATGTGTTTTGTTATCTTTTGAGTTCTGCAATTCCTTATCCTGCCCTGTCTTGTTAATTGCTGCAGTGTGGTTTGTGTTGGTTTTTATTTATAATTTAGATGTACTTTGGGTTCGGACTGAATTTCTTCCCTTTAAAAACTGTTCTTCGGAGACTTTTTTCTCCAGCCGATGATAACTGGACATTGGAGGCCAAGTTGGAGGAATTAAAGGGACTTTACCTACTTTTGTGACTTTGTTGTTTTGTGCCACGCCCTGGGTCATCACAATGGCACTGAAAAAGTGACTTATGACCATTTTTCATGCTTGCAACAGTCCCATGGTCCCATGATCAAAATTTGGACACTTGGCAAGTGACTCATATTTATGATGGTTGCAGTGTCCCGGGGTCACATGATCTCCTTCTGACAAGCAGAGACAATGAGGAAGCCAGATTCACTTAACAACCATGCTGCTTACTTAAACAACTGGAGTGACTCACTTAACAACCGTGGCAAGACAAGTCATAACATGGGGCAAAATTCACTTAACAGCTGGTTTACTTAGCAGCAGAAATGTTGGGCTCAATTGTGGTCATAAGTCGAAGTCTGCCTGCATAGGTAGGCCTCAACTTAGGAGCATAATGGAGCACAACATTTCCATTGCTAAGCAAGATGGTTGTTAAGTGAGTTGTGCCCTATTTTACAACTTTTGCCACTGTTGTTAAGTGAATTGCTCCAGTTGTTAACTGAATTATGTGGTTATTAAGTGAATCTTATTAAGTAAAATACAAGGGACGTGGGGGCTCAGTGGCTAAGATACTGAGCTTGTCGATCAGAAAGGTTGGCAGTTTGGTGATTCGAATCCCCAGCGCCGTGTAATGGAGTGAGCTCCTGTTACTTGTCCCAGCTTCTGCCAACCTAGCAGTTCAAAAGCATGTGAAAATGCAAGTAGAAAAATAGGGACCCCTTTGGTGGGAAGGTAACAGCGTTCCCTGCGCCTTCGGCGCTTAGTCATGCCGGCCACATGACCACGGAGACGTCTTCGGACAGCGCTGGCTCTTCGGCTTTGTAATGGAGATGAGCACCACCGCCTAGAGCCAGAAACGACTAGCACGTATGTGCAAGGGGAACCTTTACCTTTGCCTAAGTGAATCTGGCTTCCCCCATTAACTTTGATTGTTGAAAGCCGGCTGATCAGGTTACCAAAAAGGATCCTGTGACCCTGGGACACTGCAACCGTCACAATTACACGCCAGTTGCCAAGCGTCCTAATTTTGATCACATGGCCATGAGGACGCTGCCACAGTCGTAAGCATGAAAAACGGTCATAAGTCACTTTTTTTTCCAGTGCCTTTGTATCTTCCAAATGGACCCTGAATGAACTGTTATAAGTCAAGGGCAACCTGTAGTCATAAGAAGATCCTTATTTGAAGTGAGGAATGTCCAGTTGACACAGTAAATCAGAGGTCCCCAAACTTGGCAACTTTAAGACTTGTGGATTTCAACTCCCAGAATTCCTCATCCAGCTATGCATGGCTGGAGAATTCTGGGAGTTGAAGTCCACAAGTCTTAAAGTTGCCACGTTTGGGGACCTCTGCAGTAAATTGTGGAGGACGCAGTGGTGGGATTCAAAAAGTTTCACCACTGGTTCGGTGGGCTTGGCTTGGTGGGTGTGCTTTGCACACCTCAACACACTTTGCATGCACGCGTGTGCCAAACACCCACTTTGAGCAGGCGCAGAGGCATTCCAACTCACTTCCTGCAAGCCTACATTCTCCCGGTTGCTGTTGTGCTCTGCTGTGCCGCACGACGCAGCTGCGCTTCAAAAGCAGAGGATAGCAGTGAGTATAGGAGCCCAGGCGTGCGGGTGGGCCCAACAGCAGAGTGGTGGAGGGAACCGGTTCGGTCTCTGCTGCTCATCATCGCTACTGGCTCAGGAGAACCGGGCCGAGCCAGTAGAATACCACCACTGGAAGGACATCATGGTGCCTTGTGAACTCAAGCCTCTTGCATTTAAAAAAATCCCAATAGCTGGTATTTCAAGAGCTAAACAGCTTGTTTGGGCTAAACAGCTTGTTTGGCAAAGTGAAAAGCTTTGTGGTGCACACACACATTTTCTTCAAATGTCATTTTCCGGGGAGTCTGAAATCTGTAATTTTGCAAGGACTTTTAAAAGCCAGGGTGTGCTCAGTGTTGAAAAGGTTCATTGGAGAGCCTCTGATTAGGCTTGTTCCCTCGCTTTCTATCTTTAGCAGCTGAGTACACCCACTTTTCAAATTTAGGTGTCGCCAGCGCTGAGCTGATTCAGTCTGAACCGTACACAAATAAATCCTTGCAGCCGATGTGGATAGTGATCAAGCCAGGCCCATTGTCCTTGTCATACTTTCAATTCCATTTCATGGTCCAAGAACGTTGCTGCCAGCTCAAGCTGATTTCTTAAGTGCTTTGCTGTTTAATTCTTTCAGAGCAATCAGGGCTCAACTCACATTGCCAGATATTTCATGGCCCAAGGCAATTGGAAGGTTTTAAGCAGGCCTGTCTCGCTTTTCGCTTTTGCTATGATCTTAAAAGTTCTCGTAGCTATGGGTGGGTAAATGGGATTGCTTCCAGGGCACACTTAAGGACCAGTAACCCAAAGGTTCAGGAGAACAATTCCACCAGTGGTGGGATTCAAAAATTTTACTACTGGGTTCTGTTGACGTGGCATGGTGGGCATGGTGTGATTTGGTGGATGTGGCTTGGTAGGCGTGGCAGGGGAAGGATACTGTAAAATCTCCATTCCCACCCCACTCCTGGGGGAAGGTTACTTCAAAATCCCCATTCCTTCCCCATCCCACTAACCTGCTTTCTCCAGAACTGATGAGAACCCACAGAGGCTACCATATCTGAGTTGCAAAATAAGGAGCGACCAATAGATGGTAGCAACGAGTTATGGAACATTGTTTTTTTTGTTGACATCTACTGGTGGCCGACAGTTTTGCAAATATGGATCTGATCGCCTTGTAGTTGTAAAAGGAAGGAAAGGAGGGAGGGAGGGAGGGAGGAAAAAGAGGAGGGAGAGAGGAAGGGGAAGAGGAAGAGGAAGGGAGGAGAAAGGGAAAGAAGAGAGAGGAAAGGAAGGAAGGGGGAGGAGGAAGGAAGGGGAAGAGGAAGAGGAAAAGGGAGGGAGGGAGGAAGGAAGGAAGGAGAGAAAGAAGAGGGAGGAAAGGAAGGAAGGGGTGGAGGAGGGAGGAAGGAAAGGGAAGAAAACAAATGGAGAGAGGAAGGAAGGAGAGAAAAAAGAAAGAAGAGGGAAGAGGGATGGAGGGAAGGAAGGAAGGAAGGAAAAGGAGGTGGGAGGAACCAGTCATAAGCCACTTTTTCCAGTGTTGCTGTAATTTTGAATGGCCGCAAAATGAGTGGTTATAATCGAGCAATACCTGTACAATATCTACGGAGATTCTCAGTCTTCCAGTCATGGTTGTCCCAAAGGTGCTTTCTCAAAAGGTGCATTGGACTTTCTTGGTTTTTCCTTGAAGCTTCTTGGTTGAGAAGCGAAACGTCTTCAAGGAAAAACCCAAGGTAGTCCAGTTGTCTTTTTAGAAAGTGCCTTTGGGATCACCTGTAACAATCTGTAATTCAGCATTGGAATTTGCTACCAAGTGATGTGGTGCCGGCTACCCCTAGCTGACTTCCAAAAGGGTTGGACCAAGTCTTGGAAGCTCGAGGGCAGGGGGATTGGATCTGATGGCCGTATTTTGAGCTATTATTGTGTGTCGCAGTGGTTGGCCGCTGCGAGAAGAGACAGCTAGACTAGGCGGGCCAAGATCTAACCCAACAAGGCGTGGCTAGTCCACTGATCTAAACTTCTAGATCAGTGATGACTAACCTTTTCAGCACCAAGTGCCCAAAGCGTGTGCATGCACACACATCCCCAAAATGCAACACGTGCGTGCCCCCCACATGTGCACTCTGACGCCCGCGTGTGTGCCCCATGCCCCTGTGCACGTGTCAACCCATAAAACATTTTGTATGCATTTTTTATAGTTGTCAACAGAAAAAAAAGGGGGGGGGAGTTTCAAAGAGCAGGCAGCAGTGTGGAATCGAAAGTACATTCCATTCATATTTTCTTCAACGACTGATTAGATGACTGAAGCTTCTGCTGCACAAAAATCTAATTGGAGAGCCTGATTGATGACTCTTGCCTATGGACCTGTTTCATTGGATGATACACCCAGAAAGGTGAGGGGGGGGGAAGCAGGATCAAGGGTGACAGTGAATTGTGTATCTCAGAGTTGACTATACCCAGGCTAATGCTGGAATGTTAATTTCCAATGAATCCTTTTTAGTTTTGGGAGGGTGGCTCATGATTTAATTGGAGTAACTGCCGAATCCTGACAGCATGCACATGCGACCCCCTTGTGTACCCCCACCCCACATGCATGTGCGCAGCAGAGACCCGAAAACCAGCTGGCCGGCGGAAGCACATGCGAACATGCACGGCAGAGCTGAGCTGGGGCGATGGCTCGCATGCCCAGAGAGAGGGTTCTAAGTGCCACCTCTGGCGCATGTGCCATAGGTTCACCATCACGGTTCTTGATCTACAAGGGGATCTTTTAACCATGTGCAGCCCGAAGGCCTGATGCTTAAATGTCAGCTGTTGCTGCTGCTGAAATGAAAATTGCGTTCATGTCCCCGTGTCTTTTCCACCCCATGCGTAAATGACCAATGACAATCTTCAACAGCGTTTCTTTTGAGAACATAGCATTCTGTTTCCTCGATTTCTCAATCCCTCTCCGTGGGATTCAGCTACATTTCCTTCTTAATGTGGAGAAATCACTACGCGACTCTGACTCTTGCTGGTAGGGCTCCTGTAGCATTCTACTTTTTTTGCAAACAGCTCGCATTCATTTCACACACGCACACCCGAGACCTGCTTGCTGAGTGAAAGACTTGTTATTAAAGGAATATATATTCAGCCAGGATGTGTGAGAACAACATGATTAAACAGGGCTGTGCAGTACTTTAGATTCGGAAGGGGGGGGAAAAAACACAAAAAGGCACTTTGTCACTTGTCTGGCTTTTCAAGAGAGCTGCTTGTGTTGCACAATCTCATGCAGTGGTGCGTCCTCCTCCTGATACCCTTCTGGACATAAAGTGCTGCCTACATCTAGAATTTAATGCTCTCCAGAATGGCAAGAAGACCAATCAGGATAGGTCTGTTGATGTCCATGAAGGTTCTTCCAGGTAGAGTTGTCCAGAAATTGAGTCATGGCAACTGGACTTCTTTTCTTGTTGGTTGAAAACAGAATAATGAAATAACAGAGTTGGAAGGGACCTTGGAGGTCTTCTAGTCCAGCCCCCTGCTCAGGCAGGAAACCCTATAACATCTCAGACAGATGACTTTCCAATCTCTTCTTAAAAGCTTCCAATGTTGGAGCATTCACAACTTCTGGAGGCAAAGTTGTTCTACTGATAAATTGTTCTCACTGTCAGGAAATTTCTCCTTAGTTCTAAGTTGCTTCTCTTCTTGATTAGTTTCCATCCATTGCTTCTTGTCCTACCCCCGGGTGCTTTGGATACTGGAAGACTACCATCATGTCTCCCCTCATCTTTCTGTTCATTAAACTAGACGTACATTTTTCACATGTTTTAGCCTCTAGTCTCTTAATATTCTTTGTTGCTCTTCCCCTGCACTCGTCTCAACATCTTTTTTGACACTGTGGCAGCCAAAACTGTTGGGTAACTTCATTACCCAACTAGGTAATATCATCAAGATGATCTTCTTCTTCTTCTTCTTCTTCTTCTTCTTCTTCTTCTTCTTCTTCTTCTTCTTCTTCTTCTTCTTCTTCTTCTTCTTCTTCTTCCTCTTTTTCCTCCTCTATCTTCTATCTTCTGTCTTCTATCTTCTATCTTCTATCTTCTTCTATCTTCTTCATCATCATCCCACATATCCCCTTGAACATGTGAACAAGTTAGAATTTTCTGGCAAAAGAAAAACCAGAAGACTCTTAGCTGCTATTTGTAAGACTGTGAGGACATCCTCTAATAATTAGTCATTTTAGTACTCAAAGATTTGCCCTCACATACATGAAAATATATTATATATTATTTCATACACACACACGCACACACACACACACACACACAAGCTCTATACCTGTGCTTCACTATGAAACCATGTGGTCGGGCTTAGTTTTGGGGAAGGAAAATAAGGGGAAAAATTGTCCCTCTGTCTACCAGCATCCATCAGGATTCATCTGGCTAGCGTCCTGTCAGTGTGTGAGAGAGTTGAGGGCTGTTTGGAAACTGAAACATGGAAACTGAATCAGTATTTGCTGTGTAAGCAGGAAGGAGACAGCAAGGAGCCTGGGTGTGCCTTAGCTCAACTGTTCTGTACTAAAGCTGGTTGCTGCTCTGAAACTGAACCTCCTCTCCTCTGCTTGTGTTTTGCATTTGGAAGAGATTTCTTTTCAGGTGGGGAGGGGGAGTAGAACTCCTTAGCATCAGAGCGTGTTAATAATAATATAGGAAATACTAATGCTCTGATGATCATTTCGAAAAATCCTTTCTTAGTGAGCACCTAGAAGCCAAGAGGAACATAATGCCAAATTTGAAGTTTGTAGGCTTTACGGTTCTGGAGATTTTGTGATGATGTGTGAGTGGTATTTTGCTTTTATATAGATAGAAAATATATATTCCATGAGTCACTTGGAGAGAATTTTATCCCTGTAGGATGCCTTCTGAAAAATGGATCAATAAATAAGCCACAAATATGCTCTTTTTATAGAGCAAGTACAGCTGCCCAGATCCATACATTGGCCAGACCATTGATCTACCTAGTTTGAGACTATCCATCCAGTACTAATAATAGCTATCTGAAGTTGTTTCTGGCCAAAAATATGTGGTAATTGTTTCAACAATCTGGTTGGACATAGGATTTGGTCTGGGTGCCTGATGAATGTGTGAGGCGATTTCTACAAAGGAAAGTAACAGATCCATAATCCAGGTAGTCCTTCACTTACAACTGTTCGTTTAGCGATTGTTCGAACTTGCAACAGCACTGAAAAAAGGGACTTACGCCTGTTTTTTCATACTTAATGACCATTGCCATATTCCCCCTGGTCACGCAATCTTTTGGAGGCAAGTCCTTCCTTTTCATCAAAAAGACCTTACAATTCTCTTCCGATCGATATAGAATTGGGGTTTTTTTTCCCTTTCAAACTGCATTTGCTTGGTGATCTCTCTATATGGTAATAAGATCTTGATCCTGGACATGAACCCGAGTCAGTTATGGGAATAAAGTCCAGTCCCTTAGCGTTTTCCTATCTGTGATATAAAGGCTCTTATTGTTGGTTGATTTTTTTTTTAATTACATTTATATGCCGCCCTTCTCCGAAGACTCAGGGCGGCTTACAATTTTGGGATACAACCCAGTGTGCTCAGCAATAGCCTTCCTTCCATTGTATATGCCTGCTTATTACTAAGTGGCATTTTTACAAGGTCAGCTAATTGCCCCCAACAATCTTGGGTCCTCAGTTTACCTACCCCGAGAGGATGGAAGGCTGAGTCAACCTTGAGCCTGGTGGGATTTTGATGTTCTGATTCCCAAGACAGTTAATATCAAGAAGTTGATGTTAAGGTCAAGAAATGAGAAGACTCAGATTATCAAAGGCCTGTTTTTTTTCCCTCAGGCTACGAATTACATTTTGAAGTGTGTGCCTTTATGTGAATTTTATTAATTCACTGAGTGTTTTACTCCCTGGGCTATTATCACCATCTTCTGATTTTATAAAAGTATTGTTATGTTAACTTCTATGCTTCCCAGAGTAATTTATGAGTTTGACAAACTCAAAAAAAAAAAAAGGAAAAAGAAATTTTACAAAACCAAAACAAAGAGAGACAAAATATTAGAAAAGAAAAAAACAACACAGGTTAAAAATATACAAACGAATACATACACAAACAAACACCCACACATATTTATAATCTCCCCGTTCTGATAACTGTATCAGAACAATATTAGTCGGTTGAATCAGGCCCCCAATTTATAAATTTCTACCTCTAGTGGCAAACAACTTGACCTGCCGTATATTTATCAACCACATATAAAGGCAAAATAGTTAATAAAGTTCCAAATCTCTTTTCCAACTTTTTTCTAGTAATCCTGAAAGAAAGAAAAAAAACAGGTTTCAATTTTATGTTAGTGAGCATCAATTTATTCTTAGATTTCATGGGTAAAATAGTTTGCAGGTATTTAATGCAAGTACCTGAATTCTGCAGTTTGCTGGTTTGTGGTGAAGTTTCACTATTGCACTTAGCACTTAGACTTATACAGGTAGTCCGCAACTTATGACCACAATGGAGCCCAACATTTATGTTGTTAAGTGAAAAAATTCTTTTCCTTTCTCGTTTTATAGTACAAATACCAATTTGTAAGGCGTTGAGACTCTCGAAAGAGTGCAGAGAAGAGCAACAAAGATGATTAGGGGACTGGAGGCTAAAACATACTGTGGAAAGAAATATCCATCTGGTTTAATTCCAAGCTGGGAGGAAAACACTGGAAATAAAATTGAGGCTGGAGGCTGATTGGAAGGAGAGTCGATTTATTGATGAAGCAGAACCAGCAACCACATGTGATTCTGGGCAGCCGACAAAATGGAGTTGAGAGTGGGTGGGTTTTTATACCTTCTTTGGGCTTTGTATTTGAGCTTCCTGTTCCTGTGCAAGAACATATATCTATTGGCTGTTGTCAGATTCCTATGGGGTTATGTGAAGGTCATGGCTGGTTCTATAGGCAAAAGAGGAAATGCAAATCCTAGGTGCTTGCCTGGGCTAAGTTTGGTTGAAGTTTGGATTGCTCTGAGGGTGATGCAATGAAGGCTTGTGTTCTGAAAGGGTGTTGGCAAATTCGTATTGTGGCTTAATGGCTTTCGTCCTGTTTTGGCTCTTGGGTGAGGGTATTTGCTTATGAATAGAGCTATCTAGATACTTGTCTTCTGTCAATAAGCTCTTTATGTCTTAAGTGCTGGCATCAGCTGTGGGCTATTAAGGAAAGTGGGGGTTGCTTTCTCCCTTAAAATAACATGTTTCTCCATTTAGTGAAATATAATATTCTGCCTTTTTAATATTTACCAAAATATTTCATTCTTGGGGGGGGTCTCCCACAATATGAAGAACAGTTGCAGGAACTGGGCATGGCTAGTCTAGTGAAGCGAAGGACGAGGGGTGATCTGATAGCAGACTTCCAATATCTAAGAGGCTGCCCCAAAGAAGAGGGAGTCAAGCTATTCTCCAAAGCACCTGAAGGCCAGACAAGAAGCAATGGGTGGAAGCTAATCAAGGACAGAAGCAACCTTGAACTAAGGAGAAATTTCCTGATAGTGAGGATGATTACCCAGTGGAACAACTTGCCTCCAGAAATTGTGATTTCTCCAACACTGGAAGTTTTTAAGAAGAGATATTTGTCTGAAATCATACAGGGTTTCCTGCTTGAACAGGAACAGCGGGTTGGACGAGAATATATTTAAGGTCTCTTCCAACTCTGTTATTTTGTTATTCTGTTAGATATTGGGGATATTGGGCAGTCCTCAACTTACAACAGTTCATTTAGTGACCATTCAATGTTACAACAGCAGAGGAAAAGTGACTTACCACCGTTTTTCACACTTACAACCATTGCAGTATCCCCGTGGTCATCTGATCAAAATTCAGGTGCTTGGCTCACATTTATGACGGTGGCATTGTCCTGGGTTCACATGATCCCTCTTTGTGACCTTCTCACAAGCAAAGTCATTGGGGAAGCCAGAAATTCACTTAACAAATGTGTTCCTAACTTAACAACTGTGGTGATTTCCTTAAGAAATGTGGGAAGAAAGGTCATAAAATGGAGCAAAATTCACCTAACAACTATCTCATTTAGCAACGGAAACTTTAAGCTCCATTCTGGTCATAAGCAGAGGGACTACCTGTATTGCTGCATGAAGTAGTTTCATTTGTGTTTCTATTCTGGCTTTTTTTTTCTTTTTTCTACTATAGTTCCGTTTAATGTTGATGACTTTATTCAGATCAAGGAAGGAATTACTTCCCTGCTGTTTGACTTCAAATCTCTGCTTTTCAAAAGACTAGTTGATGGTTAAATGCTCCTTTGCCTAAGTACTGGCTTGGAACTGAGCAAGGTTAGAGTGATTCAGTGTTTGAAAAGGTGTTTCAAAAGCAAATAGAAATATGGAATGAGTCAGTGGCATATTGTTTCTACTTCTGTCTCTGGATTGTGCTGCCTTGCCTCCTGATTAATTATTGGGTCTTTTTCTTGCTGGGTACAGTTTGCTTCAATAATATTGCCAATTCAGTTAATTAAAGTTGGGATGAATGGCTTTTGATTAGACATCGTACAATTGAGAAATGGTTTAAGCAAACCTTTAGAGGACAAAAATAGTACATAGAAAGCTTGCAATGTACACATAAAGAAGGTAGATGTGAAGAATTTTGCTCCTTTTAACTAATGCAGTGACTTCCAGATGTGTTGGTGTACAATTCCAGAGGTGTTGATGTATAACGGGGTGTCAAAATGGCGGCCCAGGGGCCAGAGGCATCACGCACAGGACACGCACACCCCAGCTCCGCGAAGGGGAAAACCATCATGAAACATCACATGACGGCAACGTGACGTGGCGAGTTTGACACCTGTTGTGGCACGCTGGCAGCTAGCGGAGCTGGCAGCAGAGTCGGACAGTGAGGAGGTTTGGGAGGAACCTGGGCCAGTCCTGGAGGCTGAGGAAGGCTCAGACGAGGGCTCTGTGTCAGAGGCAGAGATGGGGCCATGGCAGGCTGGCAGTTATCAGCTGCCTTCGGAGTCAGACAGCAGTGAGGTAGGGGAGCAGCTGGAGCCGGTTCCCGGCCTGCGCATGCACAGAGCTGCCAAAAGAAAAGAACAATTACAAACTAAGGGTCAAGGTGGGAGTAAGGCCACAGGTGGATGGTGAGTGGCCCCTCCCATAGGGATCAAAAGAGGAGCAAAAGGGGAGGGGGCTTTTGCAGGAAACAATTCGTTCATTGCAGCAGTGTGAAGATCTGTCAGTGCAGCTCAGAGACTCTGTGCTGAGGCCTTCTTTGTCAACACTGTGCTTGAAAATATTTATTGGCAGCTCTCCAAGCTAGATAAGGTCTGTGCTGTTAATTACACCCTTGAAAGATTGTTTGCCAGGCCTTTGGCTGAATGTGAATGCAAGAAATTCCCCTTCTTTTAATAAAAGGGGTTTTGCCAGGACAAAGAGTCTGTTTAGTGCTTTTTGGGGAAGCTGAGGTCAGAACAACACCTGTGATGTACAACCTCTTCTCCAAAGCACCTGAAGGCAGGCCAAGAAGCAATGGATGGAAACTCTGCAAGGAGAGAACCAACCTAGAACATAAGGAGAAATTTCCTGACAGTGAGAGTCATTACATGTAGTCCTTGACTTACAACAGTCCATTTAGTGATCGTTCAGTGTTACAACAGCACTGAAAAAATGGCAAAAAAATGGGAAACCAGATTCACTTAACAACTGGGTTACGAATTTAAGAAGTAGGTATGTGTAGATAGGAATACTATTGAATATATGGCAGGTATATATATTCTGCAGAAATGTGCTGCAGGTATATACTTATGTAGGTATATTGCATGTGTATATGTGTGTTGTGTATGTGTTTGGGTAGATATACACTTTCTCTTCAGAGCAGGCAACAGAATTTCATTTTTAATGTGGGCCAGTGTGCTCACACTAAAAAAAATGACAATAAAAGTTATCTTATCTTATCTCCATCTCTCTTCTCTCCTCTCATTCCCTCTCCTCTCTTATCTCATGTCCTCTCCTCTCCCTATCCTATCATCATCTCCCTCTCTCCCTCCCTCCCCTCCCCTCCCCTCCCTCTCCTCTTCTCTCCTCTTGAAACTTGGATAAATCATTGGCATCAGCAGCTGGTATAATGAGGTAGTGTTTTTGTCTATAACCTTATCTATTTTGATTTCAGGAAATGAACAAAAATCAGACTTGGGAAATGTACCTGTCTTTCTTTTTTGGGGCTATGTATCATAAGGCAAGATTAGTATTTAGTGCTTGCAGAAAATTGGATTCCACGGTGTTCTCTCTATAGATTTCAAAGTGTTATTGGAAAGGTCAGCAAGTAAAATAGTTCTGTCATTATTAAAGGTGAAGGACCATTAAATTGCAAGGGTTGAAGTAATAGCCACTTGAAAAGCTTCCTCAAAACCTGGAGGACTTGTACAATATATGACTTTGGAGTCATCTTGCATTGCAGTTAAAAAAAAAATTTGTCTACATTTCAGGAAGACATTCAGATAAAAATCTTTCCTTCCTTCCTTCCTTCCTTCCTTCCTTCCTTCCTTCCTTCCTCTTTTCCTCCTCCTCCTCCTCCTGCAGTTATTCTGCCTTTTTATATTTACTAAAACAATGGTTAAACCTCTCCGCTTTTTTGAAGTCCAGCCTATTAAATTTTTTTCAGCCAAATCTCACTGAGTACGCATAATATGAAGCAAAAAAATTGAGCATCCTGTTATCTAGTGGTTACTCAATTCTTTTGAACTTACTCTTTTGAGGGAAAAAAAAAGATTTGTTTAAAACTTTTATGTCTGGAATCCTGTTGTATTCCTCCTTGACATCATAGTAATGCTCCTTTTACAATGTTGTGATTTACTAACCTTGAAAAGATCATGGTAACGACAGGAACAATATCACGCTGTTTTGTACAACGGAACTGATCTATGTATGAATGGAATGTTTCCTCAGAATGAAGCAGCAATCAACTTCTGTGTGAATCTGATTGCTCATTAACCAGAGTGATGATTGATAGGTCTAGATACAGCTGAACTCTATGCTTTGTAGCTGCAAAAATTAAAATTGAGTTGGAAGTGCTGGTTGAGGCAAATGCATCCAAGTATCTGCTTTATTGAAGGATCTGGTTTCTGCTTGAATACAGATTAACAGAGTTGGAAAGGATCTTGTAGGTCATCTAATCCAAACCCCCACCCAAGCAGACCCTACCCCATTTCTGACAGATGGCAGTCCAATCTCTTCTTGAAAGCCTCAAGTGATGAAGCTCCCACAACTTCTGAAGGCAAGCTGTTCCATTGGTTGATTGTTCTCACTGTCAGAAAGTTTCTCCTTATTTCTAGGTTGAATCTCTCGTTCAGTTTCCATCCATTATTCCTTGTCTGGCCTTGAGGTGCTTTGGAGAATAGCTTGACCCCTTCCTCTCTGTGGCAGCCCCTCAAATATTGGAAGACTGCTATCATGTCTCCCCTGGTCCTCCTCTTCACTAGATTAGCCATGCCCAGTTTCTGCAACTGTTCATCGTATGTTTTGACCTCAAGTCCCCTAATCATCTTGGTTGCTCTTCTCTGCACTCTTTCTAGAGTCTCAACATCTTTTTTTATAGTGTGGTGACCAAAACTGGATGCAATAATCTAGGTGTGGTCTTACTAAGGCTTTATAGAGTGGTGTTAGTACCTCCCTTGATCTTGATTGTATCCCTCTGTTAATGCAGCTTTGGATGGCATTGGCTATATTGGCTGCCACCATATGCTGTTGGCTCATATTTAATTGGTTGTCCACTAAGACTCCCTCTCACAGTTACTGCTATTAAGCCTAGTTTCATACATCTAATGAAAGGATCAAATTTCTATGGATCACTTGTTCCCCTGCTAAACTACTCTTCATTTTAGAAAGTGGGTATGTGTATATAAGGGAGTAGCATTTAGCAATAGCACTTAGACTTATATGCCACTTCACAGTGCTTTACAGCCCTCTCTAAGTGGGTTACAGAGTCAGCCTCTTGCCCCCAACAATCTGGCTCCTCATTTTACCCATCTCAGAAGGACAGAAGGCTGAGTCAATCTGGAGCCGGTCAGGATCGAACTGCTGGCTGTGGGAATGCACAGTTAGCCTGCAAGACTGCATTCTAACCAATGCACCACCTGGGGTTTTCAATCTAAATAGAATCTGACATCCCACACCCCCACTTTTAAAAATTATTCTTACTCTGTGTCAGTTTTTATGGTTACAAATCTCGATTGTCTTCTAGGTGCCATCTACATTAAAATGAACATTTGCACAAAGTGCGTTGGATGATTGAGTTAGCTACCACAGATCTTGGTGTTTGGAGTGGAAGATTCTTTTGTTTGCTAACTAACAACAAGTTGGCAAGTTGTCTTTTAGGTGACAGTCTCAGAAAAGGACAACTACAATTTTTTGTGATATATCTGGAAAGACAAACCACGGCATGAAATTGTGGAGGTGGAAACTATAATTTGTACAATTGCATCAGGTAAAAGGTTTGGGTGGCATCTTGGTGCTCTTTGTGTCAGCTTTGAAATTCAGCTGCCAATATAATGGAAAGGGGGGGTGGAGGAGTTGAAAAGTTCAAGGTTATTCTGTAGGTCATACTAAGAAATTCCAGTTGCAGTTAATTGGTTCTCGTGATTTATGAAGTGTAGAAGTGGGAGGAGAAAAAGGTGGATTCTGCATAGCGGGCAAAAATACTTGCACTTTGGGAAATGCCCTAGATGTACCAGATCTGTTCCTAATAAATCAATTGGAGAGAATATGTCTCGGAGTGATTGATATCATGGATACTTTCTGGATGTCTTACATTTATTTTCCAAAGTGAAACTCTGACCTTGATGGTTTTCTTGCAGACATTTCATTACCCGACTAGGTAACATCATCAGTGCTAGAAGGCAGAGGGGATTGCAAATCCCACTTGTTTCAAGCACTGATGATGTTACCTAGTGAGGTAATGAAATGCCTGCAAGAAAACAACCAAGCTCAGAGAGCACCAAGGTCCCCACAGTTCAACTCTCAGCCACAAATTTCTATTGGTATAACTGAATTAATAAATGGAGATGTTTCTTGTAGTCCCCAGATTTCTTGGAACTTGAAGCTGAATGTTGGAGCCTCCCTATCACTGTCATAACTTGTGATGGATGGATCACTTTTGCGGTGGTTGTTAAACAAGTCCATGGAGTGGGTGCAGTGGCCTAGAAGTGGAGCTCTCACCTCACAATCAGGAGGCTGTGAGTTCAATCCTAGGTAGCGGCAGATATTTCTCTCTCTGGGCACAATGAGTGGATATCAGTTGCGAACTCTGCAATGGCAACAGGAAAGGCATCTGGCCAGGAAACACTCAACTCCATTCAGTTGCCCCAACTCCACCCCGATGCAAGGGATTATGGGGTCATTAAAAGACACACACAAAAAGCAAGCCCATGGTTTGCAATGGGTTGGTTTTGCCAAAATCAGAAGCAAAACCATTGGGAAACATGGGCACATAACCAGGAGATCACTGGAGGTTTTTAAGAAGGGATTGGATTGAAGCCAGTCATCTGAAATGGTACAGGATCTCCTACTTGAGCAGGGGGGGCATTGATAGAAGACCTGCAAGGTCACTTCCAATTCTGTTATTCTGTTATACCTCCGTTTGGGACTGAGGATTCTGTTCTTTTCCCCTCTTATTCACAAACCAGATTTTTCTCTTTTTTACTTATGTCTTTAGCGTTGTTATTTTGAATTATGGACTATTATATAATTGAACTAAGCATGTGTGTTGGCAGCTTGATGGATCAGCCTGCGTCTGTACAGATAAAGATAAATTCCCATTGGAACATGCTTTGGAATGATTGAACATGAAGGAATATTGAGATACAGTTTGCTTCCTTCTCACTGTTTACTTGTTAATCGGCAAAGGAAGGATGAAATGGAAAAAGGTGGAGCATTTGATATTCTGTGCAGCTGGGAGCACCTTGTGCTTTAGAACAGAGTTCCCCAACCTTTCCTGCTTTGTGGACTGGCGGGAAGGGAGAGGTTGGTTCTGGGTGAGAGGCCAGCAAGTGTGCATTCACAGCTCCATTTGTGTGAGTGGCATGCACATGTGTCTGCCAGGGGTGGGATTCAAAAAAATTTAACAACCGGTTCTGTGGGCGTGGCTTAGATGGTGGGTGTGGCTTGGTGGTCATAAGACTGGGTGTACATGGCTTGGTGGTCATGTTATTGGCTGGGTGTGGCCAACTCAATATCACTCACATTGAGGCACGCATCTCCTCGCCTGGCCTCTCATGACTGTGGGGATGCTGCAACAGTCGTAAGTGTGAAAAATGATCATAACTCACTTTTTTCAGTGCAATTGTAACTTTGAATGGTCACTCCACACAAGCAAAGTACCAGCAAAGGAGGGGGAAAAAACTCCAGAGACGTTCCTGAGACAGGAAATCTAGTCCTGCCAAGAATGTAATAAGGGTTAACGGAGAGGCAGTTTCTGTAAGCAACACCAGAATGTTTCCTTCCTGCCTTCCTTACAGGATTAGGCCAGTAATTTCTTCTAACAACCGGTTCTCCGAACTGCGTAGAATATTAACAACCAGTTCTAGAAAATAGGTGTGAACTGGTAGAATCCCACCCTTGGTGCCTGCCCCTCCTGCAAATGGAGCATGCATGCATGCTCTTGCTGCAGTTCATGCAAGTGGGGATGCCTGTTGTGGTTCGCCAGCAGCAGGTGCGGACGGCTGAGGTCTTGGAGAGTGGGGACTCAGATGGGGGGCCTGTGTGTGATGCAGGGATGGGGCCAGGGCCATCAGGGAGTGTAATGCTGCCTTTGGAGATTGTGGAGGCTGGCAGCAGTGATGAAGAGGTCCCCGAGGAGCCTGTGCCCAGTTCACGTGCACACAGGGCTGCTCAAAGGAAAGAGTAGCTGCAGCAGCATGGGCGACTCAGGAGTAAGGCTGGAAGGTAATGGCCCCTCCCTTAAGAGATAAAAGCCAGCTGAGAAACTGCAGTTCTTTGCAGAAGGCAAAGAAGTTTGATACTCGAGCCTGGTGGACATTAGAATATCTGAGAAATGGTGTTTGGAGACTCTTTGATTTATTGTTTAGGAACTTTATCTTTTGTTCTTGGCAGCCTTGCAAAACCTTGGCAAGGCTCTTCCTTATTGGAGCTAATTAGTTGGAAGCAGCCTTTTATCTGTGAAGAAACAGGATTCGTAAACGAAACAGTAAAAGGTTGTGCTGGTGCCTTTGTCTTGTGTTTACTCTCGTGGAACCCAGTTTGGGTCAGAACAATGCCATACATGTGTGCTTGCTCACTCACTGTTTCTGCGGTCCACTTGCAAACACCTCACAGCCCATTATTGGGCTGCGGCCCAGAGGTTTGGGACCTCTACTTTGGAAGCTAAGCCTCATGTTCAATCCCAAACTATTGCTGATCTAATGTTTCTGCAAAAGTCCTTAAAATTCCAGCAGCCCTTGAGAATTGATAGAAATTCTGTTTATATAAAGCACCACACAGATCAAAACAAAGAGTACAATCACCATGTGCTTTACTGCTCAACTATAACTGTAGCAGGAAACAGGAC
This sequence comes from Naja naja, assembly GCA_009733165.1. Classification (NCBI taxonomy): domain Eukaryota; kingdom Metazoa; phylum Chordata; class Lepidosauria; order Squamata; family Elapidae; genus Naja; species Naja naja. Next base: position 54,760,301 of record CM019152.1, read on the forward strand.
ACTCTACTCAGAACAAAAGATCATAAAATGTATATATCATAGATCCAAACTTGTAAATACTGCCATCTACTGGCTGAAAACTACTCTAGTTATCGCATAGAAATACATGTTTATAAAAATGATAAAAGGAGTATATAAATAAAGAAAAATAAAATACATTTTGGGAAGGAGCTGATGGTCTAAATTACCAAGTCCACTCAGAGTTCTCTAGTAGATATTTTTTTAAATGACAACATGGTGCTGTAGGCTAATCCACTTACCTCTTTGGAAATAGCCAATATAATTACAGGTAGTCCTTGAATTGCGACTACAATTAAGCCCAATTTTTTTGTTGCTAAGTGAAACATTTGTTAAGTGAATTTTTTCTCATTATACGATTGTTTGTGTCACAGTTGTTAAGTGAATCACTGTAGTTGTTGAGTTGTTAAGGCTTCCCATTGACTTTGCTTGTCAGAAGGTCACCCAAGGTGATCACATGACCCTGGGACACTGCAATCATCATAAATATGAGTCAGTTGCTAAGCATCCAAATTTTGATCACATGACTACAGGGATACCGCAACTCTTGTAAGTGTGAAAATGGTGCCATTGTAATATGTCATTAAATGAACTGTTGAAATGTACCTGTACTTCCAGATTCGTATTTCAAAATGAAGTGTCAACCCTGAAGCTGGCCGAACTGAGGCCATTTTGAGACTTCAATACTGACACACTGGAGCTGAGGGATAGAAAGGGGGGGAATAGAGATAGTTGGGGTATTATAGTCAAAACAAAATACTTTCTCTTAGGAACCAAGGACATTCCTGCAGGTGTCCGGAAGGAGGGGTCTGATGTCACCTAGCAACTAGACCAGTGGTGGGATTCAAATTTTTTTACTACTGGTTCTGTGGGTGTGGTGTGACTTGGTGGGTGTGGCTTGGTGGGCATGCCAGGGGAAGGATACTGTAAAATCCCCATTCCTTAGCCTGCTTTCCAGCTTCATTCTCCTGTGCAGGGTGGCAAAAGAAGACCCAGCTGATCAGCTGGGATTGGGAGGCAGAGAATAGGGTGGGGCAAGTCAGAGGTGGTATTCTGAACTACTCAAAATTTCTGCCAGTTCTCCAGAACTGGTCAGAGGTGACTGAATACCACCTCTGAACTGGACTGTATCCTGATTGGGCCATGTGACTGGTTGTTTTGGGAAAGTGACAAACTTTTACCTTTAATTAGGTGAAAACCGTGGGAATGTTTCGAGTCAGTTTTCATTAGTCTGTGCCAATAAACTTATTCTTTGAGGAATCTATCTGCCTCACAGCTGTGTTTGCTATGGGTATGTTACATGAAACCTTGACACAAAGCACTTGGTAATCATAGTTTTAATACGTGTGTGTGTGTGTGTGTTTGTGTTAATAATCTCCTGACCAAGTTTGAATAGGTACTTAGAGGGAACTGCTTAGCAGTGAGTTGCCTTAGTTTTGCCTTTCCACTTATATTTTGAACTGTGTTCAAAAAGCCCCCTTGTGTGTAGGAGGGAATTGTGAATCAGACCTCTGCATGAAGTTGGCCTTTACAGGAGTTATTAACGGTACACAATCCTTTTGATTCCTCCCATTGTGTGAACACCACATTCCCCGTTGACATTAGCGGGGCAGTGTTGCTGCTTTTTCATTTATTACCCTGTGTCGTCCATTGATGAAGACAATCTGGTTATTGCCATGAAAGCTGTTGATCTTTAATATAACAATGGGAAGGATGGAGTTTAACCATGTTGGAGAAAGAGGATTAGGAATTGTTCATGCTGTGCCACTGAGCAGCTTCCTTACCTGATACTACGGAGACTTTTAATCAGGAGGATATAGCAAAATGTTCAACTTTTCCAACGTAGGAGAACTTCAGGTTAGGGAATGGCATGTGGAAGACCTACCTTTAAAAAAGACCATAGGATTTGTAGCTCAGGATTGTAAGGAGGGCTTGGGGGCTCTGAGCTTGGTGGTATTTCTTACAGATGTTTTATTATCAAACTAGGTAACATCATCAGGGCACTCCCAAAGGGTGCTGTTCCAAAGGCAGCTGGACTTTCTTGGGTTTTTTCCGTGAAGACGTTTTGCTCCTCATCCAAGAAGCTTCTTCAGTTCTGATTGAATGGTGGAGAACGAAAGGATTGATATTCCCTGCAGTCATCTGGCCGTTAGCACTCTCTCTGAGAGTCGTTGAGACCACTTGGAGATTTATCGGTGCCCTCGGGTCACCTGAGTAGTGCAAATGGGTGTGCAACCTCCGTGGAACTGCTGAAAGGACTGTGTTGTGCACTGGGAGACAGATGATGTCATATCCGTCCCCCTCTGTTGACAGAGGGCTGCTCAGTTTTGACATAGATGGCCTCTTTGACCCTTTTGAATAAGTAGTATTAATATTAATCTGTATGTAGGGCAGTGGTGGGATTCAAATTTTTACTAGCAGTTCTGTGGGTGTGGCTTGGTGGGCGTGGCATGGCATGGCTTGGTGGGCGTGGCTTGGTGGGCCTGGCAGGGGAAGGTTGCTGCAAAATCCCCATTCCCTCCCCTGCTTCCAGCTCCTTTCTCCTGTGCAGGGCAACCAAAGAAGACCCAGCCAATCAGCTGGGACTTGGGAGGCAGAGAATAGATGGTGGAGGGGCCAGTCAGAAGTGGTATTGGCCAGTTCTCCAAACTACTCAAAATTTCTGCTACTGGTTCTCCAGAACTGGCCAGAACCGGCTGAATACAACCTCTGTTCCTCTTGTCCGGTATTGTCAGTCACAAAATGGACAACAATAACCTGGATTCTGAAAAGCTACTTTGCAGGACATGGCAGAAGACCCAGCCAATCAGCTGGGACTCGGGAGGCGGATAATAGATATGGGCGGGGCCAGTCAGAGGTGGGATTTCCCAGTTCTCTGAACTACTCAAAATTTCCACTACCGGTTCTCAAGAACCCGTCAGAACCTGCTGAATCCCACCTCTGGTGTAGGGGTTTTCTGAATACAGATAGTCCTTGACTTATGACCATAAGTGAGCCCAAAATTTATATTTCTAAGCAAGGCATTTGTTAAGTGAGTTTTGCCCCATTTTACAACTTTTCTTGCCACAGTTGTTAAGCGAATGGTTGCACTTGTTAAGTTAGTAACACGGTTGTTAAGTGAATCTGGCTTCCCCCTTGACTTTCTTGTCAGAAGGTCGCAAAAGGGGACCTTGGGACACTGCAGCCATCTTAAATACGAGCCAGGTGCCAAGCATTCAAATTTTGGTCATGTGACCATGGGGATGCTGCAATGGTCGCAAGTGTGAAAAAGTCATTACTCACTGTTTTGTAACTTCGAATGATCACTAAATGAACTGTTGTAAGTCGAGGACTACCTGTACTTCAGTGCTGAAGCTTTTGGTCTTCCGTAATGTGTACTGCACAGTCCAGGAAAGCCAGATTACTTTCTTAACATATTCTTATGTAAAATAGCCTGCTGTGGCAAATTTCCCAGTAGCAATAGGGTTTAGATTTATATACCGCTTCACAATGGTTTTACAGCCCTCTCTAACCGGTTTACAGAGTCAGCCTATTCGTTCCCAACAATCTGGGTCCTCATTTTACCCACCTCGGAAGAATGGAAGGCTGAGTCAACCTTGAGTTGGTCAGGATCGAACTCCTGGCTGTGGGCAGAGTTTTTCTGCAATCCTGCATTCTAACCACTGTGCCACCATGGCTCCTTCCTTCCTTCCTTCCTTCCTTCCTTCCTTCCTTCCTTCCTTCCTTCCTTCCTTCCTTCCTTCCTTCCTTCCTTCCTTCCTTCCTTCCTTCCTTCCTTCCTTCCTTCCTTCCTTCCTTCCTTCCTAACAGACTTATATATTGCTCCACAATGCTTTCCAGCCCTCTCTAAGCAATTTACAGAGTCAGCCTCTTGCCCCAACAATCTGGGTCCTCATTTATCCACTCGAAGGATGGCTGACAACCTTGAGCTGGTCAGGATTGAACTCCCAGCAGTCGGCAGAATTAGCCTGGAATATTGCATTCTAATCACTGTGACACCATGGCTTGCTTATTTTGCTTGTTTGTTTCTTGCTTCCTTCCTTCCTTCCTTCCCTTCCTTCCTTCCTTCCTTCCTTCTCCTCCTCTCCCTCCCTCCCTCCCTCCCTCCTCCCTCCCCTCCCCAATAACACCTAGACTTATATACCGCTTCACAGTGCTTTACAGCCCTCTCTAAGCAGTTTACAGAGTCAGCATATTTCCCCCAACAATCTGGGTCCTCATTTTACTGACCTCGGAAGAATGGAAGGTTGAGTCAACCTCGAGCCGGTCAGGATCGAACTCCTGACTGTGGGCAGAGTTTGCCTGCAATACTGCATTCTAACCACTATGCCACCATGGTTAAAAGGCATCCTTCCTAGTTTCTTATACTGTAAAGACAAAGTGTGTTTAGGGGGGTGTACTTTCAGACTTGCAATTACGTTACTCTAACCTGGGTTTTGTATCCATGTTTGGAGCTTCCTGTTTCAAGTACTCCAAGGCTGATTCTGGAACTCTGGGATTTTCTTATTCGAAACCACCCTGGATTAACAAACCCCTTGTCATGCTTTTCATATTACACCGCCAGTGTGAACTTCTCAGCCAAACTGACACAACACTTTCCTTGTAAAGGATTCATAATTATTGTCGTCAATAGCGTAAAAGAAGTAATAGAAGGTGACATTCAGTGAATCCTTGAGGCTGACGTACTGCCCCGGCTCCACCTCTCTCTCTCTCTCTGTCTCTCCTTCTCTCCTTCTCTCTGTCTCTGTCTCTGTCTCTCTCTCTGTCTCTCTCTCTCTCTCTCTGTCTCTCTCTCTCTGCCGGCTCCATTCCCTCTTGCCCTTCGGAGCTCTCAGGTTGCCCTGATGCTGACCCTGACTCCCATACCTCTTCCTCTTCTGATTCGGTTGCTGGAGGGGCCGGAGGCCAACAGGCCACCACAAGGGGACCAGGAGGAACAATTCCTGCCTGTAAAAAAAAAATCCTGCTCAACCTAAGACTTCATCACACGTTTCCCAATATAAGCCTGTTCTAGAGGATGCGATGTTCCTCAACTGGCCAAACTGTTCCTTTGCTTTATTACTTAACACTCCAGCTAGGTGACATTAACATGTAGTGATTGATTTCACTCACGCACTTTCATTCTGAATGTCTAACAAAACCATCCCTGTCAAAAAAAAGCAACAGAAAAACAATTCAACAGCATGACACACTTTCTCTTAAAAACTGAATAGGAAAGATTATATTTTTTTTTTAGTAAAGTGGTTGTATTAAAAATCGACAATGTTGTTTAATTTTAAACCAAAGCGGTTCATTGTTATTGTGTTGCTGCTAGTCCTTGTTTTCACTAGACTAGGCACACCCAATTCCTGCAACTGTTCTTTGTTTTGTTCTGAGACCTAGGCTGCACAAAATCACCAGACTCCTTGACCCGACCCTTTTTATTACGCTAATGTGAATTCCTACCATTCACATCCAGCAAAGTCCCAGCAAACAGTCTTTCAAGGGTGAATTGCAACCATACACCTTATCAGGCTTGGAGAGTTGCCAGGCCGATAACTTCCAAGCACAACACTGTACAAAAAAAATACTTGACAAGGAGTCTCTGTGAGTCACAAACAAATCTTCACACTAATTAAAATAGGTCAAAACAGGCCAGTGGGAAGATCTACTCTCTATCCTACTTTCTTGCATTGTAGCAGCCATCTGATGCCATCCCTGGGATGGTTATGGTAGTAGTAAACCAGCCAGTGTCATCTTGGCTGCTTCAGCTGTTTTGGGACTTGGGATCTCCAAAATTTCTGGAGGGCTTGAGAGAAGCTGGCTTAGAAATGCTGAGAATTGTCCCAATCTATGGTTCAGTCTAGAATCACAGGTAGACTTCAATTTCCAATCACAACTGAGACATTTGTTAAAGTGAGCCCTAAGTGTTCGGACCTAGGCTTCCCAAAAGCACAAAGCTGACTCCTCCTCCTGATAAAACCCCTTTTATTTAGTTTAAAGTGAATTCCTCTCCAGCAAAGTCCCGACCAACAGTCTTTCAAGAGATTTCAGAACTACAGACCTTTATCAGGCTTGGAGAGCTGCCAGGTGGATATCTTCCAAACGCCACTCTGTAGCAGACAATAGTTGGCAAGGAGTCAGGAACAGATCTTCACCCTCATTAAATGAACTAATTGTCTCCTGCAAACACCTGTCTCCCTTTCGCTCCTCTTTATTCCCTATGGGAGGGGCCATTCACCATCTGCCTATGCCCTTACTCCCGAGTCAACCCTTGTTCCTTAGCTGTTCCCTTCTCCTGGCAGCTCTGCACATGCGCACACTGGGAACAGGCTCCAGCTGTTCTTCTGCCCCACTGATCTCCAACTCCGAAGGCAACTGATAACTGTCGGACGGCCCTGGCCCCATCTCTGCCTCCGACACAGAGCCCTCATCAGAGCCTTCCCCAGACTCCAGGACTGGCTCATGTTCATCCCCAACTTCCTCACTGTCCGAATCTGCCACCAGCTCTGCTTGCTGTTGGTGGGCCACATCATGTTTTAGCCTCCAGACCAGGTCTCTAACCTGGTGCCCTTCAAAGGTTGGGTCATCAACATAATGTTGACCATCCAGAGCATTGGGATTTTTTTTATTTGGATTTGTATGTCGCCCCATCTCCGGGTGACTCGGAGCAGCTCACACAAGAATCGAAATACAAAACAAATACAAGACATTAAAATATAAAGGCCATCCAAATAAATCCCTACAATGCCATAAAACCTAATTAATTAAAAAAGACCCCAACCAACCTCAATCCAGGCCGGCCTGTAAAAACAGCCAAGTTTTAAGATCGGGTGGAAGGAACGGAGGTCGGGAGCCAGCCGCAACCCCAGGGGCAGCTGGTTCCACAGGGTGGGCGCCCCCACAGAGAAGGCTCTCCCCCGGGGGACCGCCAACTGACATTGTCTGGCCGGACGGAGGAGGTCCGGTGGGAGCACACTGGGCGATTGGAACTCAGTGGCGGTAGGAGGCGCTCCTGCAAATAGATCTCAGGTGGGGAAGCCTTGTACAACTATACCAATGAAAAAGAGTTCCTTTGCAATTGAGATGATGGGGTCAGGTTAATTAAGTCCAGTATTACTGGCCAGAAGATACATCAGAATAAAGAATAACAGAGTTGGAAGGAATCCTGGAGATCTTCTACTCCAACCCCCTGCAAGAGACCCTATATCAGGGTTGTCAAACTCACATCGTTACGTTGGTGTCATGTGACATATCGGGACTTCCCCCCCCCTTTGCTAAACCAGGTATGGGTGTGGCCAGCACATGACGCGGGCAGGGAGTTTGACAGCTCTACCCTATATAGCCTGGAGGCTAAAGCATATGACGAACAGTTGCAAGAATGGGATATGTCTAGACTAATGAAAAGAAGGACTGGGGTGACAGGATAGCAATAGCACTTGGACTTATATATTTATTTATTTTTATTTATTTATATTTGAACTTGTATGCCGCCCCATCTCCGAAGACTCGGGGCGGCTTCATATATTGCTTCATAGTGCTTTACACCACTCTCTAAAGTCAGCCTATTGCCCCCAACAATCTGGGTCCTCATTTTACCAACCTCGGAAAGATGGAAAGCTGAGTCAACCCTGAGCCCCGTCAGGATCGAACTCCTGACTGTGGGCAGAGTCAGCCTGCGATGTTGCACCTTAACCAGTGTGCCATCAGGACTCCTGATAGTCTTCCAATACTTGAGGGCTGTCACGGAGAAGAGTGGGTTCTCCAGATCATTTGAGGGAAGAACATGAAGTAACCGATGGAAGCTTAACAAACAGATACCCAACCCAGAAATAAGGAGAAATGTCCTGACGGTGAGAACAATCCCTCAGTGGAACAACTTGCCATCACTGGAGGTTTTGAGCTTGAACGTCTCCACCATTTTCGCGAAAGGACTGGAGGTACGTTTTAGTGGAGCATCACTAAATCAGCACTGGCAGGCTCAAGTTGGCACCCAATTAGCTGGAGGTCTGCTAAGTGGGTTGTATCCCAATTCATTCCGATACTTTTCCTTTCTATCCATGTCCCTACCATCACCTTGTTCTGGTAGTGGATTTGACCTCCAGGGGTCAAATTTGGATACCACAGTTGTCCAAAACCCTGGTAGAGTCACCCTATGTTCTTGGCAATGTAAGGATGCTTTGCTATCATCTCATCTACTACAGAACATAGAGCTTGAGGAACGCAGAGTGAGTATATATTGCCTAGGCAACGGAATCATTTCTCCAGTATTTGAAAAAAAAAAAAACAGACAGTAGTATGCCAGTGTGATATATTTGGATTCAACATACTGATTCAAGGCACAATGAGAATTGCTACAGGGAAGAAGGGACTGCACCATGGTTACCAACTGGAAGTATAAAAAAAAGTGATCTTTAAAAAGAAGGAAGAATCTTGAGAAGGATGAGACCGACTTTGAAACATCAAGATCCCCCATTAAGTTGTGTGTATAAATTGGTACTCAATTACAATACACACAAATTAAAAAAGAATACCCTGCAAGATGAAATGGATGCAGAACTTCAGAGTGATCCCAGCGGATCAATGGGATATTTATGGAAAAAGTCGATAATATATACTTTAAGTTGTAATTGATATAAAATGTTTTATAGATGGTACATAAGTCACTCAACGGTTGTGGAGATCATCATATTACAATGAATGTTGGAAACCCTAATAATAAAGATGGGATATTAGGTCCTTAAGCCAAATGTGCTCTATGATCCCCCGGAGTCCATTTAAACTCACTGCTTCAATGACTCCATCCAGCCACCTCCTTCTCTGCCGTCCCCTTCTTCTTCTTTTGCCCTCAATCGTTCCCAGCATGAGGTTCTTCTCCAGGGAGTCCTTCCTTCTCATTAGGTGGCCAAAGTCTTTGAGTTTCATCTTCAGGATCTGGCCTTCTGAAGAGCAGTCAGGGTTGATCTCCCCTAGGACTGACCGGTTGGATCGCCTTGCAGTCCAAGAGACTTGCAGGAGTCTTCTCTTCCAGCACCAGAGTTCAAAGGCCTCCATTCTTTGGCACTCAGCCTTTTTTATGGTGCAGCAAAAAAGATTGCACTGCACTAACTACAAACAACACAATGGTAAGGTAGCAACAATGGTGCATTGGAAGATCTACAAGAAATCCTATTTTTCTTCAAGCAAGAATTGGTGGGGCCACAAAATAGACACAGCAGTGGAAAACAAACAAGCTAAAATGCCCCGGAACATTAGAATTCAAAAACACAGCACCCCAGACTTAACAATTGTCAATAAGAAAGATTTAAAACAAAGTCTGAACAGAATAGAATAACAGAGTTGGAAGAGACCTTATAGGACATCTAGTCCAACCCCCCACCTAAATAGGAGACCCTACACCATTTCTGACAGATGGCAGTCCAGTCCTTTCTTGAAAGCTTTCAGTGATGAAGCTCTCACGATTTCTGGAGGCAACTTCTGTTCCATGGGTTGATTGTTCTCAGTGCCAGAAATCCCCTTATTTCTAGGTTGAATCTCTCTTCGTTCAGTTTCCATCTATCTGGATAGTGGATGTGGCAGTACCTGGAGACAGCAGAGGAGAAGAGAAAGAACTGGAGAAAATCACAAAATACGAAGCCCTGCAAATAGAAGTAGAATGAGAAGCAGTAGAAGGGAAACAAAAGATAGTATCAGTGGTGGGATTCCAAAACTTTTACCACTGGTTTGGTGGGTGTGGTTTGGTGGGCGCGCTTTGCATGCGTGCACACACTTTGCATGCACGCATGCACCAAACACACATTTTGTGCAAGTGCAGAGGTTTTGCACAGGCTCAGAGGCGCTCCAACTCACCTCCTGCAAGCCTGCACTCTCCCGGTCACTTCAGCAGCTGCTGCGTGGCACTCTTTTGTGCCGTGCAAAGCAGCTGCACTTCAAAAGCAGGGGATAAAGGTGAGTATGGGAGCCAGGACGGGCAGGTGGGCCCAACAGCAGAGCGGCGGAGAGTGTTAGGAATGTTGGATACCTATCTATTGGGTTGTCAATACATCAACTAGGATTGCAAAGTGATTGTATGTAACTTTAACAGCATGCCGAAATGTGATTGGCTGAAGTTACTGCAACCGGCCATAAGATGGAGCTAGAAACCTGGTTCATTCTTCTTTGTCTTCTTCGTCTTTGGTTTTGGTCTTGGTTGCTCTTCGATCTGGTGTGAGTTTTTGCTACTGTTTTTTGCAAACTCCGTGTTTATCGAACTATGTATGATATTGGTAAAGAAAAGGATACTGCTATTTGGAATTATCGATTTGACTACTGACTGATATTCTCCATGTATGACTTGGACTGTTTTTGGACTCTGCTTTTTTTTTATTACATTTATATGCCGCCCTTCTCCGGAGACTCAGGGCGGCTTACAATCTTCTGGGATACAACCCAGTGTGCTCAGCAATAGCCTTCATTCCATTGTATATGCCTGCTTATTACTAAGCGGCATTTTTACAAAGTCAGCTAATTGCCCCCAACAATCTTGGGTCCTCAGTTTACCTACCCCGAGAGGATGGAAGGCTGAGTCAACCTTGAGCCTGGTGGGATTCGAGCCTACAGCAGTTGTAGGCAGCTGGAACTTAAGTGCAGGCAATTAACAGCCTGAGCCACCAAGGCCCCGCTTCTCCATTTACTGGAAGTAAAACCTACATTTCGGTATTCAGTATAATTTTCGTGTCATGTGTGTTATTCACTGTCTCTCTCCTTTAGCTTCCCTGGACATACTCATTCTCCTAACGGGGATATATCTTAACAGAGGGAACCAGTTCGGTGCCCGCTACTCATCACCGCTACCGGCTTGGCAGAACCGGGCCGAACTGGTAGCATACCACCACTGGATAGTACCAAGAGTGATAGGCCTCTTAGATGCAATCTCAAAACATCCAGAGCTCCCTTTGAATACCATCGGCATGGACAAAATCACCCTCAGTCAAGTGACTGAGGGCAAAAAAAAAGACTGAAATAAATGTGAATAACAACTGTAAAAGTTTCGAGCAAAGGGACTATGGAGATTCTCAGTCATCCAGGTCACGGTTGTCCCAAAGGTGTTTTTTTTTTTCCCCAAGCGGCCACTAGACTTTCTGGTTTTTCTTTGAAGACGTTTCGCTTCTCATCCAAGGAACTTCTTCAGCTCTGACTGGATGGCTCCAATCCTTCCATTCCTCACCGTTGGAAGAAATATCCTTCTGGGTTCAGTTCCAAGTGGGGGGAAAATACTGGAAACATGGAAGCCGCTTGGGAAGATGGTTTATTGATGAACAGGATGGGTTCCTGGGCAGAAAAGGGAAGAGGTGCTGAGAGTCCCTGGGTTTTATACCCTCTGTGGCTTTGAACTTCCTGGGGCACAGGAAGCGTATCCTGACGGGTTGCTGTCAGAGGTCGTAGCTAGCTTTGTAGGTTGTCTGTGTGCTAAGTTTGTATTGAGAGTTTTGCAGCGATAATTCAGCGCCAGAAAAATAAACACAGATGGCTGATGCTTCATTTAACATCTTTATAAACATAAGTAGATTTTACAAACCAGTTGTAGATTTCTCCAACATGGAGCAAACGCAGACAGAAACATGTTGCAAGTTCAGAGCAGAGCTCCAGTCTTCATCAAGCAAGCAAGTTAGTTTCATCTTCAATAGATCAGCAGGCAAGCAAGAGGAGAGAAGCAGTTTCATCTCAATAGACAGACTCAGAGCTCAAACATAGCTGCAGAGTTGCAGAGCTTAACATATAGCCACGCCTAAGCTACTTTAGTTTCAATTTCCAGCCTAGGCTACATCTAGTTTCAGTTTCCAAAAACAGTCCTCATTGGCTGATTTAGTTGCTATGCCTATTCATTGGCTGACCTTGTTACCTCTATTCCAGTTCATGAATATACTCTGACAGTTTGGTTGAAACTTGGTGGGTGGTGCAGAGAAGGGAAATCAAATGGCTCTGCCTGAAGGAGGTAGATCTTCGTTATGTAGAATAGACTGGCCCAGGCCTTAATGGCCCATTAACAAAAGGTGGGGTGGGGACTGAGTTTCTGCCTCTCTGAGTTTCTACTTCTCTTTTAGGGGAAATATTCTGCCTTTTTAATATATGCTAAAATATTTCATTTTTCTAGGAGAGGGCTGGGTTTTAACTTCCAACACCACCATCCAGTCAGAGCTGAAGAGGCTTCTTGGATGAGAAGCAAAACGTCTTCAAAGAAAAACCAGAAAGTCCAGTTGCCTCTTGAAAAAAGCACCCTTGGGACTTTGAAGCAAAGTATAAATATTTAAGTGGTAGTCAGGAGAATGAAAGAAAGGGGGAGAAGGTGCCGTGGAACACTCCTTTTCTGAGATATTATTTGATTACTCTATATTTTAGTTCTTACATCTCTATTTTTGATCTACTTTCGCATAATGATTAAGCTATAATAAGACTAATCAAACCACAACACACCCCCAAACAGCAACAGAAGAAATAATATCGAGATAATTGAAGGGTGGGGGGAACTGAGGTTGTAGCCTGAGAGATACCGAATCTTTTCCCAACATCTTTTTCTGCTGGCCAACACAATAGTCAACCCTTAATTACATGTCTTAATTTCTCCCTTTTCTTCTCCTAAATTGCTGGCCTTCCAAAAGATGCATCTCTAAACTATCTGTGCTATAAAAACTGTGCATGAAAGAAAACACATCTCAAACTATTTTAAATAAGAGGAATGAGGGATAGAGAGTAGAATGCAGAAGAAATTTCCTGACGGTGAGAACAATTATTACTATTATTATTATTATTATTATTATTATTATTAATAATAATAATTGGAACGACTTGCCTCCAGAAGTTGTGTTTGCTCCAACCAGAGGTTTTTAAGAAGCGATTGAACAACCATTTGTCCAAAATGATCGAGGGCAGGGGTGTCAAACTCAAGGCCCAGGCCGGATCCGGCCCACGGGGTGCTTAGATATAGCTGGCAGGGCCACCCTGGAAACAGTGAAGGAGTGGCCCGCTGTGCCTCTGCCAGTGAAAACAGAGCTTGCGAGGGCTGTGCATGGCCCTCCCAAACTCCATTTTCACTGGCAGTGGGTTGCAGGAGGCCGTTGCAGCCGAAAATGGAGCTTGGGAGCCTGTTTTCACTGCCAGAGTGCTCGGTCCACCACCCCCCTGGACATGAGTGATGTCATACTAGCCAAAGCCCCCTGGGCCACACACACCCCTGAGGTCAAACACAATCCTGATATGGCCCTCAATAAAATCAAGTTTGACACCTCTGGTATAGGGCGAACCTATGGCATGCATGCTGGAAGTGGCACACAAAGTCATCTCTACGGGCACGCGAGCTGTCGCCCCACCTCAGTTCCACTGTGTATACGTGCGTGCCTCCTGCCAACCAGCTGATTTTCTGGTATCTGCCACGCATGCATGGGGGGGCAGGGCGCATGCGCAGGGGGTGGAAGGAACACGGGGTCCCATGCACATGTGCAGGGGATTTGGGGCACAGGAGGGTCACATGTGCATTGCATTATGGGTGCAGGCATGTGTGCACTGTATTGCGTGCATGGTCTTGCTGCGCGCTCTTACGTGTGCACGTGTGTACTTTTGGCATGCAATGACAAAAAGGTTAGCCATCACTGGTATAAGGCCTCCTGCCTGAGCAGGTTAGTCTAGAAGACCTCCAAGGTCCCTTCCAACTCGTATTATTCTGTATTCAGTACCAAGGATCCTGCATTTCAACCCTGAGCTACAAAATATTCTCCTTTATAACATCTTTGCTAAAGGCACAGCTGCTGCCCAAGATTTACCAAACCAGAAGTGCAGCAGCAAGGAAGAAAGATGCTTTCACTGTGAGATGAAACAAACTACCTTTAGCTTGCTAACCTGAGTGTTCTTGACACTGAAATCCTCAGATGAAAGGGAGAGAAAGAAAACACGGATAACAAAATCTGAGTGAACGAGAAAGACAGTGAGTTAATCCATTGTCAACCCTCACTCGACTCTGCTGTGTCAACAGCCCTTTGTAGGTGCGGAGGGAAAAATTATTCTCTTCCTGTTGGATGTGTTTTTACATTTAGAAATTACCATTAATCTCTCTTGCCATCCCTCCATGTTTTATGCATGAGTAATATGTGTAAGTAGCTTTAAAGGAAGAAAACAAATCCAGAGCGAAAGGGAAGGGGATTGCATTTTGTGTCATTTTTGGGATCTGATCAGTTAATCTCTCTTTTTTCTAATTTCCCTCCTTCCCCGCCTCAAACACATTTGATAGCTCTAACCTCACCAAAAAAAATTTAAATTAAAGTGACAACTAAGGAAAGGAACAGCAAGCAAAATAGGTCAAAACAGGCCAGTGGGAAGATCTATCCTACTTTCCTGCATTGTAGCAGCCATCTGATGTGATCCCTGGGATGGTTATGGTAGTAGTAAACCAGCCAGTGTCATCTTGGCTGCTTCAGCTGTTTTGGGACTTGGGATCTCCAAAATTTCTGGAGGGCTTGAGAGAAGCTGGCTTAGAAATGCTGAGAATTGTCCCAATCTATGGTTCAGTCTAGAATCACAGGTAGATTTCAATTTCCAATCGCAACTGAGACTTTTGTTAAGTGAGCCCTAAGTGTTCGGACCTAGGCTTCCCAAAAGCACAAAGCTGACTCCTCCTCCTGATAAAACCCCTTTTATTTAGTTTAAAGTGAATTCCTCTCCAGCAAAGTCCCGGCCAACAGTCTTTCAAGAGATTTCAGAACTACAGACCTTTATCAGGCTTGGAGAGCTGCCAGGTGGATATCTTCCAAACGCCACTCTGTAGCAGACAATAGTTGGCAAGGAGTCAGGGACAGATCTTCACCCTCATTAAGTGAACTAATTGTCTCCTGCAAACACCTGTCTCCCTTTCGCTCCTCTTTATTCCCTATGGGAGGGGCCATTCACCATCTGCCTATGCCCTTACTCCCGAGTCAACCCTTGTTCCTTAGCTGTTCCCTTCTCCTGGCAGCTCTGCACATGCGCACACTGGGAACAGGCTCCAGCTGTTCTTCTGCCCCACTGATCTCCAACTCCGAAGGCAATTGATAACTGTTGAGCCCTGGCCCCATCTCTGCCTCCAACTCAGAGCCTTCCCCAGACTCCAGGACTGGCCCATGTTCCTCCCCAACCTCCTCGCTGTCTGAATCTGTTGCCAGCTCCGCTGTCCGCTGTCAGGCTACAACACTGAGACATTTGTTAAGTGAGTTTTGCTGCATTGTACTACCTTTCTTGCCTCTGTTGTTAAGTGAATCGCTGAAGTTGTTATGTGAATCTCCTCCCCACTGACTTTGCTTTTCAAAAGGTTGCAATCACATGATACCCTCCCCCCGGGACTCTGCAACCGTGTGTGTTTTTAAATGTGAACCACTTGCCAAGCAACTGAATTTTGATCACATGACCATGGGTATGCTGCAAAGGGTCCCAAGTTGAACATGGTCATAAGTCACTTTCTCCAGTGCCGTTGTAATTTTGAATGGTTAGTAGAAGAATGGCCATAACTCGAGGACTACTTGTATAAGGAAAATGGTGGTCTTGAGATACCAGGCAGTGTTACAATGGCGACCAAATCTCCATGGTCCACTTATAAGAGACCCAAGAAATCAGAGGTGGGATTCAGCAGGTTCTGACCAGTTCTGGAGAACCGGTATCGGAAATTTTGAGTAGTTCAGAGAACCGGCAAATACCGCCTCTGACTGGCCCCGCCCCCATCTCTTCTCTGCCTCCCATTGTGTCCCAGCTGATCAGCTGGGTCTTCTTTCGTTGCCCTGCACAGGAGAACGGAGCTGGAAAGCAGGTTAGTGGGGTGGGGAGGGAATGGGGATTTTGCAGTATCCTTCTTCTGCCACGCCCTCCAAGCCACACCCACAGAACCGGTAGTAAAAAGTTTTGATTCCCACCCCTGCAACAAATGTCTGAACCATGATGGGCTTTAGGAGTTGGATTGGTTGGTAGACTAGTAACTTATTGAACTAATGGATGGAAAGGAGGCACCAAGAAAATTCACATTTGAACTTTAGCTACAAAAGATAAAAGGAGTTTGTCTATGGAAATTCTCAGCCTTCCAGGTCATGGTCGTCCCAAAGGTGCTTTTCAAGAGGCCCCTGGACTTTCTTGGTTTTTCTTTGAAGACGTTTTGCTTCTCATCCAGGGACCTTCCTCAGCTCTGACAGGATGGTGGGGAATGGGAGGATTTATACTCCTTGCAGACAGCTGGTCATTTGAATTATTTTAGCGAGTCGTTAAGAACAAACCCATCAGGACTAGATTCAGCAGTCCATCTGCATTTAAAAGACAAAGCTCCCTCTTTTGAAGACAGCAAAGTCCACATTTTGGACAGAGAGGACCGCTGGTTTGAAAGAGGAGTCAAAGACGGCATCTATGTCAAAATTGAACAGCCCTCTCTCATCAGAGGGGGAGGGATACAACATGTCTACAACACAGTCCTTTCAACAGTCCAAGAAGGCTCCACACCCACTCTGGAGACCCTGATGATACAAATAAACCTCCAGGTGGCCTCAGCGACCCTCTAAAAGGATGCAAATGATCAGCTCTCTGCAAGGAGTATAAATCCTTCCATTTCCCACCATCCAGTCAGAGCTGAAGAAGCTTCTTGAATGAGAAGCAGAAGATCTTCAAAGAAGAACCAGAAAGTCCAGTTGCCTCTTGAAAAAGTACCTTTCGGGTAAAAGGAGATTCAAATTTGTTTATTGTTGGCAGGATAATGCCTGGAAAACAAAATCTACCCTATCTTCCTGCTATTGTGGAAACTAATGCAGTATTGAAGATATAAGTGCCTAACTTCTATATTTATAAACAAATACTGCACACATTCATTATTAAGGCTTCTCTTGACAGAACTGACATTGCAAAAAAAAAACAAAAAGCTGATAACTCCTTGAAATGAAGACAGGAAAACAACTCTGTCTTTCTATCTGTCTTGCTAGCTAGTTAGAACACAGCATTGACAATCAGCGAGCCCATGTTCGACACCCAAATGCTGCCGCGTGATGGGCTGAGCTGCCATCATTTGCTCTAGCTCCTTTTAATCTAGCAGTTTGAAAGTGTGTAATCACATTTAGATAGATAGCTACCACTTCAGTGGACACATTTAGGGGAACATAAAAGGAGCTCCTAAC
Organism: Naja naja; assembly: GCA_009733165.1. Lineage (NCBI taxonomy): Eukaryota > Metazoa > Chordata > Lepidosauria > Squamata > Elapidae > Naja > Naja naja. The sequence goes on from CM019152.1 coordinate 54,777,445, forward strand.
CAGCCATTCCCCAAGAAATGATGATGTCATCAGATAATCCTTTCAACATGGAGACAGATTGGTGCTTTCCACACAAATGCACCCTATTTAGCTAGTTATCTAGTTAACTAGCTATCTATCTAGCTATTTAACTATCATCTAGCTCAAGGGTCTTCAAACTTGGCAAGTTGAAGTCTTGTGGACTTCAACTCCCAGAATTCTGAGCTAACAGGACTGGAGGAGGCATTCTGGGAGTTGAAGTCCACAATTCTTAAAGCTTCAAGTTTGAAGACCCCTGATCTTGCTAGCTAGCTATCATGTAGCAAAGATAGTTCATCTCTCTATCCTTTTCACCCAGATTGACAAAGTCTGAACAAGGTCAAGTGACACGACCTGGGGTGCCAAGGCCCCATAGAGCCCCTACAGTCTGCCATTCAGTCTCTATAGCTACTTTGCAAGACATCAATGTACTGTAATTTATGATGCAACCAGAGAAGAAAATTACTAAATGGATGGAACCATCATGCTTACCATAAACCAGGGGTGTCAAACTTGATTTCACTGAGGGCCACATCAGGGTTGTGTTTGATCTTGGCATGGCCAGCTCAATGTCCATTTTCAGCCATGATGGCCTCCTGCAGCCCTCTGCCAATGAAAACAGCTTGGAAGGGCCACATGTGGTCCTCATGAGCTCCATTTTCGCTGGCAGAGGCACCATAGGCCAGTTCTTCGCTGTTTCCAGGGTGGCCCTGCAGGCAAGATCTAACCACTCCGTGGGCCTGACTCAGCCCGCGGGCCTTGAGTTTGACACCCCTGCCATAAGCAATTAATCTGAATGTATTTTTAATTCAGTTTTACCACCTGCCTATTTGGAGGAAGAATGCGCTCCAAAAGCTACTCCGAAGACGACATCATCATCATCATCATCATCATCATCATATAATTATTATTATCATTATTATTTATTATACTATATATTTATTTATTTATTTATTTTATTTATTTATTTATTAGGCTTATATGCCGCCCTATCTCCTGAGGGACTCAGGGCGGCTTACAATTAAAACAGTCCCAATACAATTACATAAATGTTAAAGGACATTAAAAACCAAGGTCTCCTTTGTCAATTAGAATATTTTAAAAATATATTTAACACCCTCCCTCAGTCCCCATCAGTCCCCATCAGTCCGGGTAGGCTAGTTGGAATAGCCAAGTTTTTAGGTCACGGCGGAAGGAGCGGAGGTCAGGAGCCGTCCAGAGCTCCAGGGGAAGTTGATTCCATAGGGTGGGTGCTCCCACCAAGAAGGCCCTATTCCTGGGGGTCGCCAGTCGACATTGTTGTGTATATTATATTATATTATAGTATAATATATTATACTATATATTATACTGGGATCTGCTCGCATAATCCGCTGATACATCACGCAGTCCTAAACACTTGGGAAGTGTTCGACTAGTGATTTGTGATATGAAACCCAGCATGGTTATCTTGTTTGCTGTGTATACTGTCATTTATTAACAATACTTTGTTGTCATTGTACGTATATACACAGTATACACATACAATGAAATTCACATAACAGAGACCAGACCCAACACGCACACCCACATGACAATCTCCAAACACACACTCACCCGCCAAGGTTCCCCACCCCTAAAAACACACAAGCATCCACACAACAGACCAAGTGATACTGTCCAACAGCTCACTGATGGTGGTCCTTAAGTTCATTGCTAAGTGCAATTATAGCTCTGGGATAAAAACTGTTCAGAAAGCATGTGGTGCGAGAGTTTTAATGGTTCTGTATCTTCTGCCAGAAGGCAACAGCTTCACCAAGATTGCGAGCAGGATGGGAAGAGTCTCTGAGAATGTTGTGTGACTTCCTCAAACAGAGAGATGCAAAGATGTCGTCCAGGGCTGGTAGCTGGAGCCCAATGATATTCTGGGCAGTTTTAATGATTCTCTGTAGAGTCTTTTTTGTCTGCTACAGAGCTGCTCTTAGTCTAAAGAAGAGATTTTGTGTTTCTTGAAAGAGGCCTCCGGCTGTCATCCTTCCTGCCTCACATGGCCTTACGTCCCTTTCCTTTCATGTGGCTTTGAACATCATTGGCAACTGAATGAGCACATGCTTCACTCTCCTTTGCAGGGATAAGAAATAAGAAAGCATCACTGTCTAGCTTCTAAGGCAAGTCTTAATTAGGTCGCCCAGGAGAAAGTAGGGCACCGTTCCCTCTTGTGGTTTTTTTTTTTCATCAAGCTTCCTAATTTTAGACCAAATAATCTTCCCGTAATCTTGGCGCCTTGGAATTTCATGACTGAGCGCGCCTGTTGGAACAGGTGTGGGAGAGTAATGACTTATCCAACTCAAACACACACACACACACACACACACACATATATAGTCCCTAATGCACAAGGTCACCACCATGTTTCACACAAAGGTAATTTAGTTGTCTGATTCTACCATGGAAAGAAGTCACGATGTATTTGCTTGCCCTCTTTGTCCTCCATGGCTTTTGGGGCATCTTTAAATCATAGCGGGGGGATGGGGAATTGAAAAGGCTACTAAAGAAGTGATAGGAACTTCTGTCTGCCTTTTTTTTTTTTTGCTAATTGATTGGTGCCTTTGCAAGCCTGAAACAAATTACAACAAAGCCACTGTTTGTATCGAACAGCTTGTAAAAACTCAGGCACTCTTTTCATCTTTGTTAAGATGGAATAAGATAGCAGCTTTTGATTTGGGATCCTACTTCTGTGTTTTAGCCCCCTATCAATCATTAGCAGTTTACCTCTCAAACTCTTGTGTGAGTGTGTGTGTGTTTAAAGACAGTTTTCCTTCCTGTGTAAAACAACAGTTTATGTGTTTAAAGACAGTTTTCCTTCCTGTGCTCATCATTAAACCTTTCTTTTTTAAAACAACAACAACAGTAAATTGAGTACATGTTCGTGTGTGTGTTTAGAGACAGTTTTCCTTCCTGTGCTCATCATTAAACCTTTCTTTTTGTAAACAACAACAACAACAGTAAGGTGGGTACAAATCATCCGTGTGATACAGATGTGGTGGGGGGAGAAAGACAATTGTTATTTTAGACTGCATCAAACAGAATTCAATTCTCCAAACTGATCAGTGCGGTGGCCGGTTCAAAGCCCACACTTGAAAAAAAAAAGAATCCAGAAGGGTACACCCAAAAGCAACAGAGATGATCAGAGATGGAAAACCAAGCCTTGTGAAGCAAGCGTAAAGATGTGACAGCCACTGTGCAGGAAAAAAGAGGTAGAAGATGAGCAGAACACATCCATAACCACCAACTAGCAGTCGGAAGCCATAATAAAAATGCCTTAATTGCACAACATATAAGCGAATTTCACCATAGTTTCATCTGGGAAACTGTGAACATCCTAGACCAGTGATAACGAACCTTTTTGTTGTGGTGTGCCAAAAGTGCTTGTGTGTGCAATAGTGTGCATGTGCACATGCTGGCATCCTCAATACAATGTGCCCTGCCTCCTAGCATATCGTGCAACACCCCTGCCCTTACCTACAGTACGCATGCGCGTGGCTCTCAGCTGATTTTTGGCCCGTTTGAGGCCTTTTCATTCAATTCTCCAGTAAAGACTACTGAGGGACAGCCTCTGCGCCGTGGCCAAGGACATGCTCCAAACTGAAGAAAAAAAAAGAATCCAGAAGGGTACACCCAAAAGCAACAGAGATGATCAGAGATGGAAAACCAAGCCTTGTGAAGCAAGCGTAAAGATGTGACAGCCACTGTGCAGGAAAAAGGGTAGAAGAGAGCAGAACACATCCATAACCACCAACTAGCAGTCGGAAGCCATAATAAAAATGCCTTAATTGCACAACATATAAGCGAATTTCACCATAGTTTCATCTGGGAAACTGTGAACATCCTAGACCAGTGATAACGAACCTTTTTGTTGTGGTGTGCCAAAAGTGCTTGTGTGTGCAATAGTGTGCATGTGCACATGCTGGCATCCTCAATACAATGTGCCCTGCCTCCTGCGCATATGCGTGCAACACCCTGCTTACCAGTGCATCTTGGCGTGTCTCAGCTGATTTTTGGCCCGTTTGAGGCCTTTTTCAGCCTCCCAGAGACTCAAGGGAAGCCTCTGCAGCCTTTTGGAAAAATACTGGAAGTGACGAAACCGGAACTACCAGAAGTGAGGAAATGGGCCTGTTTTTCGGCCTCCAAAGGCTGCAGAGGCTTCCCTTGAGCCTCTGGGAGGCTGAAAAAGGCCTCAAATGGGCTGAAAACCAGCTGGGAGGTGCACGCATGTACAGTGCAGGTAAGTTTGGCGCATGCCATAGGTTCGCCATCATGGTCCTAGACCAAACTAAGTCCAAAAACCGTAGAGAATTCCTAGAAGCCTGGCACTCAGACAAATCAGCCATCAACTGGCACATAGAGATAAACAACAACTACATGCCATTCAAAGGAGACAGTTAAAAGAGGACAATATTTCCCTGCCAGCAATCAACAGCCAGATAAGCAGAGATTGTTACAATATTTAAATTTAACAGCTGGAACAGTAAAGCGTAAAATGGGCCAGAACACACACTGTTGTAGTTGATTGGTTGGAGAGACACTAGGTCCTGCTTGAGGCAATCTACGTTATGATTGGTTTCTTGTTGTAAAGTGGGAATCTCCCTTTTTTCCCGCCTTTTTCATCTGTGTGTTCTGTGATTTATCTCATGATGTTAGTGTGTTCCTGATGATCTTGTCTGCTGAAAGATAGATGTTAAAGACGTTTATTTATATAAAACTACAAGTTCGTGTCAGCCTTTTTGACTTTATTTGGACACCAGCTGTGCAATTCCTTGACAGAGATTAATACCAGAGATTTACACTAGACTGACAATCAAGTAGTAATCAAGCAGTAAAGAATACCCCAATCAAGGAACTTCCAACTGAGGCAAACAAACCGTAAGTGTTTTTCCCAGTGAGACCGGTCTATCAGGACAACCTAGTCTATCCACATATGGAAGAGAGCATACTGCTTCCGCTTTCGCCTTTGAGCCCGAGTCCAGGAATCTTCACAGGCAGTCACTTTTGCGACAAACTATTTTCGTGTTGAATTTATATTTAGCGACAAAGAAACAAAGGGAGACTAGTATAGATCGATTTCAAGCTATTTAGGTCTCGTCAGCTAGCCATACCCTTCTGGGATTCGAACCTGGGCTACTTGCATATTAGGTAGATGTATTAACCTCTAAGCCATGGGCTCTCCTTGCTTTGTCGGCTATACCAGTTCTCAGCCCGGTTGCTGGCTGGGCGTGGCCGACCAGAACTTCTGGGAGGGCAGTTTTTCGCCTTCCCCAGAGTCTGAAGGCTTCTCTTGGGCCTCTGGGAGGGTGAAAACGGCCTCCCCTGGGCTCCAGAGGGCCTCTGGAAGCCAGATACAGGCCCATTTCTGGACTTCTGGAACTTCTGGGAGGCCATTTTTCACCCTCCCGGAGCCTCACGTGGACCCTGCACTAACCTGCATCCAAAATGGGCTGTGTGGAGACTCCTGGGAGGGGCAGGGTGGGGTGGGTGGGGCTAGCTGGTAGGTTCAACTACCGTTTCAGTGAACCGGAGGTAAATTTAACATTCGAACCAGCCCAAACCAGCTAAATCCTACCCCTGTGTGTCTTGACGAATGTATATTTTCTTTTATGCACACTGAGAGCATATGCACCAAGACAGATTCCTTGTATGTCCAATCACACTTGGCCAATAAAGAATTATTATTATATAGAAGCACCTGTTCTCCTTCATTCCAGAATGTAGGGCATAGAATAATGAATTAAAGGTACAGTACACGAAGACAGAATCCTTCCTCAGAGCAAGGCCATTTCTGCAGTGAAACCAAGAAATGGGGAACTCTCTTTTTTGTTGAATGTCTTCAAGGGGAGACAAAAAAACTGTCCCCGAAGTTTTAATTTGGATTCCTAAACTGAACAGAGGATTGAACTCTGTGACTTAACCGGCTCCTTCCAACTTTATGTTTCCGTAACTGCTCAAATTATAGAATTGCTTTCCAGTGGCATTTTGAGAGGAAAGAATCCTGTTCCACAGATGGAAGGAAGACCAGATCCCCTAATTGAAAGAAACCAGCTACTGTACAACCTACTGCTCTTCTTATGATTGAAACAGAAACCCGGAGAAGTCATTAAATTTTACTGATGTTGATAAAGCTCGCAAGTGGTATTCGATTCTGAATGTTTTATTGCTCACAGTAATTCTGTTATAAATTGGGCTCTTTTTTTTCTTTTAGAATATATTTTTATTGTTTACATATAAATATATTGAATACAGTGTTAATTGGCCATGGCATTCCAATTGCCATAAAACAGAAGTAAAAATGAAATAACATATATGCAAATTTATATATTCATTTTTTTCTACAAAACTTTCTGACCATCATGTAATATGTCAGCTCCTCTATTGTTCTAATACTTAGAACTCTATCAATAATACAAACAGTGTCTCTTTCTAGGTCCACCTCACCTGATTCTTTCATCTTCCAACTTCTACCTCGTGTTTTCTAACCATTGATAAAACTTATTCCATGTTAAATAGTATTCTGTATCTCCTTTTTTCTTTTCTTTTCTTTTCTTTATATATATATTTATTTTATATTTATTTGGTCTTATATGCCGCCCTATCTCCCTAGGGACTCAGGACGGCTCACATAAAAAACACACAATACAAAAGTTAAAAGGAATTTAAAGATTATTAAACCTGATTCGACCAAATAAAGTATTTAAAACCCCATCACATGACGTTTAAAACTAAGGCCACCCCCTCAGTCCAGGCCGGTTTGTTTGAATAACCAACTCTTTAGGCCGCGGCGGAAGGAGCGGAGGTCAGGGGGCCAATCATAGCTCCAGGGGAAGCTGGTTCCATAAAGTGGACGCCCCACAGAGAAGGCCCTACCCTAGGGACTGCCAGCCGACATTTTCTTTTCTTTTTTTTCTTTTCTTCTCTTTTCTTATCAGGTTTCTGGCTTAAAGTTCAAACTCTCTGTTTCAACTTTCTTTGGTCCAGTGTAAACATCTGGAGTTTGGCAATCTTGCCCTACAGATTTTCCACAAATGGTTGTCACCAGAATAACAGAACAGTTGGAAGGGATCCTGGGAGTCTTCTAGTCCAACTGTCAGTGCCGAGCAGTCAGGAATTCTGTTGGCTCTGACTGGGGAAGGGCAAAGTCCGGCTGGGCTGAGCAGAGCAGTGTTTAGAGGCATCGGAGGAAGAGGCTTGGGAGCATGAATTGCTGGCTTCTGTTGTGGCTTTTGCTGGTTGGGAGCAAATCATGAATTATCTGGCATTTTTATTTACAGTTTGTCTGTATTTTGTTTTTGGACTGAATTTCCTCCACTTAAAGACTGTTCTTGGGAGAGTTTTTTTTCCAGCCAAAGGTAACCTGGAGATTGGGGGCAAAGTTTGAGGTACTAAAGGGACTCTTACTTGCTTATGTGACTTTGTTGCCTTTGTGCCACGCCCTGGGTCATCACTCCAACCCCCTGCTCAAGCAGGTGACCCTATACCATTTCAGACAAATGGCTGTCCAATCTCTTCTTAAAAACCTCCAGTATTGGAGCACCCACAACTTCTGGAGGCAAACCGCTCCATTGATTAATTGTTCTCACTGTCAAGAAATTTCTCCTTAGTTCTAGGTTGTTTCTCGATTAATTTCCATCCATTGCTTCCAAAGATAGCCAGAAAATACTCTTTGAGGAGAAAGGTTAATAGGGAGATTCCTTGAGAATGCTGCCTATCTTCAGTTTATCTTTGGCATTTTCTTGGAGTGATGCCACTTTTCAATGAAGCCCTGGCAGTTAATCATCCATCCTTTTTATTTTCCAAGAATTACCTACATGAGGCCTAAAATGTGTTTAAAAATAAAGGTTGCAAGAGGTGAGCATTTTACTTAATAGCATGCTCGCTTTCTGTTTAATTATTTAAAAAATAAAATGGTCAGTGACTAAGACATACTGATGTCCACCAGAAGCAGCTTGCCTGTCCTTGATGAGAAGTGCTGTCAATAGAAGACAATATTTGTAGCTCAGGGTTGAATTGTGGGGTCCTTGGAGTGCTCTGAGCTTGGTGGCTTTCTTGCAGATGTTTCACTACCCAACTAGGTAACAACATCAGTTCCAGTGGTGGGTTTCAAAACATTTTCCTACCAGTTTGGTGTGAGCACGCCCTTTGCGCATGCACAGTGTTTGCAACTCACCTTCTGCTGCAAGCCCTGTGTGTAAAACAGCTGATGCGTGGCAATCGGCTGTGCTGCACAAAGCAGCTGAGGTTGAAAAGCAGGAAATAAAGGTCAGCATAAACCAGGGCGGATGGGAGAGTCCAGCAGCTGATTGTCGGAGTGAATCGATTTGCTCACAGACAATCGTAGGAGCTACCAGTTTGGCCAAACGGGCTGAACTGGTAGAATACCACCACTGATCAGTTCATCAGTCCAAGCTCAGAGAGCAGCAAGGACCCCAGATATTTTTTTATTTTTGAATTGTATTTATACATTTTTTTTCTTCTTTAAATTACATGAGTGCTTAATAAACAGTGTATTGTCTGGTTCAATTTATTTATACAAAGTATTAATAAACTAGTAGTAAAAGTAATAATTATACTAACATTCATAGTTAAGATACTAACATTTACTTATTATAATAAAAATTCTTGCATTATTTACTTATATATTTCAGTAATCTTTCATGCTTTAATTTCTACATCTTTTATCCAACCATTGATAAAACACGTCCCGTGTTAAAAAATATTCTGTTTCTTCCTTATCTTTTATTATTAATGTCAATCTATCCATCTCCATACAAATATTTTTCTATAGTTTCATCTGTAAGTGTGTCCTCATTTTTCCAATATTATGCGTATACAATTCTTGCTGCTGTCAACATGTGTATTATTAAATATGCAGTCCTTTTGTTGCAATTTTCTGATAACATACCTAACAAAAATATTTCTGGTTTTAAGTATGTGTTGTTTTATCATTTTCTCTAACCATGTATGTATTTTCATCCAAAGCTTTTATGCTTTTGGACAGGTCCACCACATGTGATTACATTTCCAACATATTGCAGGCATATTTTTAAACATCTTTGCTAGTCTTGCTGGTGGCAAATGCCATCTATAAAACATTTTATACAAATTTTCCTTGTAAGTGGTTGCCATGGTCAATTTGTAATTTCTATTCCAAAGTTTATGCCATTTGTCTAATTTTATGATATATCCAAAGTTTTATAACCCACAAATGTTGGTCTTGAAGGAAAGGCCAAAAGACCCAAAGACCCTCTCCCTAACAACCTGGTTTCTGTAGTCTCTGTATTGTAGTCTGTTGATTACTAGTGCATAAAAGAGTAATGAAGACAGCTTAGTTAGCAAAAACCCCAGGAACTACTTACTCAAATGAAACCCTAAATGTAGTCATGGTGAAAAGGTAACTGCATGAAAAGAGAACCTGGGGGTCACATGTGCTTGGCATAGGTGATGATGCTAATAGACAAACAGATCGTTTGGTGATCAGACATCTAATAAAATAAGACAGCACTGTGAGAAAAGAGGAACCGGGAACATATTTGCTGATTAGGACAGGACAAGTTGATTATTATTGGAAATTAAGGGGGGAAGTATGCTGATTTCTGTTAGCTAATGCAAGCTAAGCATATTGGTTATATTGAGACAAATCATAGGATGATGTATAGCGGAGTTGGCATAAGGTGGGCTTATGGAGAAATAGGCATAACACTGCATTGTTGAAGGAGTGGCCTTGCACAGGCCTATTGGGGTGTGATCCCCTTGTGTTCTTTCTTCTGCACAAAATACAGCTTTTGGAAGTCTCCATCTGAGTTGGGCATTGCTTACTGGGCAGAACCAGATTTCTGGGATGACAGCGTAGGACATAACTTATCGGTAGCAAACTAAAGACAGACATGGAACAAAGCATGTTTTATATGCATTCTTTTAGTCTGGTGGTTTTAGTCTAATGGTTTCAATCTTTTTTACTGACTTCAGTTGAAGATGATAGCCAATTACCCTGTCTCCCTGAAAATAAGACCCAGCCAGAAAATAAGCCCTATCGTGATTTTTCTGGATGCTTGTAATATAAGCCCTATCCCCAAAATAAGCTTGCTAAGATTGTCAGCCAGACGGACACATTTAGTAACCATATTTCCCTGAAAATAAGACCCAATGTGTCCTTTGGAGCAAAAATTAATATAAGACCCAGTCTTATTTTTGGGGAAATACGATATTATGAATTAGCTTTTGTCATTTCTTCCCCCCATTATTTCCCTCCCCACCCCTGACAGGATTAAGTTTTTCAAACTCTCTGAGTAGAAATGTGGTAAGGAATGGACTGGCAATTTTCTTCTTTTAACTGGGAGTTATCCGATGTGATGAGATGACCTTTATTGTCATTTTTTACTGTGAGCACACTAGCACACATTAAAAATGAAATTCTGTTGCCCAGTCTCAAAAGGAAGTATATATCTACCCAATACACATACATAACACACTTATACACATGCTACACACACACACACACACACACACACACCATGTTTCCCTGAAAAAATACCTATCCCAAAAATAAACTCTAAGTTGATTTTTACACGTGTAAAAATAAGCCCTACCCCCAAAATAGGCCCTAATTAAGACCCCACCTACTCCGGGGTGGGGTGAGGAGCATGGGTAAAAATAAAGCTATGCTGGAGATGAGGGGGTGGATCTGCCCTACTACTTACCTTCGGACAGTTGTAGCCAGGCCTCGCACACTCCGACACCTGTCTTGCCGGCCCACTTCTTCTGTAGACAGCAAAGCTGTCCGGATTGATCTATGTCTATTTTGAATACAAAGTGGAAAGAGGAGAGTTCACAAGGTTGATGCTATATAGAATAAAAATGTGACTGAATCGGATGTTCTGTTTCAGAGACCATGAAGCCCACTCCCAGAAGGTAACAAGGGAAACAGGTTGTAAAGAGGATGAAAACAACACTGCAGACCCTGCTCAAGCATCATTTATAGCAAGGGTCTTCAAACTTTAAGCTTTAAGACTTGTGGACGTCAACTCCCAGAATTCCTCCTCTAGTCATGTTAGCTCAGGAATTCTGGGAGTTGAAGTCCACAAGTCTTAAACTTGCCAAGTTTGAAGGCCCTTGGGTTATAGCCTCGATGGTGCAGTGGTTAGAGTGCTGTACTGCAGGCTACTTCTACTGCATTCCCACAGCCAGCAGTTCGATCCTGACCAGCTCAAGGATGGACTCAGCCTTCCATCCTTCCAAGGTGGGTAAAATAAGGACCCAGATGGTTGGGGGGAAGAGGCTGACTCTGTAAAACGCTTAGAGAGGCCTGGAAAAGCACAGTAAAGCAGTATATAAGTCTAAGTGCTATTGCTATATGTCATGTCCTGGATAGAAGGAAATGAACTACCCATAATCTTTTCTGCCGTCTTCACCGCTCTGTGCGTCGCCTTCCTATCCAAAGCAATAATGCTTCCAAACCAGACAGTAATAAAATTAACCAGCAACAGAATCACACATCAACACAAATTAGTTTTGTTATGCATCACATCAACGGAATTTGCTACCTCAATTTATCATTAAGGCGAGTTAAACTCATTTATGGAAACTAAGGTGATCACTCTGTACCAGAAAATATGAAGAAATAGTTTAAATTCAAGAGCTGCTTTGTGTCTGTTTAGTTATGTCTTTTCTGTCTATTTCAACATCGATTTCAATTTGTTTGCTTTTTTAAAGGCATATATAAACCCACAAGTTTCTCTAAAAATATAGCATGTGTTTTCCTTTAAATACAGCCCAAGTATCCATTGGAAAACTTTAAAACGTATCCTAATCATCTAAGTGGGAATTAGGGGTGTATAAAAAACAAGCCGAATGATAGAATTCATTAGTCACAAAAGCTGTTCAAAAACTATAACTTTGCTGGCAATAGGAAATAATGGCTATAGTTTTCTGCTTTGTTTGTGGTAATCCCAGATGCTTACGGGAAATAATATGATTGCTGGTGAAATAATATGGTCTGTCTCTTTTGAGTTTTATATAGGGTGTTCTTGACTTACAAAATTCATTTGGTGACTGTACAAAGTTACAATGGGGCTGAAAAAAGTAACTTATGACCAGTTTTCACATTTATGATGGTTGCAGGATTGCCTGGTCATATGAATAAAATTCAGAAGCTGGGCAACTGTTGGGAAAAATATCCATCTGGTTCAGTTCCAAGCTGGGAGAAAGACTCTAGAAACATGGAGACTGATTACAAAGTGGGTTTAATGATGAAACAGAAGCACATGGGTGGTTCTGGGTAGCTAACCACATGGAGTTGTGAGTGGGTGGCTTTTATACGTACTTTCTCTGGGCTTTGTATTTGAGCTTCCTGTTCCTGTGCAAGGACGTGTATTCTATTGGATGTGGTCAGACTCACATGGGGCCATGTTTGTCTGAGCTAAGTTTTGTTGAAGTTTCTGAGGGTAATGCAATGAAGAGGCTTGTGTTCTGAAAGGGTGTGGGGCAATTCCTATTGTGTCTTAATGGCTTTCCTCCTGTTTTGGCTCTTGGTTGAGGGTGTTTGCTTATGAATAGAGCTATCTAGATACTTGTCGTTATCTCTTAAGTGCTGACATCAGCTGCAGGCTATTAAGGAAAGTGGGGTTGCTTTCTGTCTCAAGAAACCACATTTCTCCATTTCTCATCCACGGAAATATAATATTCTGCCTTTTTAATACTCCTCAAAATATTTCATTCTTTTAGGAGAGGGTATTTTTCGGACATTAACAACTTCTGCTTAGCAATTTGCTGTGAATAATTTTTCTTTTTACATACCGCATAGTTGTCATAGGGCAACAATTCTGTGAAATCCTAGTTAACACTTGAGAGGTGGGGCGCAGCCACATGAAATGTGTCATTATTGCTTTTCTGATTATTGTAACTTCAATACTCGCGGAGTTTGCTTGTTCAAGACCTTTCTATCAGATCTTTGACTTGCTTCACTAATATTATCAGCTCCCTGAGATCCATAGCAGTGATAAGAATGTGTTTTTTGTGACTTGCAACATCTGGTTGGTGTCCTGTTCACTATCACTTCACTGATTTTGACGGTGTTTCCGAAAAGAAGAGCAACAAAGATGATTAAAGGATTGGAAGATAAAACATACAAAGAACAATTTCAGGAATTGAGTATGTCTAGTTTAATGAAAAGAAAGACCAGGGTTGACATGACAGCAATCTTCCAATATCTGAGAATATCTTTTAAAAAGGGGGTCAACCTATTCTCCAAAGCAGGAGTCACCAACCTTTTGGACCTCAGGGACCACCAAACTCATAATTTTAAATTCCGCGGACCAGAGACCCTGGGAAAATCCAAAAAAAAGTCTGCAGGAAAATTCCCCACCCCGTTTTCCTATCGATCGATCATTCTTTATTTGGGATTGCAGGATACCATCTCCAGCTCCATTCTTGGGGGGTGGGGAGAGAGAGAGACTTTTGGTTTCATTCAAGGAAAGCAGCAGAAGCAGCAGAAGTCTTTCTTTCTCTCCCCCAAACTCCGCCAGAATGGCTCAGTCTCTTGGAGCAGGAGGCCTTGCAGGGTCCCAAAGACTCATTTCTGGCAGAGTTTGGGGGAGAGAAAGACTTTTGCTGCTTTCCTTGCATGCAGCCAAAAGCAGAAGAAGAAAGAAGCGGAAAGAAGCAGCCCGGTGGCCAAGCCAGGCGCGTGGGGCGTGTGGGGCAAGTTCCCCCCTCTGCCCTTCCCTCCCTCCCCTCACTACCTTGTGTTGTTCGCAATGCAACCGACGCAAGCCTTGTGTTCCCCTCGGCCATGTGGGTGGCGCAGCCTTGTGTTTCTGTGCAGCTTGGATTAATTGCTTTGGGGGATGCTTTGGGGGTGACATTTCTCTGTGGACCACCAAAATTTTCTCACGGACCACCAGTGGTCCCTGGCTCACTGGTTGGCAACCACTGCTCCAAAGCACTTGAAGGCAGGACAAAAAACAATGTGTGATGACCCGTAGTCTCTCAAAATCACCCAAAACCCAAAACATGAATTAAAGTCCAGCAATGCCTTCAACTTAACTGTTTTATTAGTCACAGTTTCAAGTCCCAAAAGTAAATAATGAGGCAAAAGGAAAACAAGAACAAACCGTAGTGGTGAGAGTTCTGAATCAAACCAAGATAAGTAATCATACGTTCCAAGCAGATAACCGGGAAAGTCCTTGGGAAGAACGCCAACAAATACAAACCTCTTTCAAAAGAAACACTAACTTTGACTCCAGCAATTCTGCATACACAATTACAAACTTATATACATAGCTCCCAGCTGTAAGCCCTGAGGAGGATTATGGTCCTCTCCTCCAGAGTAGACCATGCTTTTCCCTGATCCTCTCCTCCCTGCGTGCCCTGGGAAGGATAGGGGATGGGCCTGGTTCCTCTTCTGATTGCTCAGCCGGCCTCTGCCCTTCCCCAGCCTCCTCCACCACCTCTACAGCCACACTCCCTCTCCCTGTTGGCTGTTCCTCCTCTTCCTCGGAGTCTGTCTCCACCAGAGGCATGACACAATGGATGAAAACTAATCAAGGAGAGAAGCAACTTAGAACTAAGGAGAAATTTGCTGACAATCAGAACTACTAATCAGTAGAACGACTTGCTTCCCGGGGTTGTGTGTGCTACAACACTGGAAATTTTTAGGAAGAAATTGGACAACTGTTTGTCTGAAATGGTATAGGGTCTCCTGCTTGAGCAGAGGATTGGACTACAAAACCTCTAAGGTCCCATCCAACCCTATTATTCTGTTACTCTGACTACTTGGACTCATTTCAATCAGGCATTGATTTGGAAATAATTCAGAGCATTGTTTCTCAATCTAAGCCACTTTAAGATGACTTGGACTTTAACTCCCAGAATTCCCCAGCCAGAATGCTTCTGAACCTTAGCAACTTTAAGATGATTGGACTTCAATGCCCAGAATTCTCCGGCTACCAGGATGACTTTTGAATTCTGGGCATTGTAGTCCAGACATCTTAAAGTTGCCAAAGTTGAGAAGCATTGGTTGAAAGAGTCCCTTGTTGAGCTTGGTAGATGACCTACAACTTCAACTAAATACGGGCTGGGTGTTCTGACCAAGGCTTATTGAGACACTAACAAACACACGTTAGTCCCAAAACCCTTTTTTCTTTATTTCAACGGCTGTGAATTTTAGTCATTCACAGCCTGCAATGAGTCTCAGTTTGTAATATTCCCATGGAAGTCTGCCAAAGTCCTTCAGGATAAGTCTGATAAGCACGCACCTTTATCTTCCTTGAAATGCTGCCAACGACTAAATTGCCAGTTAGTTGTACAAGACCAAATGGAGGACAAATTCAACACGGAGCTTCAGATTTCAAACCGATCAGTATGAACCAAGTTGTTTCCTGTAAAGGTTCATGTCATTTTGCTCCTCCGTTATGTCCTATGGGAGGGCCAATCACCTCCAAGCCTTACTCCCCAGTTGTCCCTTTTGTCTTAACTATTCTCACCTTCTGGAAGCTCTGCGTACGCGTGCACTGGAAACTGCCCCCCCCCCTGTTCCTCTACCTTGCTGCTGTCAGATTCTGGAGGTTCTGGAGTCAGCGCATAACTCCCAGATGGCCCTGGCCCCATTTCTGTATTGGACGCAGGACCCTTGTCCAAGTCCTCCCCAGACTCCTGGACTGGCCCATGTTCCTCCCCACTGTCTGACATCTCCTCAGGCTGCTGAGTGGACCACAACACTGGGTGTCTTTGCTAGTAATTCTGAAGCTGTTACCATCTATCTTGGATTTCTGGTGAATCAGGAGCTGGGCTTGGAGTCTGATATTCAGTTGGCTTTTGAAGGCAGTTCCCCTTAAACATTCGGTTTGGAATCTGGAAATAATTCTTGATCTTCAGTTGTCATTGGATACACAGATGGTTGCTGTGGTGGTGGACACTTTCTCTCAATTATATCTAGGGTTGCCAGCTGTTAATTTTCCTGACCCAGTCAGCTTCGGTTGTTGTTATTCACACTTTGATTACATCTTGTCTGGATGACTACCATGCATTTTACAAGGAACTTACTCTTGAATAGGGTCCAGGAGATACAATAGGTGCCAACTGCAACACACAGGCTGTTAAAAGATGGTTTGCAGAAGATCCCCATAAGATCCGTGATTAAGGAATGGAATTGTTTGCCATTTTTTACTGGGGATACACAGGGGTGGGCTTCCAACAGGTTCTCTGCCTGGTTACTGAGTAGGCATGACCATGGTGGGTGTGGCCTAGTTGGCCTCCTGCATCATGGCAGGGGGAGTGTTTTTGCCCTCCCTGGGCTCCAGAGTCTTTCTCTGAGCCTCCGGGAGGGCGAAAATGGCCTCCCAGGGCTCCAGGTGCTCTCTGGAAGCCAGAAACAGGCACATTTCCAGCCTTCCTGAACTTCTGGGAGGCCTGTTTTTCACCCTCCCCGAGCCTCTGCGTGCACCCTGCACTTTCCTGAACCCAAAATGGGCCGTGTGGGGACTCCTGGGAGGGGCGCAGTAGGTGGGTGGGGCCAGCCAGCAGTGAGATTTGGGGGGTTCTCCAAACTGTGCAGAATCTTAGCTACAGGATCTCCCGAACCCCTGAAAATCACCAGCAGCCCAGCCCTGTTCTTGAGGTTATGTGATCCCCTTTTGTGATCTACTGACAAGCAAAGTCAACAAGGAAGCCAGATTCACTTAACAACTGTGTGACTAACTTAACGACTGCAATGATTCACTTAATAACTGTGGCAGGAAAGGTCATAAAATGGGGCCAAACTCACTTAACAACTGTCTGGCTTAGCAATGGAAATTTTGGGCTCTGTTGTGATCGTAAGTCAAAGTCTACCTGTACAAAGTTTTCTAGGTATTTAGGTCTGCAGGAGAAGACCGTTAAGTCTCTCTCTCTATTGCCAGAGGCAGCTCTTTCTGTGAGAAGGGAGAAAACATATTTCTGTACTTTTCTTGTGGTCCCTCCGGACTTGAATTTGTCCTCCATTCTCTAGGAAATCATTAAGAAACTGAATCTTACATCATCTTTTTAAGATTGTTAATTGGTTTTAGTATGTAAGACAAAATGTGTGTTTTCAACTTTCCGGTTGTGTAACATTTTCGTTAGCCTGCTTGAAAAGTTTCTGGGGGAAGAAAGATACTGTAGGTTATCAATCAAGGAAATCATTTCGGTGGGAATTGCATAGGAGAATGATGGGCTATTATCTGGGGAGCTTATTTGCCCTAGCTGATGTTTTTGGTGTGACATGACACCTGCCAACAGTATCCTAATTATCTCAGCAATATAATGCTTGCTTGATTATCCTGGCAATTACATGAAATAACTGAGTAGTTAACATTTCATCATTGCCATTCTCTGAATCTGTGGACAGGAATTTATGCATATTACAGCCAAAACAGAAAGTTATTTCTGAAGTGGGAAGATGAAGCCAACATTTTGTGTGTGTGGTATGTTGTGTGTGTGTGTGTGTATGTGAGAGAGAGAGAGAGAGGAGGGAGAGAGAGAGAGAAACAGAGGGAGAGAAAAACACAGGGAGAGAGAGAAAGAAACACAGAGAAAGAGAAACAGAGGAAGGGAGAGAGAGAAATAGAACCAGAGAGAGAGAGAAAGAAAAAGAAGGAAAAAGAAAGAGAGATAAAGAGAGATAGAAATATATTTATATATGTATAATATGATATGTAGTTTGAGAAAATGGTTATGAACACATTTTTGTTTCGCATCCAGGATGACATTCATATGGAAATGTAACGTTTTAGGCCTGTAAAAGTGTCATTTTATGATTACCGCAGCAGTCAAAATTCCTCTCCGGATATTAAATGCTTTTATTTATAAAAGAAAAATAGACCCAGATGTTCCATTCCTATTCCTTCCAACTCTGATCTTTTCATATTACAGGGGAAGATAGGCTTTTGAAAGCTATTTTCAGCCGAGATTGATTGATTGATGAATTGATGTGCCATTTGCTAGATAACCCCTCAAATTTCATTTTTTCAGAAATATTAGTTAGGGAGTTAGAGGTAGCAGAAATGACAAGGTTGCTGCTCTCCTTGATTAGTTTCCATCCATTGCTTCTTGTCCTGCCTTCTGGGGCATTGGAGAATAGACTTTGACACAAAGTCTAAGAAACTTTGTGGCGGTCTCTTGGATATTATTTATTTATTTATTAGTGGGACTTGTATGCCGCCCCATCTCCGAAGACTCGGGGCGGCTCACAATTAAAACAACGACAACAATAAATAATTAAAAAGAATTAAACTAAGCAAGCCCCAAAGAATGTAATTACAAAATACAGAAATAAGAACCACCCCACCCAAAGGGTCACAGCCCGGATTGGTTAAACAACCAGGTCTTCAAGTCATGGCGGAAGGTGCGGAGGTCAGGGGCCAGGCGGAGCTCCAAGGGAAGTTGGTTCCAGAGGTCAGGGGCCGCGACAGAATAGGCTCGTCGGGGGACTGCCAACCGGCATTGCCCGGCCGACGGGACCCCAAGGAGTCCTTGTCTATGTGCTCGCACAGGGCGGTTAGTACTCGATGTCGGCAGGAAACGCCGATATTGGAACCAGTGGTGGGATTCAGGTTTTTTTTATTACCGGTTCTGTGGGCGTGGCTTGGTGGGCATGGCTTGGTGGGTGTGGCAGAGGAAGGTTACTGCAAAATCCCCATTCCCTCCCCACTAACCTGCTTTCCAGCTCCATTCTCCTGTGCAGGGCAACAAAAGAAGAACCAGCCGATCAGGTGGGACTCAATGGGAGGCAGAGAATAGATGGGGGCAGGGCTAACCAAAGGTGGTATTTTCCGGTTCTCCAAACTACTCAAAATTTCTGCTACCGGTTCTCCAGAACTGGTCAGAACCTGCTGAATACCCCCTCTGGTTGGAACACTGCTATCATGTCACCCTAGTCCTTCTTTTCATCAAACTAGACATACCCAATCCTGCATCCGTTCTTCATACGTTTTAGCCTCCAATTCCCTGGATCATCTTTGTGGCTCTTCTCTGCGCTCTTTTTACAGAGTCTCAACCTCTTTTTAATAACACGGGGACCAAAACTGGATGCAGTATTCTAACCCTGGTCTTACTGAGGCTTCATAAAGCTGATCCAGTTTGACTCATTGCATGATGCCTGTAGATGGGAAGAAGGAGTTGGCCCGGTCCGTTGGTGGTGTCTTTGATTGAATCCGTTTTTATCCTGTTTCTCAGACTGGGAATATCTCACAAGCGGTTTGCATTATTTCAGTTCTGGCAGTGCTCACGTTTGAGGTATGTGAATAGTTATGAGATTGTCTTCTGGAAGAGCAGTAGAGAAATATGGAGAAACAAATGTGGTTTGTTTCGCAATCCTAGGATTTGACCTTCCCTCCCGAGTTACTCCACACATAACTGTTCAGCGATAAAGCTCTTGTATTGCTTACTGAAATTGCTCTTGTTATTGCTCATCTAAAGAACAGGAAGACTAGAAAGATGCCTTCTGAAATACGCTTTTTGCAAAAGAATCGCAGTCTATTTCCTCCCGTTTGCAACAGAATAACACAGGTTTCAGGAGACTTAATGGCCGCTGCTTTGCCACTGCTTTTCCCCACTTGTCTTTTTGATTTCCCAGGGTAGCTTGCAGTTGTAATCTTCTCTAGTACTGTAGTGCCTCTCCCAAATATTTTTTGGGGAAAGTTTGTGTTCAAGAGCTTTGCAGCGTTAATTCAGCGCCAGGAAAATAAACAACGATGGCTGATGCTTCATTTAATGTCTTTATAAACATAATAAGTAGATTTTACAAACCAGTTGTAGATTTCTCCAACGTGGAGCAAACTCAAACAGAAGTAGACATGTTACAAGTGCAGAGCTTCAGCAGCAACTTCAGCAGCTCAGAAACAGACATCAGTTTTTCTTTAGTTCAACAAGCAAGCAGAGGAGAGAAGCAGTTTCATTTTCAACAGACACTCAGAGCTCAACATAGCTTCAGAGCTGCAGAGATTAATATAGAACCACGCCTAGGCTACTTCTACCTGTAGTTTCAGTTTGCAGCCTAGGCTACTCCAAACAGTTTCCAAACAGTTCTCATTGACTGACTTAATTGCTATGCCTATTCATTGGCTGACCCTGTTACCATGCTCTGTTCCAGTTCATGAATATACTCTGATAGTTTGCCCATTTTTGAGACCAACCAGTATTGTTAAGTATTGTTAGCCACCTAGCAAGAGTCCTTTCAGAGAAGCACATTCTAAAGACACTCTTTCAATATTTTTCTCCGTAAACGTGGCATAGAATATAGAAATCATAGAACTGGAAGGAACTGCAGAGGTCTTCTAACCCAACCTTCTACTCAAGTCAGGAGACCTTATAACCATCTGGGTCAAACAGTTGTCTGATCTTTTCTTGAAAACCTCCAGCAACAGAGCACCCACAACTCTTGAAGGCAAGCTATTCCCCTCATTCATTGTTCTCACTGTCAGAAAATGTCTCCTTGGTTCTAGGTTGGATCTCTCTTTAATGATCTTCCACCTGTTACTTCTTGTCCTGCACTCTGGTGCTTTGGAGAATAGTTGACCACCTCTTCTCAGTGACAGCCCTTCAAGTACTGGAAGACAGCTGTCATATCAACCTTAGGCCTTCTCTTCTGTAAGAGAGGAGAGGAGAGAGAAGAGGAAAGGAGAGAAGAGAAGAGAAGGAAGGGACCTTGGAGGTCTTCTAGTCCAGTTCCCTGCTCAAGCAGGAGATCCTATGCAGTTTCAGGCAAGTGACTGTCCAGCTTCTTCTTTAAAACCTCCAGTGAAGGAGCGCCCATGATTTCTGAAGGCAACTTCTGTTCCACGGGTTAGTTGTCCTCACTGTTAGGAAGTTTCTCCTGAATTCCAGGTGGCTTCTCTCTGTGATTAGTTCCATCCGTTGCTTCTTGTTCTGCCTTCTGGTGCTTTGTAGTATAATTTGACTCCCTTCTTCCTTGTGGCAGCCCCTCAAATACTGGAATACTGTATTACTGTATTACAGTAATGCTGATATTACTGTAATTAAAATTTAATTAGGACAATCCTTTGAAAACAAATATAAAATTATTCTTACATTCAGATCCCTAATTCTGCATCAGTGTGTAATAAGGGGCACTGAGGATTCATTACAAGAAAATTACTTTATTTTTATTTTTAAAAATCCGACTACTACAGAAGCCCTTCGTAATAGAACCTCTCTTTTATCTCCTCTCTTTTTGACTGTGAGCATAATAATTATAATTTTATGTTTATGTGACTCCTCCATCTCGCTCTCTCTCTCTGGAGCTCAAGCCTGATGATTAGTTATCAAGATCTGCATTTTGTGATCAAGAATGGCTCAGCTTTTAATTGAATGGAAATTGTCTTTCTGTGTGTGTCTCTGTCTACTATTTTAAGGGCCTCTTTAAAGTTGACATCAGCCCACTGATGTGCCCTTTTGACTGATTTCTTTATTTTCATGAAAAGTGCAACTTTCCCACTACATTTTTCTATTTAGTAATGCCAACTCAGCCCAGAATAAATCTTCAAGAAATAAACCCAAGTGGCCAAAACCATCAGAGATCATGGTTTCATTTTAAGAAGAAGGTAGTCACAGCTTATTTGGTTTAAGATGAGAGCGGGGTGGAATTCAAATTTCTTAACAACTGGTTCTCTGGGTGTGGCCTAATTTGTGGGTGTGGCTTGGTGGTCATGTGACTGGTTGGGTGTGGCTGACTGGCTGGGTGTGGCTTGCTGGCTGGGCATGGCTTTGTGGTCATGTGACTGGCTGGGCATGGCTTGTATGTAAATATTATAAATATCTATGTAAATATTGAATTTTTTATTTAAAAAAGAGCAACTTTTACCCAAAATCAGGCAAAGCAGGCAGGCAGATTGAGTTGCTTGCAGAATCACAGATTCACTCAGAGATCTATCTTTCTGCAATCTGCTACCTGAGCCTGCACTGAAAAATAGAAGATTCAGTCCTAAGGAAGGTTCAGCTCTGTTTTTAGATTAGTTAGAAAGCAAGAAAGCCAGTGATTTTCTGCTTTCTAGCTAATCTAAATCTTCTGGCACAGCAGAACAGCTGTTTGATGGTGCGCATGCCAGGTAAGGAGTGAGTGGGCAGGGAGGGGAGGGGAGGGCCACCAGTGGCACAATTAGCTGGTTCTCCTAAATGCACAGAATCATAACAACTGGTTCTATAGAACTGGTCCGACAAGGTAGAATCCCACCTCTGGATGAGAGGTAAGAAATATCTGTTGGGAAATGTACAATTCATTCTTGGTACCTCTTCAGTTACAGTGTCAGATGCAACAAATGAGGATAATTTGTAAAGTTGTAGCCCAGAAGATTTATTCAAACGTATTCACGAGATGTTCACAAGATAGAAGGAACACGGTGGCTCCTGTGGTTAGGATGCTGGTATGATGATTGGCAGGCTGGTGTTCGACATCTGGTTGCTGCTGTAGGACGGGATGGGCTCCTGTCACTTGTGGCATCTCCTGCCGACCCAGAAATTTGAAAGTGGGATACTACGAGTAGATAGATGGGTACCACTTCAGTGAGCAGCTTAGCAGGGATGTGAAAGGAGCCTCCAATGGGTGTCCTGCGAGCAACTGTGATGTCACTGATTAATCCTTTTAACCTGGAAGTGCTTTGGCACTCCCAACATCACTGTAGTAATCACAAGATACTAGTCAACTAATGGTCAATAATAAATTGATGCTAGATAAAGGTCAGTGGAAGTCAAGGAGGCTGGGACTTAAATCTATTGTGGCAATGCAAGGATTCTAAACTGATGATGCATTTTACTCTACCTTCACCCCCAGTTCTGCCTGCTCTTGTCCCACAATGGCTAGTCCTTAACTTACAACCATCCTTTAATGACCATTACAGCGGCACTAAAAAAAAGCAACTTATAACCAGCCCTCACACTTTCAGTTACTGCAACATCCCCATGGCCACATGATCAAAATAAGGGTGCTTGGCAACCATACATGTATTTATGACAGTTGCCACCCTGTATTGATCCAAACATGGTCCTTCAACCACAGCTATTGAAATAAGTTCTTCTTACAAGAGGGGTCAGTTTATTCTTCAAAGCACCTGAAGGCAAGAGGAGAAAGAATGGATAGCAACTCATTCAGGAGAGAACCAAGCTAGAATTAAGGAGAAATTTCATGACAATTAATCAGTGGAACGACTTGCCACCAAAAGTTATGAGTGCTCCATCACTGAAGATTTTAAAGAAGAGATTGGACAGCCATTTGTCTGCTATGGTATAGGGTCTCCTGCTTGTGCGGGGAGTTGGCTTAGAACAGGGTCCCCAACCTGGGGGTCCACAGCCCACTACCAAGCTGTAGTCTGTTGTCCACTGGGCTGCATGAGTGGCTGGCCAGTGCACTAGTGTTATTAAGGCCCTAATGTCACTGTGCATCACTGTGAGCGTTGCACATTTGCAACCCTGTTCACGCATGTGCATGCATGTGTAAAGGTGCCTGCCCCTCCAGGCTACCAACCTAGAAAGACTGGGGAACTCTGGACTAGAAGACATCCAAGTTCCCTTCTGACTGTGTTACTCTGTTAAATGAGACAAGTAAGATAATAATTACGATAACTTACATCTCTTTGATTTGTATGAGTTTACTCTAAGGCTGAATCTAGTGGGCTAGGTTCATTATTCATCTTTTCAGCACCTAAAACAGACATCTCTTATAATGATCTAATTGTGTCAGAGGGTGTAATGGATCCATCTGCCTCTTTCAGAGAGATATTTCTGGCAGTGATTCCCAAATGCATTTTTACAGCGGGCTGTATTTCGATTTTACAGGTACCGCTGCCCAGGAATCGTTAAGTACACTTCCATACAGGCACTCCTTAGAACTTTAAAATTATATCCTACAACTTAGAATTATTCATTGAGCGACCGTTTGAAGTTACAGTGGCACTGCAAAAGTGACTTAGGATGGGTCCTTGCACTTATGGCCCTTGCGGAATCCCCCATAGTTACAGGATCAGAATTCAGACACTTGGCAACCAGAATGCATTTACAATGATTGCAGCATCCGACGGTAGGAGTGTGGTGACTCACAAGGTTAGGACGCTGAGCTGACGATCGACAGGACCATGTTGGAAATCCGGTTGCTGCCATGGGACAGGGTGAGCTCCCATCACATGCTCCAGGTCCTGCCCACCCAGTGGGTAACCACTTGGTACCCCTTTGGGTACCACATGGGTGGGTAACTTCACAGGGATACAAAAGGAACCCCCAATTGGGTGTCTCCCAGGCAATGGTGATATCTCCAGCAGATTCTTTCACCATGGAAGGGCTTCCAACACAGAAGTAGTAGTAGTACCCTGTTTTCCCGAAAATACGACCTACCTGAAAGTAAATCCTAGCTTGATTTTTGCACTCAATATAAGCCCTACTCCCAAAATAAGCCCTAATTAAGATCCTGCCCACTCCAGAGTGGATAGGTAAAAATTAAGCTAGGGTGGAGATAGGGGGTGGTGGAGCTGCCCTACTACTTACCTTTGGACAGTTGTAGCCAGGCCTTGCATACCCCGACACCTGCCTTGCCGGCCCATTTCTTCTGCAGCTGGCAAGGGTGGCAAGGCTTTCCTGAAGACCTCTGTAGCTGATAACAAAGCTCGGGATCGATCCAGAGCTCTCTTATCGGCTGCAGAGGCCTTCAGGAAAACCTTGCCGGCTGCAGAAGAAGTTCCTGAAGGACTCTGACCGTGAAAAGGAGGCTGAGGGTGACACGCACAAGTGAGGTTAGTCAGTGGATGACATCCCCTGAAAATAAGACCTGGTGCCTTTTTTGGTGGCAAAAAAATATAAGACAGGGTCTTATTTTCAGGGAAACACTGTAGCATTCCAGGATCATATGATTGCCATATATGAGACCTTCTCAGCTGGTTTCCAACAAGAGAAAGAAGTCCATGTAAATAAAATGACCTTTTATCTTCCTCCTCTTCTGTATCTCATGGTCATTCTCTCGTATATATCTATTTAGCATTTTATCTAAGCGCAAATGGATTTTTAAATTTCCCTTCATCCTGCGGCTGCTTCCCCCCCCCCTTCCTTCTTTCTTAAAAATCAGCCAAAATATCACCTTCAACACAATGGTTCTTCTGCCATCTTGTGTTCTCAACCTGAAATGACACCAAGATGCAACAGTGCAGAATGGTGTTGCGATAGAAATCTATATTCTGCGAGTAAAGCTTTAAATGCAAGGTTGGGCGAATCTCATTTCCGATTGTTGCTTGGCTGAGTTTTGTAGAAAACATTCCAGGGAATGAGAAGATAACAACGCCTCTTCTCAAAATTATTTATAACTGGTTAAACATGGTTGCTCAGAATACATCAATATCTAAGATATATATATCAATAAATACATAGATATAGATATCTCTCTCTCTCTATCATTTATTATCTCTTTCTCTCTGTGTGTGTATCATCTATCTATCTTATCATCATTATTTTATCATCTATTGATTGATAGATCGTATTTATCATCTGTCTGTCTGTCTATCTATTTATCTATCTCTATCTATCTATCGTATCTGTCTGATCTATCTATCTATCTATCTATCTATCTATCTATCTATCATCTATGTCTGTGTCTGTCTGTCTCTCTCTCTCTATCATCTATCTATCTATCTATCTATCTATCTATCTATCTATCTATCATCTATCTGTCTTTCTCTATCTCTGTCTATCTATCTCATCATTATTATCATTTATTGATTGATTGATTGATCGATTGATCTGTCTATCTATCTATCCATCTATCTATCTCTATCATCATTAGTAGGCATTGTTTGTAATTCAGATTGAGTTTCATGGGTCACTTGAACCACTCAAAAGAGATTTTGCATAGGATGGTCACTGAATGTATAGATAAATATCATCACTTAATCTCCAATTCCAGAGGAAACTGTAAATCAGCAGTTACAAATGGACCTTTTAAATTGAAATTTTAAATTAAATTAAATTAAATTATTTTTTAAATTTAAGGTCTTTATTCTTTTAATATTTTACATGGCATTTTTACTGAATGGTTGTAAATTGCCTCGAGTTGCCTGGTAATTTGCAGCATATAAATTAAATAAATAAGTAAATAAATAAATAAGTATGTTAAGTAAATAAATACATAAATACATAAAAGCTTGCTAAACATGTCTACTCTCCAGATGAATTCTAAAGCCATGCATTTTGTCCTGACTTCACTGCTCATTTTGCATTATTATTCCAACTCATTATTCATTCCATCTCACAATCAGATGCAATAGTGTTTGGCACTGCAAAATTGTGGCAGGAGACACTGTCCCCCATTTTTAAAATTGAGTAGTGTTCAGATCAGCTTTATCTTCCTTTTTCTATCTTTTTATAAATCCAGACCCGTCCGCGAGTAATGATAATAATAATAATAATCAGCTCCAAAGCGGGAGAGATGGGTTGAAACATGGCGGCTTCTGTTTAACGATTTTGTACAAACAGAGTTGAGTTGTGTTTGGCTTCTTGTTTTGCCTTTTTTTTTTTTTTTTCTGGTGTGGAAGTTTTTTTTTCAAGAACGGCCACATTTCCGTGAAGTGCTCACAGTAGAACAATCTGTGCTGCACTGTTAGAGTTAATTATAGAGGATTTAAAATATCTGTTTTGGTTGGCAGTACACGATGCCCTGTTAGTAGTAGGCATTGATTTGTAATTATCATTTATTCTCCACCTGTTCTTTTGTGAAGCTGTGAGCAGTAGTGTGTGTGTGTGCGTGCACAGGCGCGTGCGTAGATGGGCAACGGCAGCTAATTATGGGGGGAAAGGTTGGCTTGTTTCAAGAGAGGCCTTGCCTACCTTCTCAACCACTAAGCCTGATGCCAAGAAATCAACAACTTTGCTCGTTCGGACACAAAAATCAGCAGGGCGACTTGGAGCTGAGAGCTAGTTTGGTCTAGAAAGAGGGAGCCTGTGAGTTCTAGTTTTGCCTCGGAGATGAAAGCTGGCTGGATGTCTTTGGGCTAGTCCTATCTCAAGTTCTAGTCTTATCTCAAGCATGAAAGCCAGCTGGGTGACTTTAAGCCAGTTACCAGGAGACTGTGAGTTCTGGTCCTGCCTTAGCCATAAAAGCCAGCTGGGTGATTTTGGGCCAGGAGTCTGAGAATTCCAGTCCTGTCTTAACCATAAAAGCCAGGTGGGTGATCTTGGGCCAGTTACCAGGAAACTGTGAGTTCTAGTCTTGTATCGGGCATGAAAGCCAGCTGGGTAACATTGGGCCAGTCACCAGGAGTCAGTGAGTTCTAGTCCTGCCTTAGCCATAAAAGCCAGATAGGCGTCTTTGGTCCAGTCACCAGGAGACTGTGAGTTCTAGTCCTACCTTAGCCATAAATGCCAGCTGGGTGATTTTGGGCCAATTACCAGGAAACTGTGAGTTCTAGTCTTGTATCAGGCATGAAAGCCAGCTGGGTAACATTGGGCCAGTCACCAGGAGTCAGTGAGTTCTAGTCCTGCCTTAGCCATAAAAGCCAGATAGGCGTCTTTGGTCCAGTCACCAGGAGACTGTGAGTTCTAGTCCTACCTTAGCCATAAATGCCAGCTGGGTGATTTTGGGCCAATTACCAGGAAACTGTGAGTTCTAGTCTTGTATCAGGCATGAAAGCCAGCTGGGTAACATTGGGCCAGTCATCAGGAGTTGGTGAGTTCTAGTCCTGCCTTAGCCATAAATGTCAGCTGGGTGACTGAGGCCAATTACCAGGAGACTGTGAGTTCTAGTCCTACCTTAGCCATAAATGCCAGCTGGGTGTCTTTGGGCCAGTCACCAGGAGACTGTGAGTTCTAGTCCTACCTTAGCCATAAATGCCAGCTGGGTGACTTGGGGCCAATTACCAAGAGACTGTGAGTTCTAGTCTTGCCAGTCACTCAATGGGATGACTTCACTACCAGGTAACCCTCAGATCATGGGGTGACTAGTCAGTCACATGACCAACCGATCACATAAGACCAGTAAAAGCAGAAGAGAACTAAAACAAGGCCCTTCAATGCTTCAACCCAAGCTCTGCTGAAAATGTTACTTAGCCAGATGACAAAACGTTCAAAACTAAACAATAAGGTTGGAGAACAAACTACCGCCAACATCTACTACCCAAGCCACAAATATTTCCACCATTTCAAGTTCAATGGGTGCCTACATCCTCTGTGAAATAGCTTTTCCATTTCATAACCCTTACTCTCCAGCTGTATTAAATGGACAGCCAGTTCTTTCGGCAATCTTTTAATATTCCTTGTGCTTGTTTTGACCTAAGAGGGAATCATATTTTCATTAAAAAGGGAGAGAAAGACGTAGACTTGATTCACGGAATAATTTTAAGGTAAACATTGGGTGTTCCAGAATATGGAGAGACATACAATTTTAGGAAAGCTTGATGGATTTTTTTTAAACCAAATATGTCCATAAGCTATTAAACTGATGGGTTTTACTAAGGCAAAGGGATATGAGGGGGAATAATTTGAATGCAAAACAACTTAAGTTTTTTTTCCCAAAGGTGAAGAGAATTTTGGAGAATTCTCATGAATGGAAGCATGATGTTTTTGCAGTTATATGATAGTCAAAATGTATGTTGTCGTTGCATGTGTGTGTGTGAGAGAGAGAGAGAATGAGAGAGAGAGAGACAGAGAGAAGGATGAAAGGACAGAAGGAAAGAAGGAAGGTCTCTCTTTCATTGAATAGCAAACTTTTAACCACCTTCCTGGATTCCTATCATTAAATCTCAAGAGACCTCCCCTTGAAATAAAATTCATTGGTTATTTCTTGTTTTGTTTCTGAATGCTCCCACTCATCCATGTTCTCGAGAAGAAAAAATTCAACTAAATTTGGTTGAAAAATTTAGGAAGCCCACTTGTGCTTGTTACAAAAGGATAGCTGAGCAATACTCAAATTTTCTAGGTAGGACATGGAGTTTCGTAATGCAAGAGGTCAGAACTCATCTGTGACTCCATCAGATGTTGTTTCAAGAAACCTTAACATGAGCAAAAATTGTTTTAAAAAGGTCACTTAAAATGGTCCTCACTTGGTGAGTTGGTTGATGTTTCCCCTGCTTTCTTAGTTGAATTATATGTTCTTCTAGGATCGTCCAGCACATGAGAAACATGGTGTCCTTACTTCCCAACCACCTGGGAAGTTTGTTTATTTATTTTTAATCCATCTTTATTATTTTTATAAATAACTCAACAGCAAACATGTCTACTACTTCTTCCTCTTCCTATTTTTTCCTAGAAGAACACCTCTGTGAGTTGGGTTGGGTTGGGAGAGAGAGAGAGAGACTGGGCTAAAGTCTACCAGCCAGTTTTTATGGCTAAGGAGGGACCAGGACTCATAAGCACTTGGTGATTGGCTCAAACTCACCCAGTCAGCTTTCATATCTAAAGCAGGACTAGAATCCATGGTCTCCTGGTGATGGCCCAAAATCACTCACCTAGCTTTCATTTCTAATGCAGAACTAGAACTCACTGTCTCCGGGGATGGCCCAAAATCACACACCTAGCTTTCATTCCTAATGCAGAACTAGAACTCACTGTCTCCTGGTGATGGCCCAAAATCACACACCTAGCTTTCATTCCTAATGCAGAACTAGAACTCATTGTCACCCGGTGATGGCCCAAAATCACTCACCCAGCTTTCATTCCTAATGCAGAACTAGAACTCACTGTCTTCCAGTTTTTAGCCTGATGCCTATACTATTAGACTAGACTGGTGTTGTGGCCTGTCAGCTGTCAGCAGAGCTAGCTTCAGTGTCAGATGAGAAGGAGGTTGAGGGGGAGCCTGGGCCAGCTTCAGAGCCTTTGGAAGGCTCTGAGGAGGAGGCAGAGCCGGGGCCTTCCATCCTTCCCCAAGTGGAGAGGCAGATGTCTTCAGGGCCTGAGCTGAGTGAGGGTGAGGAACAGATGGGCCCCATCCCAGATGCACATATGCACACAGAGGAAAGGAGAGGAGAGCAAAGGAAAACAATAAGCTGGCTCTCAGGGTAAAGCAGACATAGACACTAGCCAGCCCCTCCGAGACTGGGAAATAAATAGCAACTGTTTGGGAGTGGCTGGTTGTCACAGACAACTGTTCACTTTTAGGATACAGCAAACAATTTGGATTTCTTGATCAAGTCTGTTGGGACTAATTACATTTGATTTTTGTTTATCCATGTGAATAAAAGTCTGTTCCTGCCCTGTTCGAAAACGTGTTTGTTTGTACTCGTGAGTAAGCGGATTATCATTATTTGCTAAGGCTGGGTCAGAACAACTGGCTCTCTCTGTTATTTCCACTGCTGATTCCATTGGAATAGCATGCTGTGTTTTAAATAGAACCAACTTCATCAATTCCAAAGCTCATTTTTCTCCTAAATTGTTGGGCTCCAAATGTTTTCCTGCAAACCAACTATGCAAAATGGCCAAATGTTAGTTTTACAGGTAGAACTGTACAATATGTTGTGAGCTGTACTGAGGCCGTAGCTGGTGAACTAAATCGTCTAACTTTCTTCCCTCTCTATCATGGAAAGGAGAAAGATGTTGGTGGTTATTTATTTCACCTAGAGGTCACATTTAGAGTTGTCCTTTTCTCATTGTCCTATTGGTGATAGCAAGAACTGACCATGCAGTCCGGAATGCTGGTTGCAAGAACAATTGTCAGAACTGCTAATTGTCAAACCAGGAGATCAGAATGTAACAGCTAACAGCTCGCTAACTAACTCGCCGTGGAAGAGACAGTTCCCAAAACAATTTATTCAAAATTAATTGGACAATATGGGTGTGCAAATGAAAGGAACTGGGAAGGAAGTGATCAAAGGAAAAGTTAACCAGGGGAATTTGGTGCGCGAATACTTAGTTCTGGCTTTGTTCTTGACTTTCAGTAAAAGTATACCTTTCACTATGGTATGGAGTCGAGGGTCTCTTTTCTAAAGAACCAAGTTGGGGCAGGACTGACAGCGATTTTACATGGTGAAGTGTATCTGCACGGATGGCAGTGTTATCCGTCATTAGTGCGATCCCTAATTTTTTTTTGAACTGCTCAAAAAGATCTTTTCAAACTACTTTATCATGATCAAAATTCAAAATGTTCTTCTCCCTGTTCCTTCATGTTTGTTTTTCCCTTCTATCTTCCAGAAGTATCATTATCAAGATGAAGATGCTCCACATGACCATACTTTACCTCGTTTAACCCATGAAGTGAGAGGTCCAGAACTAGTCCACGTTTCTGAAAAGAACTTATCGCAGATAGAAAATGTCCATGGATATGTTCTACAGTCACACATCTCTCCTCTGAAGGTCAGTAAAGCTCCTTCTCTGATGTAAATGAAAACACAAAGAATAGAGGTATGTTTTTGTCTGATGAGAATGATGGACAGGTAGACCTCAACTTACAACACTGCTGGAAAAAAGTCACTTTTCACACTTACGAACTTTGAAACATCCCCCACGTGTTCAAAATTCAGACGCTTGGCAACTGGCATGTACTTATGACAGTTGGAGTGTTCCAGGGTCATGGGATCCTTTTGTGACTTTCTGGCAAGGAAAATCAACAAGGAAACCAGATTTACATAACAACCCTGTTACTAACTTAACAACAGCAGTGATTCATTTAACATCTCTGGCAAAAAAAAAGTTGTAAAATGGGGCAAAATTCACTTAACAACCATCTCACTTAGCAACAGAAATGTTGAGTTCAGTTGTGGTCGTAAGCTGAGGACTACCTGTACAAATTGTAATCGTTTTGAGTGTGGTTAAGCTCCGACAAATCTTTAATCTGCAACAGGTTTTGTTCCTGTTCTCTATAAAAGCTTTGTTTTGCAGAGAAAGGATGTAATTATGTGAATAGATATTGTCAAGAAGAGAATTACCTTTTCCAGTTTCTAAGCTATGTTCACGGCAATCTTTCAAAATTTATCTTACCAGCTGAAAACAGCCAGACTCTTTGTGTCTTTGTACAGAAACTGAAGGACAAGATACAAATCAAAATTAAAATGAGGTTTCGAATTGCAAAACTAAACATTAAGAAATGGCATCATGTTCAGTCGCTTCCCCCGACACCACATTTTCAGCAGCTTCTGGAAGGAAATAAAGGTGGGGTTCGTGCACACTTTGGGTGCAAGCCAATTGAAAACAGGGGGCTGCTTATTTTGTGGTAGACCTTTTTTTTTTAGAAAAGTTTTTTTTAATAACAAAAATAACAAATAAAACCATCTTTCAGTTATACAGTGTGTTGGTTGGGTACATATATCTTGTGCATATAATAATATTGGTATACATTTCTTATTGAGTTTTGATAAATAATATTAATTGAATTTGGCCTGGATCTTTAAACCTATATCTATTTCACAGAGTCATTCAATAAATTGCAATGCCAATTTGTATCAGATTAAAACAGATTTATTTGATAGAACAGAACAATCAATAAATATATTATTAGTAAATATCTACAGAGTCTTTTCTTCTTTCATTCCTTTTAAATAGTCCTTCAAGGAACTAGAAGTCACTATGAGAGATTCACAGTTCTTCCTCTCATAACCTCTTCTTAGATATAGCTAACCTCTTTAGAAAGTCCCTTTCTCTTTAGGTTATAGATCTTCTCTCAGATCCCTTTGCTATATCTTCTCATACACAGACCTCAGTCTGTCAGATCCCAATATCTCCTCAGAGTCTTGGATCTTCTCAGTATCTCCGATCTCCTCAGACAAAAATGAGTCTCCACAGAATCTCCTCAGAGAAAATGACAGTTGACAGCCCTTTTATACTTAGGGGCATGTCCTACAGTATCACAGTGAGGTGCTCAATGCCACCCTGTTATTGGTAGGTTTGATCACCCCATCAAACTCTACTAATTTGTAAACTGCATAGTAACTCCAGAAAGTTCTACTTGCTGACAATCCCCTTCTCTATGCATTTACAGATTTTTTTTACACACATATATATATTGGGCTATATATATATACACACACACTATTTACAATCATTGAAATAATTATAGTTACATAGTTAATTTTTCTAGCAGGTACATATGTTGTTCTCTAGGCAAGGGCTTGGTGAAAATGTCAGTGATCTGTTCCTTCATTTTGGTATATATTGTCTTTATGAAACCTGTTTTAGACGCTTATATTTTATGTCTATGTGCCGTGATCTGTCACGGCTTCAGCTTTTGAAATTTCAATTGCTGCAAGATTATCCTCATGGATAATTATAGAGTTATAATTCTTCAAGAGTTCATCGAACCATACTAGGTTGTTGGAGACTTTAGACAAGCATGTGTACTCAGCCTCAGCTGTTGAGGTGGCAATTAACTTTTGCTTACCTGAGTACCAATGTACTGGACAGTTATTAAGATATACAATATAACCTGAAGTACTCTTCCTCGATTTGGTATCACCTGCCCAATCGGCATCAGAGTAGGTGTAGAGTTGAGGAATTTCCGAAACGTAAGGCTCAAGTAAGAGTGAGAGATTCACTTTGCCCTTAAGGTATCTAAGAACCCTCTTGATACCAGTCCAATGTATTTGTTTGGGATTTTCAGAGTGCCTAGACAGTATATTTATAGATAGGCTGATGTCAGGCCTAGTCCAACCTGCTATATACAAGAGTGAGCCCAATACGGATTTGTACATAGTTTTGGTCTTTGTGGTGGCTAGTTTACCTCCATCAGATCTCTTGTGTGCTTGTCATTTGATCCTATTGTCAGTCCTTGAGTCTGGAAATGACCAGAGTTTTGATGCAAGAGGACCCTGCAGCTGTGGGAAAAACACTAGGGCTGTGGTGATGATGATTTTTTTTAATTCACATTTATATGCTGCCCTTCTCCGGAGACTCAGGACGGCTTACAATCTTTGGAGCACAACCCAATGTGCTCATTCTATTGTATATGCTTCATTCTATTGTATATGCCTGCTTATTATTAGGGCTTTTTGCCCGCCCCCCCAAGCGGCATTTTTACAAAGTCAGCTTATTGCCCCCAACAATCTTGGGTCCTCAATTTACCTACCCTGAGAGGATGGAAGGCTGAGTCAACCTTGAGCCTGGTGGGATTCGAGCCTGCACTAATTGCAGGCAGCTGGAACTAAGTGCTAGGTGTTAACAGCCTGCACCACCAAGGCTCTTGGTGGTGATGAAGATGATGAGGATGACAATGAGAATTTTGATGCAATCTTTTTCTGTAACTTAAAGATTAAGCTCTTCAATACAGTAGTCTTCAATATCTTCATAAACGACTTAGATGAGGGAATAGAAGGGGAACTTACCAAATTTGCAGATGATACTAAGCTGGCAGGAATAGCCAACACCCAAGAAGATAGGCTCAAGATCCAGATGGATCTTGACAGACTAGAACACTGGGACGCATCTAACAAAATGAAATTCAATGCAGAGAAAAGTAAAGTCCTACACTTAGGTAAGAAAAAACAAAAGTACACATGTAGACTGGGTGAAACCAGGCTCAATAGCGGTAACTGGGAGAGGGATCTTGGAGTATTAGTGGACAACCAGCTAAATATGAGCCAGCAGTGTGCGGTGGCAGCCAAAAAAGCTAATGCAATCTAAGTTGCATTAACAGAGGGATACAATTAAGATCAAGTGAGGTACTAATACCACTCTAGCCTTAGTAATACCACTCAAGCCTTAGTAAGACCACACCTGCATCCAGTTTTGGTCACCACACTAGAAAATGTGCCTCTGTGTGCTGTGTTTGCTCCTGGGTTGTCTCACAATAGCAATCACACTGCAAATGCTCTGACATATGATGGTTTCAATGTCCCGGGATCATGTGATCTGATTTTGTGACATCTTTCAAGCACAGTTCATTGATCAGTTGTGTTACTGACTTAACAACTGGGGTGATTCATCTAACAACGGTGGCAAAAAAAAGGTTGCAATGTGAGGCAAAACTCACTTAACAACTGTCTCCCTTAATAACAGACATTTGGGGGTCGTAAGCTGAGGACTAATTGTATACCACAATTCCTGGAAGCTCAAAGGCTGCATCAGGCTGCGACCAGATTCCTTTTGGGTGAAAAGCACTCTCTGAAAGTCTCGAGTAAGTGAAATGTTGCCCGTTTGACTCCTTAAAGAAGCCAAAGTATGGAAACATTTCTCAATTGTTGGTCCCACCTATTTTTGAGAGCTTCTCCGGGGCACAAAACAGACACTGGAGCTCAAATGAGCGACCTGACTTACTCGGTGAGTTGTGAAAGAGTTGCTGGTGAGCTACGTGGAGCCCCAAGGTGCACCATTTGCAATCTGGATGAATTTAAAGCAAGGGTCTTCAAACTTGACAGCTTTAAGACTTGTGGACTTCAACTCCCAGAATTCCTGAGCTAAGATGACTGGAGGAGGACTTATAGGAGTTGAAGTCCACAAGCCTTAAAGCTGTCAAGTTTGAAGACCCCTGATTTAAAGTAAAAAAAAAAAAAGAACTTTATTAGCCTACGGCAAACTCTTTTCTTCCTCGAAGCCTTCATCCCTGCCATATTATAACGGAACACTAGATGGTGCAATGAACTGGCAATCTTTTTAATCTGCGGAAATAGTTTTGAGTTGATAAGACAAACTAGGAAGAAAGCATGGGAGGAGAAGATGCTTGTCTATCGTGCCTCTCCAGCAGTGCTTTAAAGACGGTGAGGTGTTTTTTGCGGTCAAAAGGGTGGGATTTAATTGGTTCAAGGTTTGGCTTGAAGCAGGGGGCGGGGAGGTCTCCAACCATGTCAACGTTAAGACCTGTGGACTTCAACTCCCAGATTTCCTGAGCCAGCGATTCAGATTCTGGGGGATGCTGGCTGAGGAATTCTGGGAGCTGAAGTCCACAAGTCTTAACGTTGACAAGCTTGGAGAATCCTGGCTTAAACCCATCATGTAGAAGACAGAAAATTGAAAACTTCTTTGAAGATGCTTTGAAGACTGAGATGAGGAGTGGAGCGGAGTAGAGTAGAGTAGGGAACAACAGGAACAACAGGAAAGAACAGAACAGAATAGAATAGAACTGGAAGGGACCTTAGAGATCTTCTAGTCCAGCCCCCTGCTCTGGCAGGAGACCCTATACCATTTCAGAAAAGCGGCTGTCCAGACTGTTCTTAAAAACCTCCAGTGATGGAGCTCCCATAAGGCAAGCTGTTTTACTGGGTTAATTGCCCTCACTGTTAGAAAGTTTCTCCTTAATTCCAGATTGCTTCTCTCTTTGATTAGTTTCCATCCATTGTTTCTTGTCCTGCCCTCTGGTCAGGGGTGGGATTCAATTTTTTAACAACCGGTTCTGCGGGCGTGGCTTAGTTGGTGGGTGGGGCTTGGTGGTAATGTGGCTGGCTGGGCATGGCCAAGTCAACATCACTCACATTGAGGCACGCATCTCCTCGCCTGACCTCTCATGACTGTGGGGATGCTGCAACAGTCATAAGTGTGAAAAATAGTCATAAGTCACTTTTTTCAATGCCATTGTAACTTTGAATGGTCACTCCACACAAGCAAAGTACTAGCAAAGGAGGGGAAAAAACTCCAGAGAAGTTCCAGAGACAGGAAGTCTAGTCCTGCCAAGAATGTAATAAGGGTTAACGGAGAGGCAGTTTCTGTAAGCAACACCAGAATGTTTCCTTCCTGCCTTCCTTACAGGATTAGGCCAGTAATTTCTTCTAACAACCGGTTCTCCGAACTGCTTAGAATGTTAACAACCGGTTCTTGCGAATAGATGCAAACCTGTAGAATCCCACCCCTGCCTCTGGTGCTTTGGAGAATAATTAGACTCCCCTCTTCTTTGTGGCAGCCCCTCAGATATTGGAAGACTGCTCTCGTGTTGCCCCTAGTCCTTCTTTTCTCTAGACTAGCCAAACCAGACTGTTGGAAGGAAAGATCAATTACTCTCTGGGTAGAATGTCCCCCCACCCACACCCACCCACCCTCTGGATTGCTATGATCATGTCACGGGTTGGCTTGATGTCTGAAAAGGTATGGGCAATGGGAATGAATGCATTTTCACTCCCCCATTTCAAGGAAAGCCTTTCCAAGGCCCCAAGTCATCTGCAATTCAAATACTGCAGTTCATAATGATCTCTCGTTCATTCCCTGTCTGATTAAAGCACCATCATCTCCGTCCCTCCAGGGAAGAGATCTAATCAGTTGATAGCCTAACAAACATTGCGTTTGCTAAAACGAGACCTGAGGATTTGTAATCATAGGATTAGCGTTTTCCTTCTCCTGTCCTTTATGTGTATCAGGATTGTAGAAAGTTTTAGCACCCACCCCTCTTAGAAGAATGAAATATGTTAGGGAATATTTTTAAAAGGCAGAATACTCTCATCACTCCTTATTACCCACCCCTCCCACTTGTGACTCTATGACTGTAACTTTGTCGCGTGTATCCTTACGATTTATATTGACTGTTTCCTAGTATGATTTGATTGCTTATTGTGCTCTATGACTATCACTAAGTGTTGTACCTGATGATTCTCGACTCTTGATGAATGTATCTTTTCTTTTATGTGTACTGAGAGTATTTGCACCAAGACAAATTCCTTGTGTGTCCAATCACACTTGGCCAATAAAGAATTCTATTATATATTAAAAGAGAAAGAGAAATCTTAAGGGAAACAGAAACTCAGAGCTTCAGCTCCCTGCCCTCAGCAGATATTTGATGCCCGTTGAGAAGGACTGGGCCAGCCGTTGAGAAGGACTGGGCCACAAAACGAAACACCTTCCGTTCAAGGTGACGGGATGAAGATATGACCCTCCAGGACATTATAGGATTATCTAGCAGCAGGGCTCACTGCATTGCAAAATCGAAGGACATTGCATCAGCCCAAGGTTCAACCAAACTTGATTCAGACAAATGTGACCCCACATGGCCCCACGGGAGTCTGACAGCAGCCAATAGAATACATTTTCTTGCAGAGGAACAGGAAGCTCAAGTTCAAATCCCAACAGAGGATATAAATAACCCGCTCTGCACTCCATGGAGAGAACCATCTGCTTGATGCCTCTGCTCCATTAAACCATCTTTCCAATCAGCCTCCATGTTTCCCGTGTCTTTCTCCCCACTTGGGACTGAACCAGACAGATATTTCTTCCAACTGGATGGTTCTCCTTAAAGTTAAAGTTTAGTCAGTCTAGCAAAACTGTATTCTGTGGAGTAACCAACCTGTCATTATCGACAGTCTCAAGGTAGAAAGAAGAAAAGGGATTTATACAGGTATTCCTCAATGCCCAACAAAAATTGGGACCGGAATTTCCATTGCAGAGTGAAGCAGTTCTAAGTGAGTTGTGCCTGATTGTACAATCTTTATTTTTTATTTTTGCCACCGTTAAGCAAATCTTTGTGGTTGTTATGAGAATGGTGTGATTTTTAAGAGAATCCGGCTTCTCCCCGTTGGCATTGCCTTGTCAGAAGCTGGCTATTAAGATTGCAAATTGCAATAATTGGGATGCTTCAACTAATTGTATAAGTCCATGCAGGTTGCCAAGCAACTGAAATTGAGCATGGGACTATTGGGATGCTTCGTAAGTGCGAGGACTGCCATTATAAGTTTGAGCAGTCACTAAATGAATGTTTGTAAACTGAGGACTGCCTGTGCTAATTGGAGAAACCACCTCTAGTCTCTGGCAAATTGTAGTGCTGTCAGTACCTTGGACATCCCAAAGGTGTTTTTTCAGGAGGCGACTGGACTTCCTTGTTTTTCTTTGAAGACGTTTCACTTCTCATCCAAGAAGCTTCTTCAGCATCTACCATGGACTTCACTCCATTCCTAAGAGGTCTGTAAGGGGGTGTGCATAAGCTCGCCAGCGTGCCTGCCGTCCCTGTCCTACTGTTCCCATTTATTCGTACTCATTTATTATGTATATAAATGAGTACAACTAAATGGGAACAATAGGACAGGGACGGTAGACAGTTTAAAGTTAAAGTTTTGGGGGTTTGAGGATGTAACCACAGAGTCAGGTAGTAAGTTCCAGGCATTGACCACTCTGTTGCTGAAGTCGTATTTCCTGCAATTGAGTTTGGAGCGGTTTACTTTGAGTTTGTATCTATTGTTTGCCCGCGTGTTATTGCGGTTGAAGCTGAAGTAGTCATTGACAGGTAGGATGTTGTAGCAGACAATTTTGTGTACTAAACTTGGGTCAGATCATAGACAGCGTAGTTCTAAGTTGTCTAGGTCTGCAATTTCAAGCCCACTGTCATAAGGTGTTCTATTGCGAGCGGAGGAGTGGAGGACTCTTCTCATGAAATACCTCTGGACTCGTTCAATTGTATGAATGTCCACTATATAGTGTGGATTCCAGGCAGATGAGCTGTATTCGAGAATTGGTCTGGCAAAGGTTTTGTATATGATATGAAGATTTTGTATATGATAGCAGACTTCCCAATATCTAAGGAGCTGCAACAAAGAAGAAGGAATCCATCTATTCTCCAAAGCATCTAAAGCAGGAGAAGAAGAAGAAGCAACGGATGGAAACTTATTTAAGGAGAGAACCAGCCTAGAACTAAGAAGAAATTTCCTGAAAGTGAGAACAATCAATCAGCTTGGCAACTGGTTCATACTTATGACTGTTGCTATGTCCCCAGGTCATGGGGACGGGGAATCAGATTCACTTAACAACCAGGTGACAAACTTACTGAATGCAGCAATTCACTTAATAACCGTGGCAGGAATGATTTGTGAAATGGGGCAAAACTCACTTAACAAATGTCTCACTTAACAACATAAATGTTGGGCTTAACTGTGGACGTAAGTCGAGGACTACCTGCACTGAGAAAGAAAGGAAGAAAGAAATTGAAAGGGCCAGGTGCATGGCATATGTTCTTGTCTCCTGCCCAAAAAAATGGGAGAGACGGATAGAATATGATACAAAACAAGATGTTGAGAACTTAGAAAAGGTCTGGAGAATAATAATAAAGGTGATGGAAAGGAAAGGAAAGGAAAGGAAAGGAAAGGAAAGGAAAGGAAAAAGGAAAAAGGAAAAAGGAAAAAGGAAAAAGGAAAAAAGGAAAGGAAAAGATTAGCAATTTGGGTTACAGCCAAGTTAGTTTCTCATTGTTGTGCTGGTTGTAAGCCATCCAGAGTTGCTTGAAATGGGTGGCTATTCAAATGTTTCAGATAAGTAACTCAGCCAAAAATAAATGCATTCACCTTCCAGATTAACTTATCTATAGGATCACAGAATTCCAGGCCTGGATTCAGACTGGCACAGCCGATGTGCAAAAATTCCCTTATAAGGGAGACTGACGGGAAGGGAATATCTAATTTGTTTCTAGCATACTTTGTGCGTGATTCTTTTGCACACCTTCTGTATCTATTCTTTGGCGAGACGGACAGCTGTAGACCTTTGATCAGTCAAGGAGTCAGTCAATCAATCTTCCCTCCAGGTGTGTGGGAATTCGGATTCCATAGTTCCCACCCAGAGTGCTGTTTTTCAGAACTTATTATGTAAGTGTGGGTTGTACAGGTTAGTGAACTGTCAATTGATCATGTTGGAAGACCAATGAGTCCCTAATCAATGAGTCCATAACTGCTGTGGTGGCGCAGTGGTTAGAGTGCGGTACTGCAGGCTCCTTCTGCTGACTGCCGGCTGACTGCAATTTGGCAGTTCGAATCCCACCAGGCTCAAGGTTGACTCAGCCTTCCATCCTTCCAAGGTGGGTCAAATGAGGACCCAGATTGTTGTGGGCAAGAGGCTGACTGTAAACCATTCAGAGAAAGGCTGTAAAGCATGGTAAAGCGGTATATAAGTCTAAGTGCTATTGCGGTAGTTATAAGGTCAATGAGGTGGTATTCAGCAGGTTCTGCCCAGTTCTGGAGAACTGGTAGCAGAAATTTTGAGTAGTTCGGAGAACCAGCAAATACCACCTCTGATTGGAGATTTTACAGTATCCTTCCCCTGCCACACCCACCAAGCCACGCCCACAGAACCGGTAGTAAAAAAAAAATTGAATCCCACCACTGATATGAACTCTTAGTGAGTTA
Source organism: Naja naja (assembly GCA_009733165.1). Classification (NCBI taxonomy): domain Eukaryota; kingdom Metazoa; phylum Chordata; class Lepidosauria; order Squamata; family Elapidae; genus Naja; species Naja naja. The sequence continues at coordinate 54,818,409 of CM019152.1, forward strand.
GATGTATGTAGATAGATTTTCTCCAGGTCAAAATCCATATGGGTTTATGCTGACCTTTAAAAGGATCCTTTAGCTTTTCATCATTTCAACTTGCTTAGCAGGCAGGAATTTCCAGCAAAATTCACTGAATTATTTATTCACTCAATTTGAGGATTTGAGAAGGCATTTTAATTCAGAAAGGCATGATAAACCATATTACGAGCTTGAATTTCTTTTCCTTACACATTCAAGGAGTGTGACAGATTTCTTTAAAATCAATTCTTTGTGTAAATGTAGAAGCAATTGGTGATTCAGTGATTGGCTAATTGATTCATAGGTGCTTATAAGAGACTTTTTTAAAATTTTCTTGGGTAGAAATAGCTCCATTCCTATCGTTTCTTTGAATTTCAGAACCCTCACTAACATCACAGCCTTCTGTTAAATTGTCTACTACTAGCAGATCCAATTTAATCAGCCTTCTTAAAAAGCAGTAGATGGAAACTAATCAAAACTAATCAATCTAGAACTAAGGAGAAATTTCCTGACAGTGAGAACAATTAATCAGTGGAGTGACTTGCCTTCAGAAGTTGTGGATGTTCCATCATTGGAAGCTTTCAAGAAAAGACTTGGTCTAAAATTATCTAAAGTGGTATAGACTTTCCTGCTTGAGCAAGGGGTTCGACTAGATGATCTCCCAGGTGCCTTCCAATGCTGTTATTCTATGTTCTACGTCAGAGGCATCAAACTTGATTTCATTGAGGGCTGCATCAGGGTTGTGTTTGACCTTGGAGGGCCAGGGGCGTGCAGGTGTAGCCATGTTGGGCATGGCCAGGGTTGGGAATAGCAATGGTGGGCATGACACGGGACTCATTTTGGGGGCACCTGTGGTGGCCAACTGCTAATGCTGGACTTCCCTGAGACTCTCCCTCACTCTCATTAACATCTTCCTTCCTCCCTCCCTCCCTCCCTCCTTCCTTCCTTCCTTCCCCTACCCCGTGCCCTGTTTTTGCTGTCAGAGAGCTGCAGGACACTCCCTGAGCTCCATTTTCACTGGCAGAGGCATCGCGAGCCGGTCCTTCACTGTTTCCAGGCCGGCCCAACGAGCCGGATCTAAGCACTTGTGGGCTGCATCCAGTTCGCAGGCTTTGAGTTTGACATCCCTGTTCTATGTTCTAAATAAGAAGATATATTGTGTATAGGAGGAAGAGTGAAATGAGATGTATGTGAGGATAGATGCATCCCTTTTACAATTTTTTTTAAAAAACCCATCGGTATGCGACAGAGTCCTGGCTGACCAATAGTTACTGATTTCTACACCAAGTGGTAAAACTTGCAAGTATCCTCTGAAAAGTAGATTCTAGCTCAGCTTTAACTCCGCTGATCCGACTGCTTTTTCATAGAAGGATAGAATATTACTTTGATCAAGCACAATGGACTTCCTCAGATCTGGTGTTGCTCTCTATTGCAGAAATAATCTTCTAATAGTCTAATAGAGCCAGCCCATTACGGTTGTAAGTCATAACGGTCACAAAACAGATCAGTCATGTGACCAACCCAATTTTATGACCCTTTACGGCACGGGTTGTTAAATGAACCCCATAGATGTGGACCAAAACCCATGGTTTGTTACCGACACAGTTTTTCTGAAAAGTAACTGCTGGGTTTTTGTAGAATCGTTGATAACGGTAATGTGATTGTAAGGTAAAAGTTCCCCTCACATATATGTGCTAGTCGTTTCCAGCTCTAGGGTTCAGTGCTTATCTCTGTTACAAAGCCGAAGAGCCAGCACTGTCCGAAGACATCTCCGTGGTCATGTGGCCAGCATGACTAAATGCCGAAGGTGCAGAGAACACTGTTACCTTCCCACCAAAGGTGGTCCCTTTATTTCTACTTGCATTTTTTTACATGCTTTCGAACTGCCAGGTTGGCAGGAGCTGGGACAAGGAACAGGAGCTCATTCCGTTACACAGCGCTAGGGATTCGAACTGCCGAACTGCCAACCTTTCTGATTAACAAGCTCAGCATTTTAGCCACTGAGCCACTGCATGTAGGATGATGAGCCACCGGTTGTAGGATTCCACAAAAGCTTCTACATGTGGCCATGCTGCTGAGCACATGGATTTTGGTCATGTGACCTCAGAGGGGGCCCAACTATCGCTACATTGGTTGCCAGTGGTCCTCCGGGTGAGATTCAAGGTGCTGGTATTAACATATAAAGTCCTACATGGCTTGGGTCCGGGGTACTTGCCGGAACGCCAGCATTAACGTTCCTTCGCCCTGTACTCTCCCACAGGCAGGGCCTCCTCGGGGTGCTGTCGGCCAGACAGTGTTGGCTGGAGGCCCCCAGTGGGAGGGCCTTCTCTGTGGTACCACCCACCCTGTGGAACCAGCTCCCCTTACGGCTTCAATTGGCCCTGGACCATTGTTCCTTCCGCCGCGACCTGAAGACCTGGTTCTTTCAACAAGCCGGCCTGGACTGAAGCGAAGTGGGGCGGGTTTTTAACTGTATTTTAGATTAGTTTTATTGTTTTGGTGTTTATTGGGCTTGGGGGTTTAATAGTGTTTTAATCTATTTAATTTGTATTGTGTATTTTTATGCTGTGAGCCGCCCTGAGTCACTAAGGAGAAGGGCGGCATACAAGTCCAATAAAATAAATAAATAAATAAATAAATAAATAAATAAATAAATAAATAAATAAAACAAACCATCAGAACTTGGATACCAGGTTGCAAGTAGTAAGTAGCAAGGTTGTAAGTATTTCGCCCTGTCTTTCATTTTCCTTTTTGTTCCTTTAATCGTCCTTCAGCAATGTTTTCTTGCTTTGGACTCACTGGTGTCACTATCGATAAATAAAAAACTCGGGTATCTTAATTGAATCTTGGGCACCGTAAAAAAGATATCGCTCTGCTTTGGATAATGGACATTGCTACTCATCAGAGGAGACAATCTGGGGTTAAATGGACTGGTGGACTGTTCAAGAGACAACCTTATCATTGCTCATTAGCAGCCATGCCTCTGACAGTCAAGATCTCTATGCTTATACTTTCTTAAACATGACCTCAGGAACTGAGAGTCTTATCTCTGATCTCCAACGGATTTTAGATCACTGGAGTTCTGAAAATGCCATCAGTTCTTCAGCTTTGGAGAAAGAATGATATTCTGTGGTTGCAAATGCCGAAACTCAGGTTGCAATGATATTGACCGTAATTAACCAGTGAAAGGTTTGCCTTCGGAAGTTGTGGACGCTCCATCACTGAAGGCTTTTAAGAAGGGACTGGACAGCCAGTTGTCTGGAATGGTATAGGATCTCCTTCCTGGGCTGGGATTGGACTAGAAGACCCTCCAAGGTGCCTTCCAACTCAGTTATTCAATCAATTTGTCAGGTTTCCAAGTGATGAAATCCATTTAAAAAGAAAAGAGCAAAGTCCATCTTCCAAAACCATTTCTTTTTATTTAGGAAAGCATCAAATTGGCAAAGTCTGTTGTACTTCCGGATCTGACGCAACCTGGAATTACACCACGTAATATTGGAAGTTAGAAACAGCCCCCAAAAGTCACATTCCCCAATAGAAGTAAATCACTGTTTCCTGATGTCATCAATCTCCACCTCCAGGTCTCAGCAGGGTCAGCTTTTGTTCCCATGGGAAGAAGAACCACCTAGCCTAAACAACTCTCTCTATCTCCACTCCTTCCACCTTAGGAATGTGGCAAGCCCTAAACCCTTCCCCTCATAACCAGCAAAGAGAAAGAAAGAAAAGGAATATATAATAAGGCTAAATAAAATGGCTACGCGTATGTCGATTTCGGGATTGACACAATCAATCAATCAGAATAGAGCTGGAAGGGACCTTGGGGGTCTTCTAGTCCAGCCCCCTGCTCAAGCAGGAGACCCTGTACCATTTCAGACAATTGACTGTCCAGTCTCTTCTTAAAAGCCTCCAAGGATGAAGCACCCACAACTTCTGAAGGCAAACTGTTCCAATGGTTAATTGTCCTCACGGTTAGGAAGATTCGCCTTAATTCCAGGTTGCTTCTCTTCTTTATTGGTTTCCATCCATTGTTTCTTGTGTTGCCCCCTGGTACTTAAAATAAGCTGACCTCCTCTTCTTTCTGGAGGCCCCTCAAATACTGGAATACTGCTATCCTGTCACCTCGAGTCCTTCTTTTCTTTAGACTGGTGATAAATGATTCCCTTGTACGCATTCAGACTCTTCAATGCTTTGCATCGTTTCGTTTACCAGCATCCCATAATTACCTCTTTTTTCCCTCCTTCCAGCTTTACTGGGGGATTATTTCAGGTCAAGATCCTTGGAACAATTATCTTTCTTGATCAAGTCCATATACAGGCAGTCCTCAATTTACAACAGTTTATTTAATGACCTTTTGAAGTTACACCAGCAAGTTCCGACTCTACCATGTCCACATATTTCTGTGCATCTTGCAGTAGCTTAGTGGGATTGTCATGTTTTGCAGGATGTCACGATGTGTCCGGATGGACAGATATTTTCAGGCCAATGGGGTTTGAAAAACCTTGAATGTCACCGTAACTTCTAATGCATGTTAACTTTAATACGTTGGCGTGCGAGGCATCTGCTCTCAGATTTCTCAATCACTTGAGGGTTACCCCAAAAAAAGTGATTAAAAACATTCTGATTTTCTTTGTGAGGTATTGTTGAGATGACACTCAATCTGTCTGGAGAAGGAGAGGTGGAGGATGGCAATGAAGCTGCCAACACATGGTCGCTTCAAAAGAATTAGCTTGTTTATTCCATAAATGATATCTTTGATCGAAAGATAATTAGATTGGAAAAAGGGAACAAATTTTTTAGAGGCGGAAGAAATAATTCTCTGTGTGTGTTTTCTATCTCGGGGTGGGGTGGGGATTTAGTGTGTGTGTGTGAGAGAGAGAGAGACAGAGACAGAGACAGACAGAGACAGAGAGACAGAGAGGGAGAGACAGAGAGAGAAGGGCAAAAAGAAATGCATGGATGGACATCTTCACAATATTATGTTTTTGAAAATAGCAATAGCACTTAGACTTACATACCACTTCACAGGGCTTTACAGCATTCTCTGTACAGTTTACAATGTCAGCCGATTGCCCAGAGGTGTTATTCAGCAGGTTCTGACCAGTTCTGGAGAACATGTAGCGGAAATTTTGAATAGTTCGGAGAATCGCAAATCCCACCTCTGACTGGCCCCGCCCTCATCTATTCTCCGCCTCCCAAGTCCCAGCTGATTGGCTGGGTCTTCTTTGGTAGCCCTGCACAGGAGAAGGGAGCTGGAAAGCAGGTTAGTGGGGCGGGGAGGGAATGGGGATTTTGCAGTATCCTTCCTGTACCATGCCCACCAAGCAACGCCACGCCTACCAAGCCACGCCCACAGAACCGGTAGTAAAAATGTTTGAATCCCACCGCTGCTATTGCCCCTCTGGGTCCTCATTTTACCAACCTCGCAAGGATGGAAGGCTGAGTCAACTTTGAGTCCATCAGGATCGAATTACTGGCAGGGAGCAGAATCAGCCTGCAATACTGCATTCGAACCACTGCGCTAATTCTTGCCACATGAGTTAGTAACACGGTTGTTCGGTCAATCTGGTTTCCCCCTTGAGTTTGCCCTGTCAGAAGGTCACAAAAGGGGATCACGTGACCTTGGGACCCACAGCAGCGGACATAAATAGGAACCAAGCATCTAGATTTTGATCATGTGACCACTGGAGATGCTGCAACGGTCATAAGCATGAAAAATAAGTCACTCGTTTATTTTCAGTGCTGTTGTGACTTTGAATCACTGCATAGATGGCTGTAATTGGAGTCTGAAATAGTATAAATGTTCTGACCAAGGCTTCTGACCAAGACCATAATTACACCCACGCTTATTTTAAAAACAAGTCTTGTTTTATTGCAACGCTGGGAATTATTTTCATTCCCAGCTGGTAATGAATCTCAAATAATCCCTCAAGATAAGCACCCACCTTTCTTGCCTGTGAAGTGCTGCCAATAACAGAAGTGTCAAATGAACTAGAAAAAAAACCAACCGAAATACAAAGAGCTTCAAGAGTGAGTCTGAACCGAATGAACAACTTTGCTTCCTGCAAAGGTTTCATCATCTTGGCCTGTCTTTATACCTTATGGGAGGGGCAATCACCTCCCAGCCTTACTCCCAAGTTGCCCCTTTTGTTTCAGCTGCTCTCGCCTTCTAGCAGCTCTGTGCACACCCACACTGGGAACAGGCTCCCTGGGTCCTCTGCCTCATTGCTGCCAGACTCCAGAGGCTCTGGAGTCAGCACCCCACTCCCAGATGGTCCTGGCCCCATCTCTGCATCGGACGCAGGACCGGATCAGATGCATCAGTCTGAGTCCTCTCCAGACTCCTGGACTGGTCCCCTTTCTTCCCCACTGTCCGATTCCGCTGCCATCTGTACGGGCTTCCGGTGAATCACAACAATAGGGACTTCCTGCCTGAGCAAGGGGTTGGACTAGAAGACCTTTAAGGTCCTTCCAACTCTGTTATTCTGACTGTCATCTATATAAGATTTCCCTTGCTTCAGCTGGCAGGCAGCGGACTTTATCTTTCTTTTCTCCCATTCCTAAGTCCCCGAACCTCTCCTCTTAAAAGGGCTAGTGTTGTAATATTTACATCTGCTCAACTTGTGTGCCGAAACAGATTCTATTGTTCAAAACGTTCAAAGCTCCTGGAACAATTCTTGGAAGGCTGAATCCTCGCTTCTATTTGTGCAAGTCCTGGCAATTCCGCTGACTTCGGCAGGGGGTTTTGTTCAGCAAATCTTTTGCTCTTTCTGACCATTGATGGACTCAAGAGCTGACACAGCAAACCATGCGAAGACGAGCAAAGAGGTGGAAGTGGATTGTTGCACTCTGTGTGTGTGTGTGTGTGTGTGTGTGTTTTATTTTATTTTATTTTATTTATAACTGAGCCAACCTTTCTCCAGTAGCTTTCAGAGGCCAAGGCTGAAGCAGAAAGACACTTATTTTTTTTGAGAACATAAATCTACTCTACAATGGAAAAGTTTCTCCTTAAAACACAAATGTTATCCTTAACAGCTGCGTGCTTAGAGTACTGATTTTTCCACAACGTGACTCTACAAGAAAAGAAGGGAGAAGTTCTGTGGGTCATTTGTCACTGATATCTTCAGAGAGCTTGTTTGCTTGCTTCAACACCACCTCATCCTCCCACTGCACTTACTACGATCAATTTGAGCCAGTTTGGCCTAGTGGTTAGAGCACCAGGCTAGAAAGCAGGTTGACGCTGAGTTCTTGTCCTGCCTCAGCCGTGAAAGCCAATTGCATGACTTTGGGCCACTTACCGGGCGATCGTGAATTCTAGTCCCAACTTAGGCATGAAAACCAGATGGGTGACAGGATAGATAATAATAGAATATAACAATAGAATTCTTTATTGGCCAAGTGTGATTGGACACACAAGGAATTGGGCCTTGGTGGCTCAGGCTGTTAAATGCCTGCACTTAACTTCCAGCTGCCTGCAATTACTGCAGGCTCGAATCCCACCAGGCTCAAGGTTGACTCAGCCTTCCATCCTCTCGGGGTAGGTAAATTGAGGACCCAAGATTGTTGGGGGCAATAAGCTGACTTTGTAAAAATGCCGCTTAGTAATAAGCAGGCATATACAATGGATTGAAGGCTATTGCTGAGCGCATTGGGTTGTATCCCAAAAATTGTAAGCCGCCCTGAGTCTTCGGAGAAGGGTGGCATATAAATCTAATTTAAAAAAAAAGGAATTTGTCTTGGTGCAAATGCTCTCAGTGTACATAAAAGAAAAGATATATTCGTCAAGAGTCAAGAATCATAAGGTACAACACTTAATAATAGTTAGAGGGTACAAATAGGCAATCAAATCATACTAGGAAACAGTCAATAAAAATAGTTAGGATGCAAGCAACAAGGTTACAGTCATACAGTCACAAGTGGGAGGGGATGGATGATAAGGAGTGATGAGAGGATTGATATTAATAGTAGTGCAGACTTTGTAAATAGTTGGACAGTGTTGAGGGAAATATTAGTTTAGCAGAGTGATGGCGTTCGGAAAAAGTGGGGAATGGAAGGATTTATATTCCTTGCAGACAGACTTTTAGCTCTACAATTTGGGATGAACAGCCTTTCAATGGTGTGGGAGTGGGAATGGATTTCCAGAGGGAAAATTGCAGACTACAGGAACTCAGGTGACCCTTAGGACACAGATAAACCTCCAAGTGGCCTCAACGACCCTCTAAAAGGATGCAAATGACCAGCTGTCTGCAAGGAATATAAATCCTTCCATTTCCCCACCATCCTGTCAGAGCTGAAGAAGCTTCTTGGATGGGAAGCAAAATGTCTTCAAAAGAAAGAACAAGCAAGTCCAGTTGCCTCCAAAAAAGCATCTTTAGGACAACCATGACCTGGATGGCTGAGAAGCTCTGCTGACTGTGCATAGACTGCTTAGCAATAAATCCGTTTAATTGGACCTTTCCAAACTGACCTGGTCTTTCACACCTGACACCTGGTTTGATTTGGTTTTTCACGTGTGTGATGAGACTCCATCTTCTCATGTGGCAATGACAGATCGTTGGGGTTCAGCCACTAAGGCAGCGGGTCCTCAAACTTGGCAACTTTAAGACTTGTGGACTTCAACTCCTAGAATTCCTCAGCCAGCCATGCTGTCTGGGGAATTCTGGGAGTTGAACTCCACAAGTCTTAAAGTTGCCAAGTTTGGAGACCCCTACTCTAAGGTAAAACTGACCTGGCCTAGTCGTTGTTAAGAAAAAAGTAACACAACTTCATTAGTGAGTCAGAGAGATTAATTTATTTTTTTTGCAACCGAGCAATTCTATTGTTGTTGAGGGAGTGCTCAGTTGTGCAATAAAAATATGGCAAAGTCAGATTTGTTTAGTTGGCTTAGAAATAAATTGCAGCAGAAATACAAACACCCTTTCATTTCCAGATTCCACTCCTCCACTGTGAGAGTCCTTGAAATCTTCCTTGGGCACATTTTCATCTTTTTTATGTTAAATAAAACCTCGGAACATCCGTCAAACTTGATAAGTGACTGAATAAACTGTGCACATTAATGTTTATAGAATAATACTGTTGGTTTTCCACAGGATTTTTAAACCTGGTTCAAATGGTTTTGCATTTTATTTCCTTTTAAACGTTGCTATGCTTTTAAAAGTCATTTTTGATCATGGCAGCATACAAAATATGATTGATGAATAAAATAAATATTAATATACATCATATATTGGATATTGCTGGGGATTTTGAATTAGGTGATAGATTGTTTCTCTTCTTAGTTCTAAAATTTTATTTGATGAGGATCTTTTCTCTCTCTCTCTTTAAGGCAGAGGTCTCCAAACTTGACAACTTTAAGTCTTGTGGACTTCAACTCCCAAAATTCCTCAGCCAGCATAGCTGCCAAGTTTGGGGACCCCTGCTTTAAGATAATATCTTAAGGTGAGTTTCTGAAGGAGATGACCAGGCTGAGCCCAGGGAGGGGTCAAATGTATCATAAGTCATGAATCCCTTTGCCCCAACAAGAGATCCAGCCCATCTTGAATACTTTCTTAATTCCCATTCATTTACCTTATCCGTTAGTAGCTCAGATTCTTGTAGAGAGTTTAAGTTTACCATAAATCTTTATATTCATTTGAACTGCCTGGATTTGACAGTTTGTTTCCCAATGAATTCATGGATACTTTATATAGGTTTTTTTGGCAACAATACAAAAGTAGTTTTTCATTGTCTTCTTATGGGATATTTGTGTGTGTGTGTGTGTTTGTGTTCTATATGAGAGAGAGAGAGCTCCAAATTAGGCCAGACAAGGAGACATGGCCAGAGGAGCTAATTCTACTTTATGATAAGGCATGATGGCTCAGAGGTTAAAGACGCTGACAGCCTGGGTTTGAAACCCAAATTCCATGCAGCAGGGTGAGCTCCCATCCCTTGCTCTAGCTCCTGACCACCCAGCAGTTCAAAAGCATGCAAATGAGAGTAGATCAATAGGTACCACTTCGGTGGGCAGGTAACAGCATTCCACGCACCTTTGGCATACGGTCAGGCTCGCCACATGACCATGTAAATTGTCTTTGGACAAGGCTGCCTTGTCAGCCTCCAAGAATTCTTCCTGGCATCTTTTACTGCTCGACTCTTGCCGGCTGCCATGGAAACAGGAGGGAGGAATAATTGGGTCTTGTGAGGGAAGGGTGCTGGAGGTCGAAGTTGAGTGAACTGTAGAAAATGGGACTCTTTCCTGCTTTCTGCGCAACTGCAGCCACTTGTCTTTCCTAGGCCAAGGTCAACCATCTTGGCATACCAGATGTGTGAGACGCCACCTGAAGATGTAACCCACATGACATGATACACACCTCAGATTGGATGTCTAGTCAGATTGGATGTCTAGTCTAAGTCGAATTAATAATAAATAAATAAACTGTTGGGCGAGGGGACTTGGGATAACTTTCCATATGTAATTTCCGCGCCTATTTGCCTCAGATCTTGCTTTCTTTTCGTCGCTATCACTTCAGATCCAGTAAAAATACTTTCCTCTATTTTAATGGTGTCTAAGGTTTTCTTTCTTGGATTCTGAATGGAGGCACAGCTGACACTGCCAAGAAACAGAAATGAGGAACGGTGCCCTAGAATCGGCCGACGACAGGGAAAACTTTACATTAAGAATCTTGCAGGTTTGAAAGTAGAAATCTCCCTTCATCTCTGTCATGCTCTGGTGGAGACTGACTCTGAGGGAGAGGAGGAACAGCCGACAGGGAGTGGAAGTGTGGCTCTGGAGGTTGTGGAGGAGGCTGGGGTAGGGCAGAGGCTGGCTGGGCAGTCAGAGGAGGACCCAGGCCCATCCCCTCTCCATCCTAGGGCATGCAGGGAGGACAGGATAAGGGAGAGATGTGGTCTCCTTGGGAGGAGAGGGCCTTGATCCTCTTCATGGGCTGCAGGTGTGACAACTGAATAGAGTATGGACCTACGTACTGGCGAACACTGGAAACAAAGTGTAAATATCTCTAGTTTATAATTCCTCTCTGAGTTTGGCGTCCTTCCCAGTGTGTGTTATCTGTGGACATCCTCCAGCCTTTATCTTGCCTGGTTTGTGTTGCTTTGTGCCTTCTTCGTGTAACTGTGTAGGAGTTTTTTTGTCTTCCATCAAAGATATTCGGAGCTTGGAAGCAAACTGAAGGAATAAAAGGGGCTTCACCTGTTTACTGTGACTGGGTTTGTTTTGTATCCCACCCTGGGTCAGCACAATCTCTTTTGAGAGTCTGACAGGTTTGGGTGGATCCTTTCTGTTTCTTTCTCTGCCTGTTATGCAGCTGAGGTCTCTTCCCCCTTTATCTGAATACTCCCTAGGCAGCACCTCTTTTATTCCCTTTCCAAGGCCACTCTCGTATTCCATTCCTTTATGTGCATTTTTAGAAAATTTTCCATCTAGCCGAGAACCCCTCCGGAGAAACTCTCATCCAAGAATTAAACAAATCTTTTTTTATTGGGTTTTTTAGGCAACTAGCCAATTCAACTACTGCCCTAACTTGGATTTTTTTTTTCTTTTATTGAGATTATTTATTGTCTGTGAGAAAATTATTCTAAACTACAGAAACAAACCAATAGCAAAATACATAACAAGCTAGGAAAGACAGCATACTGTATATAGGAGCGAACAGATTGATTTAGGAATTGGGGAGCAACCAGCTTCAAATCTCTCTCGTTTGCATTGTAAATAAGCTGCAATTATTTACATCCCATCTGTTATATAGATATAATAAATTATCCCGAGTTGCATTACGTTTTCTCAGGATTACTGAGATGGCATTGAAATTTCCTCTAAAGGGCTGCATCTGTAAGGCTGTTACAAAGACAAGGATGAACATAATTACAATTGCTGTTATATTGTATTCCAGGAAATGGTAGCCATAATAGATAATTAAGAGGATTTGAACAAAATGGTTTCTACCTTTCCGATTTCAAATTTTTTTGTGTAGTCTTCTCATAAGAGAATTAGATTTCTCCATATTTATGGCCGTCATAATATTGGCAGAGGGTAGATCATTCTTTTTGTTCTCTGCTTTTGGTTCAAATAAGGCCATCAAACAAGGCTCATTTTGCTAGCATTAACTGAACCCTGACAGTTAATAGCGTGTATGTTACATTTTCATTATAGAGAGTCTTTGTAAGGCTAGTATTTTATCCCCATTTTATTTTACTTTTCTAGTATACAGGCAGTTCTCGACATACGGCCACAGTTGAGCCCAGAGTTTATGTTGCTAAGTGAGACATTTTTATGATTTATCTTGCCACATTTGTTAAGTGAATCACTGCAGTTGTTAAATTAGTAACACCGTCATTAAGTGAATCTGGTTCCCCCATTGACTTTGCTGGTCAGAAGGTTGCAAAAGGGGATCATGTGACCCCGGGACACGGCAACCGTGATAAATATGAATCAGTTGTCAAGCATCCAAATTTTGCTCATGTGACCTTGGGGATGCCGCAATGGACATAAGTGTGAAAAACACTCATAAGTCATTTTTTTCAGTGCCATTGTAACTTTGAATAGTCACTAAATGAACTGTTGTAGTTAGAGAAGTGTGTGTGTGTGTGTGTGGTGCAGTGGCCTAGAGGTGGCGTTCTCACCTCACAATCAGGAGGCTGTGAGTTTGATCCTAGGTAGGGGCAGATATTTCTCTCTCTGGGCAGGATAACAATACATCTGCTGAACAAAACTCTGCATTGGCGACAGGAAGAACATCCGGCCAGTAAACATTCAGCTCCATTCAGTTGCCCAGACTTGGGATAGCCATGGCCTTGATGATTGAGAATCTTCATTAGATATTTTTTGGTGGTCATTGACCAAATAAACAATATTTCCTTTGTTCCCTACCCCAAAAGCCCAACTACTCATTTTTATTTATTTCTTTATTTATATTGGGATTTATATGCCGCCCTATCTCCCAAAGCACTCAGGGCAGCTCACAACAGTAAAAATATATAATACAAAAAAATTAAAATTTAAAAAATATTAAATAGAAATCCAAAAATACTAATTAAAACTGACAACAGCCAATATGCACCAATAAAAACCAATAAACCCCCACCCCTCCGTTCAGGTTGGCCTGTTGAAAGAGCCATGTCTTCAGGTGATGACTTTGCCTGAAATGTAGTGCATTTTACCCATTCTAAAATTCCATTGAATTACCTCAGACTGCAAAAGGATGCAGCCATTTCTGCATTTCCATTACTACTCAATGAAGACACGATGACTAGAAAGATTAAACAAGATTCAGACGAGGGCCTCCGCTTTCTTTTTTTTAATTACATTTATATGCCGCCCTTCTCTGAAGACTCAGGGCGGCTTACAATTTTTTGGGATACAACCCAGTGTGCTCAGCAATAGCCTTCATTCCATTGTATATGCCTGCTTATTACTAAGCGGCATTTTTACAAGGTCAGCTAATTGCCCCCAACAATCTTGGGTCCTCAATTTACCTACCCAGAGAGGATGGAAGGCTGAGTCAACCTTGAGCCTGGTGGGATTCGAGCCTACAGTAATTGTAGACAGCTGGATCTTAAGAGCAGGCATTTAACAGCCTGAGTTTTTGAGATGAAAACAGGGCCGTTTTCACCAAATCACAATGGAGTTTGGGTTTTTTTTTAATATCCTTAGAAAATATTTAACTAATAATTGATCTATCCAACATTCTGAGGGGAAAAACATGCCTGATCTTTGGAGAATTTATCACTTAAGGGTTCTTTAGAAAACAGAATACAAACCAAGCTTGAAGAGGGCATTTCAGCCTTTAAGACCAATCTCCTGTTTAGCACAAAAATCCAACTTAATTCATCCCTGTCAGATGGTTATCTAATGTCCATTTCAATACACCTAGTAAAGAAGATATCACCACATTGTAGAATATTGAATCTGTTATCCCCTCAACTGCCACCTCAGACCATTATTTTCTAAGTTGCTTTCTTATGCCTTCAAATGCTAAATCAGACGGAGCACCCAGGTACCAGCATGAAGGCTCTTAATTTTCTTTCCTTGGACATTTTTCTAATCAGTTCTCTTAGAAGTAACCAAAGCCCTCTGTATAGTGAAGAAGTCGAGTTCCACAGAATTTTGTGAGCATTTCACTCTCCACACGGTTTCTCCAGCAACAACGCTGTCCTTCAGCTTCAATCCTGAACAAAGGGAAAATTCATCTCTGCTGATCAGGATGGGTGGATGATAGATTGAAATATAGAGAATAGATACGGAGATGAGAATATCTACATAGATGTCTAGAATATGATAGATAGATATAAGTAGATGATAGATAGATAGACAGATAGATAGATAGATAGATAGATAGATAGATAGATAGATAGATAGACAGACAGACAGACAGCAGATGATAGAGACAGACAATTGATACGTAGAGATAGCTAATAGATTGAAAGATGAGACAGACAGACTGACAGACAGATAGTAGAGAAAGATAGATAACTAGATAAATAGATGAATGATAGACAGACAGACAGAGACAGAGTTAATAGGTAGAGATAGCTAGTAGATGAAAAGAGAGATAGATAAGAGAATGAAGAAGATGAATGATGATAAGAAAGAAGCAGACAGAAGAACAGACAGACGAACGACAGAACAGATAGATGATGATAGACAGACAGAGACAGAGTCGATAGGTAGAGATAGTGAATAGATTGAAAGAGAGGATGGGTGGATGGATAGATAGATATAGATAAATAGATCATAGATGATAGATATAGTAGATAAATAGATATAGCTGATAAATAGATAGATATAGAAATATAGAAGGAAAAGAAATAAATACATTGATAGAGAATGGATAGATAGATAGATAGATAGATAGATGAATAGATAGATGGATGGAAGATATCTGGGTAGATAGAGGATACCTAGATATATATCCAGAGATTAGATACAGTAGGTAGATGATAGACAGATATATAAATGATAGATAAGCAGGTAGGTTTTGTTTTTCTAGTCTTGCCTGCTGCAGCATACTGTTGGCTCTTGCTTAATCTGTGATCTAACAAGAACCCAAATTTTCAAGATAATTTCTCTCTCTCTCTCTCTCCTCCCTTCCCTCCCTCCATCTCTCTTGTTATGAATTAATAGCACTTACTTCCAAAAAGCTTACGTAGAATGCAAGTAATCACCTAAAGTGACCCAGTGGGAAGCACAACCTGACCTGGGGGAGCCAGTGCTCAATTGGCTGCAAATTTCAGACAATACGATGAACCTGGGATTTTTAGAAATCAATACGCTTTTGATCGTTCTATTTCATTTTGGCTTAACCACCCACTCTGGGGCAATTTGGAACTGAATAGCAAATGGACATGTTCCCTTCAAGTAAAAGTCAAGAAGACCCGAAGGTTTTTTCTATTGGAGAGTATATTTATATTCCTACAAAGCTACGTCACTTGATTGTAGGTCAGGGCAAATCCACAGGATGCCAGGACCCCATGTGCTTTAAAAAGACACAAAGGCCAAAGTTGGTAAATAGCAGAGGAACACATAGCAGAGGGAAAGGAATCAAATTCCCGACAAGCCGTTCCTTAGCTGAGGTTTCTGAAATGTCCAGCTTTATACCTACCAAACAGGTTTTCACCAGGCGTGGCTTCAAAAATGTTAGCAACTGGTTCTCTGCCTGGTTGATGGGTGGCCGTGGCCATGGTGGCCGTGGTCTAGTCAGTCTCCTACACCTTGGCAGGGGACATTTTTGCCCTCCCTGGGCTCCAGAGGCTTTCCTGGAGCCTCTGGGAGGACAAAACGGCCTCTCTTGGGCTCCGGAGGCCCTCTGGAGGCTAGAAATGGGTCCATTTCTGGCCTTCTGGAGCCTCCGTGAGGCCCATTTTTCACCCTCCCTGGGCTCTGGAGGCCAGAAACGGGCCCGTTTCTAGCCTTCTCGAACTTCCAGGAGGCCCGTTTTTCACTCTCCCCAGGCTCCGGAGGCTTTCCTTGAGCTTCCAGGAGGGCAAAAACAGCCTCCCTTGGCTCCCGAGGCCCTTTGGAGGCTAGAAATGCGTCCATTTCTGGCCTTCCTGAGCCTCCAGGAGGCCCATTTTTGCCCTCCCTGAGCCTTTGTGCAGGCCCTGTACTTACTTAGGATCTGAAAGAGGCTCTGTGGGGACTCCTGGGAGGGGAGGGGTGGGGTGGGCGAGTCCAGCCAGGGGTGGTATTTGCCGGTTCACCAAACCGGCCATAAAATTAGCTAAAGATTAGCTATGGGTTCACCCGAATTGGGGAGAACCAGTAGCAGCCCACCTCTGGCTTTCACACCATTGAGTATATTCGTGAATGGGAAAGTATCCAGGGGTGGGATCCGACCGATATAACTACCGGTTTGGTGATTTTATGTTTTGCTGTGCATGTGTGTATATCATCATCAGCTAGCTGCCTGGACAGGTGAGCAGCGCCGCGCATGGGTGCGCAGCAGTTGAAAAAGCCCTTTTTTCCTGCTTTTTCAACTGCAGCTGTGTCGCGCAAAGCAGCTGTGGTTGAAAAAGCAGGAAATAAAGGTCAGGTGAGAGCCCAGGCGGGCAGGTGAGCCAAAAGAGCAGCAGACACAGAACTGGTTCTATGTATGCTCTCTGTTTGCTGCTTTTCAGAGCAACCGGTTCTACAGAAGTGGACAGAACCGGTAGAATCCCACCCCTGAAAGTATCCCAAAGGGGCACGAATAATCTGAGCAGCAAAATTGACAGGGAACATGCAAAAAAGGACAACCACAATTTTATCCATAGTGTTTAGTGTATCTCGTTTGCTCAAAGCAACAACCCATGCTGTTCTGCATTGTCAGGCCTCCCTTGGAGGATTGGGTCCAAATATTCAGAAGTTATGGGAGCTCCATCGCTGGAGGTTTTCAATGAGAGATTGGATTATTTTTCTGAAATGGTGTAGGGTCTCCTGCTTGACAAGAAGACCTCCAAGATTCCTTCCAGATCAGAAAAAAACAGAGTTGGAAGATGCCTTGGAAGACTATGGATAATATGGAAAAAAGAGCCTTGGTGATGCAGGCTGTTAAACACCTAGCACTTAGTTCCAGCTGCCTGCAATTAGTGTAGGCTCGAATCCCACCAGGCTCAAGGTTAACTCAGCCTTCCATCCTCTCGGGGTAGGTAAATTGAGGACCCAAGATTGTTGGGGGCAATAAGCTGACTTTGTAAAAATGCCGCTTAATAATAAGCAGGCATATACAATGGAGTGAAGGCTATTGCTGAGCACATTGGGTTGTGCTCCAAAGATTGTAAGCCGCCCTGAGTCTTCAGAGAAGGGCGGCATATAAATGTGAATTTAAAAAAAATCTTCTAGTCCAGCCCCCTGGTCAGGTAGGAAGTTGTGGCTGCAAACCCAGAAATTATGGGTACTACATCACTGGAGGATTTTAAAAAGAGATTGGACAACCATTTGTCTGAAATGTTATAGAGTCTCCTGCTTGAGCAGGGGGTGGGACTAGAAGACCTCCAAGGTCCCTTCCAATGCTGTTATTCTGTGTTTTAATTTCTGTTGTCTGTATTCTTTGCCCCGTTGTCTCCTCTTTTGCAGAGAGGACATTAATAGCCTATTGCCTGCAAACTCCCGAGGCCATTAGCAAATGTGCTAAGAGAGGCATTTGATTGACTCCAGCGAAGGTATGCAAGGCACATCCGCTTCTATTTCTTAGACGTGATTTACGGCTGGACATTGCAGGACTGCAGCAAACTCAAACTTTTACTGATTGTGCCTCCAGCCCTTCTCTTGTTCTCTGTTTTTTCCCTCCCCCCACCAACCTTAGCCGGCTAGAAGGAATATTGAAAAATCAGCTCACTCCAAGTTCTGCCCAGAATACATTGAAGGATATTTTTAATTTGAGAAGCATCTTAAAGCTAGAAGGAGAGGTTGTTTACTACCAGTCGCATAGGCGGATGCTCGGTCATGCCAGGTGTTGCCCACTGAGGTTGCACAGGAGGGGCAGGAGGTATTAAGAGGGTAGAAAGAGGATCGTGGGGCTGAGAAGAGTGATTTTGTGCTGTTGTGTTAAGATTTTAGCATAATTGCAGTGTAATACTAGAATAGCTTCTTCTTCTTCTTCTTCTTCTTCTTCTTCTTCTTCTTCTTCTTCTTCTTCTTCTTCTTCTTCTTCTTCTTCTTCTTCATCTTCTTTTCTTCATCTTCTTCATCTTCTTCTTCTTCTTCTTCTTCTTCTTCTTTCATCTTCTTCTTCATCTTCTTCTTCTTCCTCCTCCTCCTCCTCCTCTTCCTTTTCCTCTTCTTCCTCCTCCTCTTCCTCTTCCTCTTCTTCTCCTCCTCCTCCTCTTCCTCCCCCTCCCCCTCCTCTTTCCATTTCTCCTTCCCTTCCTTTCCTTCCCTTCTCTTCCCTTCCCTTCCTTTCCCTTCCTTTCTCTTCCCTCCCCCTTCCTTCCCTCCCTCCTTCCCTTCCCTTCCTTTCCCCTCTTTCTCCTCCTCCTCTCCCACCCCCTCCACCATCCCTTTCTTCTTCTCCTTCTCCTCCTTCTCCTCTTTGTCTTCCTCTTCCTCCTTTCTGTTCTCCTTCCCTTCTCCTTTCCTTTGCCCTTCCCCTTCCCCTTCCCCTATTGGGAGCCACATTCACTGAACAACCTTGTTGCTAATTTAACAGCTGCAGTGATTCCCTTAACAACTGTAACAAGAAAGAAGATTTTGCAATCTTCCGACAAACAAACTCCACAGGGAAGCCAGATTCACTTAATAACCATGTTACTAATGTAACGTCTGCCATGATTCACTTCATAACGGTGGCAAGGAAGATTGCACAAGGGGCAAAACTCACAGAACCAATATCTCCTTTAGCCACAGAGGTTTTGGGCTCAGTTGTGGTTGAGGACAATTTGTAAACTCAAAGGGCAGATTGGATGGACGGTTAAGTCTTTTTCTGCTGTCAGTTTTCTGTGTATCAACGTTTCTTTAATGTGGCTTGTTCCATTTTTCTCAATAAATTCTCAACTAATTTTGATTTTTTTAAAAATTACCGAATACTTCGTTGTCATCATTCGATGTGATATCTGATTCCAGACTATGTAAGCTTTCGTGCAAAATCTCTTGCTTTTGGGGAACATACCGCATGGAAGTTAATAACGAGTGATTTATTCTCTAGCACAGTGTTGGATAACCTTTTCCACGTTGCGTGCCAAAAGTGTGTACTGCATGCGCATACTCTTGCGCTTGCGTGCCTGCACCCATGATTTAATGTGCATGCAACTCCTCCCACCCCCCCTGTGCATGTAGGCGCGACCCCCTGTGTGCATGCTGCACGCCTCTGTGCATGCGCACGCAACCCCCTCACATGCTTCATGCCTCTGCACATGCACACATGTCTCCCATGCATGTGCCTTCCCCCTGCACATGCGCGACAGATACCCGACAATCGGCTGGTGGGGGACGCACATGGATGCGCAGTGGGGCTCTTCCGGGCAACCTCTCACGTGCTGGCAGAAGTGGCTTTACATGCCACTTCCAGCATGCATGCCATAGGTTCACCATCATGGCTCCAGCATATTAGCAATGGTCTGGAAAAGTATCCCAGTATCTCAAGCTTTTCGTTTACATCCTGAATATATCTGTTCCATAAAAGCAACCATATTTTTTCTCATAATAACTTTGATGCTAATGCCATTGACTTAGGAGGCAAATAACCCATTGATCTTATGAGCTGTGGTGGCGCAGCCTGGTTAGAGTGCAGTACTTCTGCTGACTGCCGGCTGCCAGCAATTTGGCAGTTCGAATCTCACCAGGCTCAAGGTTGACTCAGCCTTCCATCCTTCCAAGGTGGGTAAAATGAGGACCCAGATTGTTGGGGGTGATATGCTGACTCTGTAAAACCACTTAGAGAGGCCTGTAAAGCACTGCAAAGCAGTATATAAGTCTTAAGTGCTATTGCTATCTTAAGCACACAGAATGAAAAGTTGGGACAGTTGCTAACATATATTTAATCTCTATTTGGTACTGAATGTTATAATACAACACTTTTCAGTTTGCAAATGTCTTGCTAGTTGATTGAAGAAGGCTTCAGCGCTGGAGATGAATTGGCTATAACTTCCAGGGATTTTCTTGAGGTTAAAATAAAAGACTAGATAAAAAATAAAAAAGAGCATCATCTATTACACAGCTTTGAAAAAAGACAAGTTCTTCACACAGCAGTGACAAAGAACTGAAAATTGCAACAAGGATTGTGGTAAACACTTGTCACTGTCGGTTTGTATGGTAAAGATGTGGGGTTTTTTGTAGCAGTCAAAACATTTTATAGCAATAGCAACAGGACCTGATTCCCTTCATTAGCTTTGGGTTTACCTTGTTTTGGACTGAATTTTCTACAGTCAAAGGCTGTTCCTGGGAGACTTTTTCTCCAGCCTGAAAATAACCTGGACATTGAGGGCAAAGTTGGAGATAATAAAAGGACTCTTGTTGCTTATTTGACTGTGTTGCCTTTGTGCCACGTCCTGGGTCATCACAAAGACATTTCGCTCCTCATCCAAGAAGCTTCTTCTTCAGCTCTACCTAGATCAGGGATCAGCAACCTGCAGCTCTGGAGCTGCATGTGACTCTTTCATCCCTCTGCTGTGGCTCCCTGTCGCTAGTTGGCACTACAATTTTGAGAGCAGCTTCCGGTTAAAGGGGGGGAAGCATGGCATGCCAGGAAGAGACTCTATGGCAAGCGGTGGGTTTTCCGGTCGGCTCCACAGTTTATAGGGCTTTCGGTTAGGACTGGTAGAGGAAAAAGGATGCCGCGCTAGGAGGAGACTCTATGGTGGCGGAACCGGACTTCCGATCGGCTCCAGAATTGAACGGGGGGCTTCCGGTTAGGACCTTTGTGGCTCTTTGAGTGTTTAAGGTTCCCGACCCCTGGCCTAGATGGTGAGGAATGGAAGGATTTATACTCCTTCTATTCCTCACCATCCAGTCAGAGCTGAGGAAGCTTCTTGGATGAGAAGCGAAACGATTTCAAAGAAAAACCAGAAAGTCCGGTTGCCTCTTGAAAAAGCACCTTTGTGAAAACCACAATCTGGATGGCTGAGAATCTCCATAGACATCTTTGTACTGGGGTTTTATCCTTCTAAGCTGCCCAGAGTCACCGAGAGTGAGTTGAATGGCCGTATAAATGTTCTTAATAAATAAATGAAAATAATGTCCGTGCAGCTATTCCAACCAGGCAGGAACCCCGTAGCTAGTGGACAGATTTGACTTTTTTAATCTCACTGGAGATTGAGGGTTGTGTTCCATAAACCAGCTTTTGCAGTGGCTGTGAAGGGTGCGCCCATCCCTGTCCTATTGTTTCTTTTTATTTTTCTTGTATGTATCATTTCATGTATTCATAACTATGTTTATATTTATACCTATTATCTTGCAAGAGATTGACAAATCAAATAAATAAAATAAAAAAAGAGACAACTTCATAGAATTAGCCTCAGACCAGGGATCCTTGTTGCTAGTGCATATTTTTTTAATAAATTTAAATTTTTATACTGTATGTTTTTTAGTGTTGTGAGCCTCCCTGAGTCCTTGGGAGATAGTGACATATAAATCCAAACAAATAAATAAATAAATAAATAAATTTGCTTGAGATGTTCACACAACAAATCCATTTAAATGCTCCATTGAGATTTTAAAATGAGGGTAGCCTAATTTTGTTTTTATTCTAATCCCTTTGAGGGTATCCAAATCCTTTGGAATTCCCAAAGTTGCTTTTCTTACTCTATCCCTTGGTTGACCTTCCCTTTTTCGTTCTGTGCAAAGAAATTGATGAATTTTATTCTTGACTTCAAGAACGTGTACAGGAGTCAGGGGGATGAATTTGTTCTGACCCAGCTCCCTAAATATGACAAATCCTCCGTATTTAAATCAATGATTCCTTTATTAGGGCGAGGCAACCAACAAAAGTTTCTTTCTTGCAGCAGGCTAACAAGTCTGTCCGGCAAAGAGATGATTAGTTGTCTGCCACACCTATTCATCTCTGCCCGCTGCCTTTTATTCCCACAGCTAGGGTGGGGCTTTGCTAGCAGCAGTGGCTCTTCCGTCCCAAGAACCAGCCCATAGATTTCCAGTGCTCTCCTCTCCTCTCTGCCTTCTGCGCATCCGCTCGTCAGGCACTGGACCCAGCTGTTCCTCCTCTTCCATATCAGCCACCTCCAGACTTGGGGGCTGTTGACTCTCCATCTGAGGGCTGACAGATGGCCCAGGCTCCGTCTCTGTCTCTGTTTCTCTCTCTGCCAGCTCCATTCCCTCTCCCCCTTTGAGCACTCAGGTTGCCTTAATGCTGAACCTCACTCCCACACCTCCTCCTCTAATTTGGCTGCTGGGGTGGGGGGCCAGTGGCCAATAGGCCACAACAGAATTGCTGAAGGCTCTTGAAGGTGTAGCTGAATGACACACATACAAGACTCTTTAAGTATTCTTCTCAGCCGAATTCATTATGAATGTGACACGGCATCTAACCTATTAAGATAGTCTTGGATATTCTCATTCTTTGCAGCTGGCTGCACAATTTAGCTTTGACTACAGAAGGAAACTCGTAACATTTGATGAGACATTGATTCTTTTCCTTCACTCCCATCTTCTTGTATCTGAAAAAGTTCCAAGCTTGTTAAAGGATAATTTTAGCTCTTGCTACACAAATATTAAACTTTAAAAAGCACGTCAAGGGCTGGGCGGAAAACGTGTTCCAGCATTCTGTTGTTTTTCAGGTGCACCATATCTTCTCAGTAAAAAGGTCGATGTACAAACACAATTGAGCCCAAAAGGTTAGGTTAGGTTACTATCACTCTATGAAGCCTTAGTAAGACCACACCTAGAGTACTGCATCCAGTTTTGGTCACCTCACAACACTATAAAAAGGATGTTGAAATACTGGAAAGAGTGCAGAGAAGAGCAACCAGGATGATTAGGGGACTGGAGAGTAAGGCATACGAAGAACGGTTGCAGGAACTGGGCATGACTAGTTTAGTGAAGAGAAGGACCAGGGGAGATATAATAGCAGTCTTCCAATTTTTGAGGGGCTGCCACAGAGAAGAGGGGGGGTCAAACTATTTTCCAAGGCACCTGAAGGACAGACAAGGAATAATGGATGGAAACTGAACAAGGGGAGATTCAACCTGGAAATAAGGAGAATTTTTCTGACAGTGAGAACAATCAACCCATGGAACAGTGGTTGGGAGCTTCATCACTGGAAGCTTTCAAGAAGAGGCTGGACTGCCATCTGTCAGAAATGGTAGGGTCTCCTGCTTCAGCGGGAGGTTGGACTAGATGACCTACAAGGTCCCTTCCAACACTGTTAATCTGTTATATCTGTTAAGCGGGGCACTGCATTAAACCACAAAGACCACATAGGTTGATTTTAAACAGCAGGCGACTGCTTAACAAGATCTAACCCAGGTTAAGATGTCACGTCTGATACTGTAAGAAGGACTTGACGTATCTTGTAAGACTTGGTGTTATCCACGAGAACTCTTGGCGATGATCTTGGGAAAGCCACTTGCCCGAAGATGATTGCAACTAGAGATGATCAACTGCCAGGGTTTCTTTCTCCCTGGAGTTCAAGAGATTGGAGGAAACTGAAGCTGCTGGAACAATCAGATAAGGAGTGCCTGATTTTTAAAGGTGTTGCAACAAAATTTCACCAGCTTTTGTACTTATCTTCTGAACTCTGGCGATGTTGCCTTGCAACTTAGATGCTTTCCTCAATCCCCTGAACCCAGTTCTGAGGGCTAGGATGAGTTCATGACCTGCTGTTCTCACTTACCCTTTCAGACACCAGCCAGTGAACCGAGAAAGACCTGGCTACAAATAATGGATGATACTGTTCGCAAGATGCTTCTGAACGCAGATATTCCCAGCCAGATTCTCTCGGCCTTTTCTCTGCATTAGGCCAGCTATGCCAATTACTTTTCAATGATTTATTCCAATTACCAGCGTAAAGCAGGACGTGAAGCTCAGCATTTTGAGCACATGAATCTATTAGTTTGCTAATTGACCTAATTGGGCATGTTGTGCCTATGTAAGATATTTTCACTGAAGGAGCCACCATTGCTTTGCAATTCCTTTCCTGGTCAATCATAGTTAGCAACGGATCCTCTCTAATGCTCCTTGCATTCAGATCCAAAACGAAGGACAACACAGGGGTGTTTCATAGCTGAGAAAAATTATTCAAAATAAAAACTTAAAAAGTGGTGTTTTGGAGGAGGTGAGGAGGAGAACAGAATAACAGAATACAGAATAACAGAGTTGGACCTTGGAGCAGGGGTGGGCTGCTACCGGTTTGCACCGGTTTGAGCAAACCGGATGCTAATTTTATATCTGGTTCACCAAACTGGTAGTTGCAACCACTGGCTGGCTCCGCCCACCCCTCCCCTCCCAGGAATCTCTACTCAGCCTGTTTTGGATCCCATGTAAGTGCAGGTCCCGCGCGGAGGTTCTGGGAGGATGAAAAACGGGCCTCCCAGAGGCTTTGGAAGACCAGAAACAGGCCCATTTCTGGCCTCCAGAGTGGCTCCGGAGCCTGGGAAGGGGGGGAAACAGGCCTCTCGGAGGCTCAAGGAGAAGGGAGGGGCAAAAGCCTTCCTTGAAAGTTTGGGAGGGAGGAAGGGGCCTGCTTTCAGCCTCCACATAGCCTTTGGAGCCCAGGGAGGCTGATTTTGCCCCACTAGAGCAGCGGTGGAACTATATGTGCTGCCTTGATCTGTAGACTTCAGCTTCCAGAAATCCTAAAGCATGCCTGCTGGTTCAGTCTGGGGTTAGTAAAAAAACACCCACCTCTGTCTCTAGAGGGAGCTTGAGAAACCTCCAGAGCCCAGGGAGGGAAACACCCCTCCCCCCATGGTGCAGGAGGCCAACTAGGCCACGCCCACCATGGCCTCGCCTACCCAGCAACCAGGCAGAGAACCTGTTGCTGAATTTGTTTAAGCCCACCCCTGCCTTCGAGGTCTTCTAATCCTACCCTCTGCTCAAGCAGGAAACCCTACACTTTGTATCAGGACTGAAACTGATTGACAATGAACACATTTTATCTAGAAGCTATAATCATTAGTTGCTTCAGCAACAAGATTGTTAATTCCAAGCTTGTAGTGAATGGCAGGTTCTAACCTTGAAAAACCTATTGAGAGACTAATAAAGAAACCTTGTTTAGATCGGGAAGTTAAAACACAGAGAGAGGAAGGAGGGAAGGACCAATTTTTGTCAACAAAATATAACTGGTCCCCTGGGATCACCAGAAAGTAAGCTTCACTTGAAGGGGATTTTGTTTTATGTCCACAGTTGTGGGAATTGAGATGATTTGGGCCCGTGTGTTGCCCAGTCTCTAAAAAGGCAAAATCCCACAGGATTTTTTCCCCTATACACATCCCTCTGACATAAATAGATGTGTTAGTGAACAAAAATGGAGGTCAGATTTAGTACAGTCGGGTTCATCTAGGAAGGATTCTTTGTTATCCCCAATACATGTTCCATCTGTTTCTGCTTGTTGATTTTCCCTTGATACCCTCTGACACATCCCTATCCTCAGTTTTGGGTTTAGTTCAGGATGACTAGTGTTGTCAATCCTAGGGCTAATTTTGGGGGTAGGGCTTAATTTTAGTGCATGAGTTCAAAAACATGATGTCGGGCTCTGGGTATTCCCAGCCCATTCTGAAGTGTGACACACCTGAAGGGGACAGAGCAAACCAGTGTGCAAGCCTCCAAAACCACCTGGTGGAACTGATCTGTGTTCGGCAACAGGCAGCGCCGGCTGCGGAACACCAGCTCATGAAGCGGCACACGGGGAGGTTCGGGAGGGTTGGAGAGGAAAAGGGGCTGGGCATGGGGTATGTCGATGCATCCACTGGCTGGGGGAAAACCAGAAGTGTTGGATAGGGCATTTCTTGGCGATCCGCAGGACAGGGGGGATAATAGGGCTGATGTGAACAGGTGGATAGGAGACAGGCACGAAGGAAGGAGGCATGGGGGTTAGGGGGAGAGTCAGGCAGATGGTGGAGAGCTACTGCAAGTAGGGAACTGACATGGGGCATAATTTAGATAACGAGATGAGTGGATGTTGGGATAGCAGCGGGATGGATATATAATATATAGCTTTGCACGAACTATTGTTCTTGTCGGTGAGGTTGCCAGCTTGTGACCTGAAATAAAAACGTGGCTACACAGCACAAGCATGAGTGCCGACTTGTGTTTTTGCATTTGCCCTGGACCCTCAGCCGGCTGAGACATGATAGGGCTTCTTTTCGGAGTGGGTCATATTTTTGGGGAAACATGTAACTGGTTTCAAACATCTCAACCGGTTATTTGGTTCCGTGGCACTTCACAGCTTCAGCTGCTGATTCTGCATGTTTACACCAGTCTTAAAAATAGAAGAGCAAGCTTAGATGATATTTTCTGTTGTTTATTGACAGCTTAATGCTGGCAGTTGTTTAGAAGCTGCCATTATTTCATGCTGGAATTATTAATTTTAGTATTCAAGTCTGTATTTTTCAAATGTATTTATCCCAGGCAGTGGAGTGTGGTCTTGCAATTATTCTGGCTGGAGAATCTCCCATAAAAAAAATATGATAGAGAGAATCAGCTCTGGAAGCCAAAAAAACAAAATAGCTATGGTTAGACCTAAGAATCCAATTTTCTCTGATTGTCTCTCAAGCAATAAAGTCCCCGTGAAGTTTAGAAGCTCAATGGCTCAGCTAGCGCCACGTCTACTGATTGCATTTTATGGCTGAGTTAGAATAATGCCGCATAGGATATCTCCGGATTTTATTTTATTTTTATTTAAGGAATATCTGTTCCTGAATAATAGACAGGGCATAATACGACCCGCGTGTGGGACCAGAATTTCCTTGTTAAGCAAAGCAACTGTTTACGTGAGGCGTGCCTGATTTTACGCCTTTTTTTGCCATGGTTGTTATGCAAATCACTGCAGCTGTTAAGTGAATTACACGGTCGTAAAGCAAATCCATCTCCCCCCATCGACTTTGCTTGTGGGAAGCTGGCTGGGAAGGTTGCAGGTGGTGATCACGTGATTCTGAGATGCTCTAAGCATCGTAAATACTTCATAGTTGCTAAGTACCTGCATTTTCATCATGTGACCATGGAGGTGCTGGGATGGTTGTAAGTATCGATTGTAAGTCCCTTTTTTTCAGTGCCATTGTTGCATTGAGCAGTCCCTAAACAAATGGTTGTAAGTTAAGGGCTACCTGTAGCAGTGAATTTTCTTCTGCATGGCTCAAATGTTGCTGTTTAGATAGATAGATAGATAGATAGATAGATAGATAGATAGATAGATAGATAGATAGACAGACAGATGATAGATACAGATATAGATATATATTATTGCAGTACTTTGAATTCTTTAATGTCTTGTTGTTTAATGTGAAGAGAAGGATCAGGGAAGACATGATAGCAGTCTTCCAATATTTGAGGGGCTGCCACGAGAGGAGGAAGGGGTCAAGCTATCTTCCAAAGCACCCCAGGCCAGACAAGGAATAATGGATGGAAACTGATCAAGGAGAGATTCAACCTGCAAATAAGGCGAAACTTTCTGACAGTGAGAGCAATCAACCAATGGAACAGAAGTTGCCTTCGGAAGTTGTAGGAGTACCATCACTTGAGACTTTCAAGAAGAGATTGGATTGCCATCTATCAAAAATGGTGTAGGGTCTTTTCTGTAGGCCTTTTCTGTGGGAGTGCCCACCCTCTGGAATCAGCTCCCTGTGGACCTTCGTTTGGCCCCTGATCTCTGCTCCTTTCGCCAAGACCTGAAGACCTGGTTGTTTCAGCAGGCCGGTCTGGATTGACTCGGGGGTTGGTTATTTTCGTTGTTTTTAATTTATTTTAATGTTTTAATTGATTTTTAGACTTGTACTTATTTAATTTATTTTTATTGTAATTTGTATGCTTTTTAAATGTTTGCCGCCCTGAGTCCTTAGGGAGAAGGGCGGCATACAAGTCTAATAAATTATTATTATTGTTGTTGTTGTTGTTGTTGTTGTTGTTGTTACTTTATGGTTGTGTAGTACAAAGTCATTGCATTAGATAAAGGACCAATATGTTTGAATGACTAGTATGTGTCTTTTTAGATTTTAAAAGTTTTATGCCACCTTTATCTATCTATATATATATATATAAAAGCAAAATATCACTCACGCATCATCACAAAATCTCTAGAACCGTAAAGCCTACAAACTTGAAATTTGGCACATATGTTCCTCTTGGCTTCTAGGTGCTCACTAAGAAAGGATTTTTCAAAATGAACATTGGAGCATTAGTATTTCATATGTTATTATTAATACGCTCTGATGCTAAGGAGTTCTACTCCCCCTCCCCTTGGGGGGCGATATCGCCCAGGTTAAGAACCACTGATCTAAATAATGGTTAACCCCACAGTTTATAATGTGTGCAAATGTGCTCCCTTTTCCATTGAGAACCAACAGTTGGCAACAGCATTTGTGCTGCTGTAGCTATTCCACTGATGTGATTTTATGTTTTGAAAATTTGCGATTTGTGTCTTTTAGTATTTCTGATGTTTATGTAGGAAATGCATCACAGCGATGTATGCAGAGGGTGGGGTGGGGAAAGCATTTTTTATTACAATACAGAGCAAGGATGATCAAATTTCATGGTGCTGAATAATGGACTTGCAACCGGTCCTTAAACAGATAACATTGCAGGGATATGATCGTTGAGGTCACCTAAACAAAATTTAGCCCCACCCATATTTACAAGTCCACATACACACACCCATTGCTACTGCTGCGAGGACATAAATTTACCTTTCTCTCAGTTAGTTTGCAATGTGCTCCCCTATTTGCTCCTGACTTTAATCTCTAATTAAAGAGACTCCACTGATAGATCTCAGATGCCGCAGCAAGTAAATAGCAATTAAATACATGAGTGATTAGCAGACTGAATACCTTGGGATCTTCAATGGGAAAATGGAAAGAGGCTCAGTCAAAATCAATTGGCGAACCTGCACAAAGTCCCTGTGTCTCTCTGTGTTAATTTGCCTCCTCAGAAATTGTGGAGGGCAATCTGAATTAATCATGTGCAAAGTCAGAGAAGTCGGATAATATTCTATTTATTGTCGCTAGCTGGTTCTTGCTTTGCTGGTTGAATTAAATGCATGTCATTTTCCTGGTTGCACTGCACTTGGGCTGCGTAAGACATATTGCCTGGGTACAGACAGAAGAAATTGGAGTGAACTAACCAGGTTTCATTATTGAAAACATTATGGCACCTGCAGATGTTTGTTTGTTTGTTTTAGGAAATTTATATTGCTGCCTATTCACATATGGCAACTCAAGGTGGCTTACAAGAATATAAAAACCTCAATTAAAATCAATAAAACTAATAAAAGAGAGAATCATATAATAAATTAATGAAATAATTTAGTAAAATAACCCTCCACCCAGGTGACAACACATCACATGAACCATTTAATGGGCTCCATCCCACTCTGGGTTCCACTGGCAGAACCAAGTCTTCAGCACCTTCTGGAAGAGTGACAGAGTGGGGGCCATTTTAATCTCTGAGGGAATGATGTTCCAGACAGAAGGAGGGAGCCACCATGGAGAAGGCCCTTCTTCTGGATCCCACCAGGTGTATCTCCCTCGGGGATGGGATCTGCAACATTCCTTGCCTCCCCACTCTGGTGGGTCAGGTGGATGTGACTGGCAAGAGATGGTCCCTCAGATAACCGGGTCCCAAGCCATGAAGGGCTTTAAAGGTGACAACCAGGGGTGGGATTCAAAATGTTGAACTACCAGTTCTGTGGGCGTGGTTTAGGTGGTGAGGGCATGGCTTGGTGGTCATGTGACTGGGTGTCCATGGCTTGGTGGTCATGTTATTGGCTGGGTGTGGCCAACTCAATATCACTCACATCGAGTCACGCATCTCCTCGCCTGGCCTCTCATGACTGTGGGGATACTGCAACAGTTGTAAGTGTGAAAAAGGGTCATAAGTCACTTTTTTCAGTGCCATTGTAACTTTGAATGGTCACTCCACACAAGCAAAGTACCAGCAAAGGAGGGGAAAAAACTCCAGAGAGATTCCTGAGACAGGAAGTCTAGTCTTGCCAAGAATGTAATAAGGGTTAATGGAGAGGCAGTTTCTGTAAGCAACACCAGAATGTTTCCTTCCTGCCTTCCTTATAGGATTAGGCCAGTAATTTCTTCTAACAACTGGTTCTCCGAACTGCTTAGAATGTTAACAACCAGTTCCAGCGAATAGGTGCAAACTGGTAGAATCCCACCCCTGGTGACAACCAACACCTCAAATTGCACCTGGAAGCAAATTGGCAACCAATGCAGCTCCCGCAGGAGAGGTAATCGACACCGAGGTCTGCACAAAACCATGCAGGCCACTGCATTTTGCACCAAATGGAGCTTCCAGGTGCTCTCCAAGGGCAGCCCCATGTAGACTGCACTGTAATAGTCAAGACAGGAAATGGCTAGGGCATGAGTGACCGTGAGTAGGGATTGTTGATGTTGAGACATAGTCTGGATTTAATGGGAACTGTGAATGAGCCTCAGTTCAACCTTGGGCTACTTTCCTTGAATAGAGCTTGAAGAGAACAGAACAACTGAACAGAATAACCAAGTTGGAAGGGAACTTGGAGGTCTTGAGACCTATATACCATTTCAGACAAACAGTTGTCCAATCTCTTCTTAAAAAGTTAGAACACTCACAACTTAGGAAGGCAAGCCATGGTTCTAAGAAGCAACTTGAATCCTGCTGATTCCATGGACATCCAAGTTCTTTTCTTAGCAAGGAAGCTAACATTGTCTTCTTCTGCCTTTTAATTTTTAGTAAAAAAATAAATAACCCACAATCAATTTACTCACAAATGAAGGTGAATCTACGGGTCCCAGGATGAAGTTGCAGGATCCAATCTGGGTCAGTCACTGGGATCAGAGGTTTTGTCTTCCAACCTTTCGGACCAGAGGTGGTATTCAGCAGGTTCTGACCAGTTCTGGAGAACCGGTAGCAGAAATTTTGAGTAGTTTGGAAAATTGGCAAATCCCACCTCTGACTGGCCCCACCCCTGTCTCTTCTCTGCCTCCTGAGTCCCAGCTGATCGTCTGGCTCTTCTTTGGTTGCCCTGCAGAGGAGAACGGAGCTGGAAAGCAGGTTAGTGGGGTGGGGAGGGAATGGGGATTTTGCAGTATCCTTCCCCCAGGAGTGGGGAGGGAATGGAGCAGAGGTGGAATTCAGCCGGTTCTGACCAGTTCTGGAGAACCGGTAGCGGAAATTTTGAGTCATTCAGAGAACCGACCAATACCACCTCTGGCCCTGCCCCCATCTATTCTCCGCCTCCTGAGTCCCAGCTGATTGGCTGGGTCTTCTTTGGTTGCCCTGCACAGGAGAACAGAGCTGGAAAGCAGGTTAATGGGGTGGGGAGGGAATGACAATTTTGCAGTATCCTTCTCCTGCCACGCCCACCAAGCCACACCCCATCCACCAAGCCACACCCACAGAACCGGTAGTAATTTTTTTTTTAATCCCATCACTGTTTCGGACTAATGCTACAGCCCATCTTCCAGGAACTTCCCTCCAGCATGAATCCAAAAGCTCAAAAGACAAAATCTCTGGTCCTAGTGACCGACCCAGAGTGAATCCTGCAATCAATTTACTGCCTAGTAAAAAAAAATATCAACAATCCTAGTTTTGTTAATGCAGGTAGTCCTCGATTTACATCCAGTGGCTTAGTAACTGCTTGGTTACAGCAGAAACAGAGATACTTATGACATGGATTCAAAATTCTGATGCCCCCTCCATGACCATGTGACCACATTTATTGCAATGTTAGGATTCAATCATACATTGCAATGTCCTACCTTTCAATGAATACTCCAGCTTCAACCACAACAATAGAAGAGCACACAATAGATGCAAACTCAAGATAAACCACACCAGACTTGACTTCAGGAAATACGACTTCAGCAACAGAGTGGTCAATGTCTGGAATATTCTACCTGACTCTGTGGTTTCTTCCCCAAACCCCAAAAACTTTACCCTTAGACTGTCTACTATTGACCTCACCCCTTTCCTAAGAGGTCTGTAGGGGGCGTGCATAAGCGCACCAACATGCCTACAGTCCCTGTCCTATTGTTTCTTTTTATTTTTCTTATAGGTATCCATTTCATGTATTCATAACTATGTTTATACTTATACCTGTTATCTTGTAATCGCTTGACAAATCAAATAAATAAATAAATAAAAATAAAATAGATCCCATGACTTAAATTTATGACATTTTTTTTTTTGCTGGAAACTGGGGGTTACTTCCAGTTTCTGGCAAAAGATGTCCATCGTGAACAAAGGATTTTTCAATTAATGACTGTGGGTTCATTTAAGTCTACAAGTCTTAAAGCGTCCAAACATGGCAACTTTAAGACCGGTGGGCTTCGATTCCCAGAATTCTGTCTGAGGAATTCTGGGAGTTGAAGTCTAGAAGTCTTAAAGTTGCCAAGGTTGGAGACCCTTTAGAATAGAATAACAGAGTTGGAAGGGACCTTGGAGGTCTTCTAGTCCAACCCCCTGCTTAGGCAGGAAACCCTATACCAGTGGTGGCCAACCCTTTTTGGCTCCCGTGCCAATAATTGTGTGTGCGCTCACTTGTGCGTGCATGTGTGCCAGCACCCAGAAGGCAATGCGTGCTGGGCCCCCACACACCCCCTCTGCATGCTTGCACAATCCCCCCTGCACGCTGTGCATCTGCGCATGTGTGCACGATTCCCCTCGTGCCATGCATCTGCATATGTGCATGCGATTCCCCCCTCACACACGTGCATCTGCACATGCGTATGTGATTCCCCCCTCGTGCCCTGTGCATCTTTGTGCATGCGTGTGCAATTCCCTCCTTGCGTGCAATGCGTCTACACATGCGTGCGCTTCCCCCTCATGCGTAGCACATCTGCGCATGCGCACATGATCCCCTCATGTGTAGCATGTCCCTGCACATGCACATGTGTCTATTGCACACCTGCCTTCGCCCCCTGTGCATACGCACCAGATACCCGACAATCAGCTGTCGGGTGGCGGCACGCGTGCATCCGCAGTGGGGCTCTTCCAGGTGACCTCTTGCGTGCCGAGGGAAATGGCTCTCCATGTCACTTCTGGCACGTGTGGTATAGGTTCACCAACATGGCCCTATACGATTTCAGACAAATGGTTCTCCAATCTCTTCTTAAAAACTTGCAGTGTTGGAGCATTTACAACTTCTGGAGGCAAGTTGTTCCATGGATTAATTGCTGTACGCCAGAGGTGTCAAACTTGATTTCATTGAGGGCTGCATCAGGGTTGAGTTTGACCTCGGGGAGCCGGGGTGGGGCGTGTGGCCAGGATGGACATGGCCAGCTTGATGTCACTCGTGTTGGGGGCACCTGTGGTAGCCCAAGCGCTCTGCCAAAAAAAAAAACCAGGCTCCCAAGCTCCGTTTTCAGCTGCGACAGCCTCCTGCAACCCTCTGCCAGTAAAAAAGGAGCTCGGGAGGGCCGTGGGTGGCTTTCCCAAGCTCTGTTTTCACTGGCAGAGGCACCACAGGCTGGTCCTTTGTTGCTGTTTCCAGGGGGCCCCATGGGCCAGATCTAAGCACCCCATGGGCTGGATCCACCCCCAAGGCCTTGAGTTTGACATCCCCCTTCTGCACCCTTGCTGTAGTGTGATCCCGAAACAAAGTAGTTTTCAAAACACCCCTGTTCCTCCCCCAACCATTTTCATTCTACCTTGTTCATATTGCTCTATGCTGTTGATATCACTGCTGATGAAAAGGAAACAAAGGAGAAAATGGAGATATACTTTCCAGGCTTCAGTGCTGATGGAAGGGAAGCAGATGGGGCGAGAACCTAAGCCCTTTGATCTTGTTAAGAGTATTTATCCTACTCTTCTGCCAAAGGACTCTGTGTTCCTTAGCATCCTTTGTAGCAAAGCACAAGTCTTAACAGCAGCACCTATTTTGTAATCCCAAATTTGCCCAAATAACACTGCCAAAATAAGAAAATAAAAATTGGGAGCCTAGCGGCAATTTTTCCCCATAAAGTAAGAGTGAAGATAGAATGAATGGAATGGAATAGAATAGAATAGAATAGAATAGAATAGAATAGAATAGAATAGAATAGAATTCTTTATTGGCCAAGTGTGATTGGAAACCCAAGGAATTTGTCTTGGTGCAAATGCTCTCAGTGTACATAAAAGAAAAGATACATTCGTCAAGAGTTGAGAATCACCAGGTACAACACTTAATGATAGTCATAGGGTACAATAAGCAATCAAATCATACTAGGAAACAGTCAATATATATCGTAAGGATACAAGCAACATAGTTACAGTCATACAGTCACAAGTGGGAGGGGATGGGTGATAAGGAGTGATGAGAAGATTAACAGTAATACTAGTTCAGACTTTGTAAATAATTGGACAGTGTTGAGGGAATTATTTGTTGAGCAGAGTGATGGCGTTCAGGAAAATACTGTCCTTGTGTCTAGTTTTTCTGGTGTGCAGTGCTCTATAGCATCATTTTGAGGGAAGGAGTTGAAACAGTTTATGTCCAGGATGTGAGGGGTCTGTAAATATTTTCACAACCCTCTTTCTGACTCATGCAGTATCCAGGTCCTCAATGGAAAGCAGGTTGGTAGTGATTGTTTTTTCTGCAGTCCTAATTATCCTCTGAAGTCTGTGTCTGTCCTGTTGGGTTGCAGAACCGAACCAGACAGTGATAGAGGTGCAGATGACAGACTCAAACATTCCTCTGTAGAACTGTATCAGCAGCTCCTTGCGTAATTTGAGCTTTCTGATTTGGCGCAGAAAGAACATTCTTTGTTGTGCTTTTTTGATGATGTTTATGATGTTAGGTGTCCATTTTAGGTCATGTGATATAGTAGAACCTAGAAATTTGATGGTCTCTACTATTGATACTGTGTTGTCTAGTATTGCAAGCACTGAGCCTCAACAAACTTAATGTGACTGTTTCTATCCTTAAAATAGAGAACCAACATGGTGTAGCGATTAAGGCACAAGACTGGAAACCAGGAGGCCGTGGGTTCTAGTCCCACCTTAGGAAGAAAGCCAGCTGGGTGAGCGTGAGCCAGTCATTCTCTCCCAGACCCAGGAATCAGGCAATGGCAATGGGGCAAAACTCACTCAACAACTGTCTCTCTTAGCAACAGAAATGTTGGACTACATTGTGGTCATGAGTCAAGGACTACCATTTTGATTCATAGTGTATTTATAAAAAAAATATTTATTTGTAAAATTTAGAGGCCGCCCATCTAAACTCAAGGGAACTCACGTTACCTCAAGTAACCAAAGATATACAAATAACCATAACTGTTGAATACACCAGCAGTCCCCAATTTTTGCGGCTTGGCAGCCTGGCTGTGGGGGGGAGGTGTAGAAGAAACCCGGGCCATACTGGCACATGCACACAACTCAGTTTGCGAGCGTGCAGATGTGCACGCTCGCCGGCTCACCAGCCCGCTGCTTGCACAAGCTGAGCTGCACACAGACCCTCTCCTCACGTGGCCCAGTTACGAATAGATCATGGCCTGGTAGAAGGCTATGGCCTGGGCAGTGGTGGGCTTCAAAAATTTTAGCAAAGGGTTCTCTGCCCGATTGCTGGGTGGGCGTGGCCTAGTCGGCCTCCTGCATCATGGCAGGGGGGCGTTTTTGCTCTCCCCGAGCTCTGGAGGCTTTTCTCAAGACTCCGGGAGGGCGAAAACAGCCTCCTGGGGCTCTGGAGGCTCTCTGGAAGCCGGAAATGGGCCTGTTTCTGGCTTTCCCAAACTTCCAGGAGGCCCGTTGCTTGCCCTCCCTGAGCCTCCGCGTGCGCCCTGCACTTACCTGCATCCAAAAGAGGCCATGTGGAGACTCCTGGTAGGAGAGGGGCCAGGTGGGATGGGCAGGGCCAGCCAGGAGTGGGATTTGGGGGTTCTCCAAACTGCACAGAATCTTAGCTGGGGGTTCTCCTGAACCCTTGTGAACCCCCAGCAGCCCACCTGGGGGTTGGGGACTCCTGGTATACATTCTTCTGGTGAACGTAATTTTTTTTTGTTTTCATCCTGGTACAAAATAGAGATGAGATCACCCGTGTTCTTCTTTCCATGTCTCTTCTGCTTCTTCGTCTCTCTGTTTTCAGAGGCTCTGGAAAGCTGTGTGCCTATTTTCCCTGCCTTTTGTCCTTTCGGCCACTTAAATAATTTTTATGTTCGTTGATGCGTAATAAATAATAAATGGCTGTATTCTTGCAAGCTGATCTGATGGCACATGTGCTTGCTGTGCTCCAATCTAAAGATTGATTGAGGAAATGCTGGGTTAACTAGAAAGTAACCACAGTCATGTCCCCAAAGGAACGTCAAACATCCGCAGTCTTTATTTTACATTAATCAAAGAGGCCATTAAAGCATTATTAAGGGAAGCAAAGAATATATTGCAATGGCTCAGCCTTTTAATGGGATTCATCTCTGTTGTATTTAACATCCCGGCTATTTTGAGGATTTGGGGAAACTGCAAACTGGATATTTTTTTCCATCTTGATTGTCAGAAATGTAATTTATGAAATGCTACCCTAAAACAGAGATGACATGAGGGTTTTTTTTAATTTAAAAAATAAAGATACATTGCATCTGTCAACATTTTTGACTTTTACACCTGAAATGTTTCTTTTTAAAAAATAGTTCGAGCAATAACTTAACAGAGCTATCATTCATAAAATGCTACTGCATAAAATTTCTTGCCCTCTCTTGTTCATTGTAAATGTGAAAAATGATCATAAGTAATTTTTTTGCAGTGTCATCGTAACTTTGAAGTTGAAGACTACCTAGCTACCTATCTAATTACTACTACTGACCTTACTGTCAGGATTCCGGCAGTTACCCCAATTAAATCATGAGTCTAGAGCCAAACTTCCAAAACTTCAAAAGGATTTATTGGGAGTTAAAATGTCCAGCACTGCCTGGATGTAGCCGACTCTGAGACACATAATTCATTGTCAGCCTGGTTTTCTCCCACTCCCTGGGTGTATCATAATTCATATTCTCCAATGGAACCTGGATACTGCATGAGTCAAAAAGAGGGCTGTGAAAATATTTACAGACCCCTCACATCCTGGACATAAACTGTTTCAACTCCTTCCCTCAAAACGACGCTATAGAGCCCTGCACACCAGAAAAACTAAACACAAGGACAGTTTTTTCCTGAACGCCATCACTGCTCAACAAATAATTTCCTCAACACTGTCCAACTATTTACAAAGTCTGCACTACTATTACTATTAATCTTCTTATCACTCCTTATCACCCATCCCCTCCCACTTGTGACTGTATGACTGTAACTTTGTCGCTTGTATCCTTAGGATTTATATTGACTGTTTCCTAGTATGATTTGATTGCTTATTGTACCCTATGACTATCACTAAGTGTTGTACCTTATGATTCTTGACTCTTGATGAATGTATCTTTTCTTTTATGTGTACTGAGAGTGTTTGCACCAAGACAAATTCCTTGTGTGTCCAATCACACTTGGCCAATAAAGAATTCTATCTATCTTGTAGTCGTCTGGTCGTTAGTCCTCCCTCTGAGAGTCATTGAGGCTACTTGGAGGTTTATTTGTGCCCTTCAGAGTCGCCTGAATAATGCAAATGGGTGTCGACCCTTCTTGGTACAGTAGAACCTCTGTTCACAAACACTTCTGACCATGATCAAATCGGGTTCCGACCAAAAAAATCCACAACATTTTTGAATTGGGTCACCATTCAAAAATTGGATGGTGCTCAAACACGGCCGCGGCCAATTCCCTTTCCGCCGATTTCCCCTTCCGCGCCATTTTTTTTGTAGGCGCATGTGCAGTCAGTCTCGCTTCCAGTCACGACCAAATTG
Source organism: Naja naja (assembly GCA_009733165.1). Classification (NCBI taxonomy): domain Eukaryota; kingdom Metazoa; phylum Chordata; class Lepidosauria; order Squamata; family Elapidae; genus Naja; species Naja naja. The sequence continues at coordinate 54,856,275 of CM019152.1, forward strand.
GGTTGCAACCAAAGTCATGGAATGGATTACGGTTGTGACTGGAGGTTCTACTGTAGTGCTGAGAGGACTGTTGTAAACTGGAGATAGATGGTGTTGTATCTCTCCCCTTCTGTTGAGAGAGGGCTGTTCAATTTTGACTTAGATGGCCTCTTTGACCCCTCTTTCAAACCAGTGATCCTCTCTGTCCAGAATGTGGACCTTGCTGTCTTCAAAGATAAACCCCCAAGTGGCCTCAATGGCTCTCAGAGAGCTAACAACTGATCTTCAGAGTGCCAGTGACCAGATGACTGCAAAGAATATAAATCTTTCTGCTCACCACCATTCAGTCAGAAGTGAAGAAGCTTCTTGGATGAGAAGCGAAATGTCTTAAAGGAAAAAAAAAACCAAGAAAGTCCAGTTGCCTTTTGAAAAGTACCTTTAGGACCATCATATCCTGGAGGACAGAAAATCTCCACAGACAATCCAAGTTATAACTAAGCCATAAACAATAATGTAAAATCCTTGGGTGCATCTGATTATTCCTAATATTTTGTGTACAAAAAAAAAAGATCCTGGAATGATTCGTATGTGTGACTCAGAGTTTGAGGGATATGTCATTCAAAGAATGAGGGAGATTATTGAATTATTAACTCTTAGTATTTAGCAATAGCCTCCCTTTTTGACTTATTTCAAGAGGAGGTCAGAAGGAAAAGTGAAGAGTAAATGGAAAAAACATAAATTGTAACAGGAACAGTTTTGTAAGGAAAGGCCACCTTTTAAATATTTAAATGCCAGAATTGGTCGAGTTATGTTAACATGGAAATAGCAAATTATTTGAAAGCTAAACTCAATAGAACATCTGCAAACTACACACACACACACACAAAATAGACCCTGCGCATAATTTATCTGTATGGACGATGAGTGATTTGCAGAATAGAATCCAAAAATATATGACAATTAAAATTAGAAGTCTATCTATCTTTAGTTCCCTCTCTTTGTCTTGTTTGGAACTGTGGGGATGATTAGTAAATCAGGCAGATTTCTATATTTATTATCAATACGTATTCTGTAATATAATTAAAATTGGCAAGAGCAGAGCAGTCTAAACTTGTTTCTCCTTGCTATTTATTTTATCTTTACCCCACCTTTATTATTAGTTTTTTATATATAGCTCAAGGAAGTGAACATACCTAATACTCCTTCCTCCTCCTATTTTTTCTCCCACAACTACAACAACCCTGTGAGGTAGTTTGGATCGAGAGATAGTGATTGGAACTCACCAGGAGATGGTGAATTCTAGTCCAGCTTTAGGCACAAAAGCTGAATGGGTGACTTTGAGCCAATCACCAGGTGACTATGAATTCTAGTCCTGCCTTAGGCATGAAATCTGAATGGGTGACTTTGGGCCAATCACCAGGAGATGGTGAATTCTAGTCCTACCTTAGCCAACTGGGTGACTTTGGACCAGTCCTTCACTCCACCCAACCCACCTCACAGGGTTGTTGTTGTGGAGAAAATAGGAAGAAGAAAGAGTATTAGGTATGTTCACCACCTTGACTTACTTAGCACAAGCAATAAAGGCAAGATAAAAAAAGTCTAGTTACAATAATAATATTTTAATAGTACATAGGAAAAAATGCAATAAAATTGGGATATAACTATAAGCCAGAATCAGGTACAAAGAAGGATCTTAGTGGCATCGCTGATATCTAAAAATCTTCTCTAATAAAACTTACGTGACCTCCACAGCTCTTTAATCAACAAAATGATTAAAACAGCTAGGCAGTGCTATTGGTTCAAGCCAGGGGCCACTTTCCTCTATATTTTATTTATTAAACTATCCAAACCCACTCCTCCTTGGGTGCTCAAAAACAGGAGATGGGGGTCTACTCCCTCCCCTTGCTATTCCTCTGCAACTAGTAGTATTTGGAAATAACTCTGAGTCTTTAATGCAGCTGGCTCTCAACAGACTTCTTGCCCTATTTTAGTGAAACCTCTGGATTTTTTTTTAAATCTGTGATCCGTACTTGTTTTCTGTAACCTTGACAGACACATCTTCAATGTTGTCATCACACCCTCCACGAAACCGGAGTTGGAGATCTCTGATCCTGCCATCATTTTTAAGATATTGAGCATAAGAAGCACTATTATTTATGCATCCATTCTCTCCATGGCACTCCAGAGCTGGTACATTTTTCTCATAAATCAGGAATATATTCAATAGACTGCCTGCCTCTCTGCAGTAAACTATGCATTGCTCAATGGGTTGTCTCATAAAAATACCTCTGTAAAAAAAAAAGTCTGTTCTCCCTTGAGGTTTTCAGGAGTAGTTTAGTAGGTTTGCTTAATTTTTTTGAAGCCTTTTCAGTCTGTTACTGAAAGCTGAGGCTGAATGTTGTGGCCCCCAGCAGCTGAATCTGAGGAGGAAGAGGTGTGGGAGTCAGGGTCAGTATCAAAGCAACCTGAGAGCTACAAGGGGGAAGAGCGAAAGGAGTTGTCAGAGAGAGAGAGAGAGAGAGAGAGAGAGAGAGAGAGAGAGAGAGAGGTGTGGAGCCTGGGCCGTCCGTCAGCCCTCAGATGGAGAGTCAACAGCCTCCAGGTCTGGAGATGGCTGATGAGGAAGAGGAGGAACAGCTGAGTCTAGTGCCTTACCCACAAATGCACAGAAGGCAGAGGAGAGGAGAGCAGTGGAAATATATGGGCTGGTTCTTGGGGTGGAAGAGCTACCGTTAGTGAAGCCCCACCCTAGCTCTGGGGATAAAAGGCAGGGGGCAAAGATGAATAGATATGGCAGACGACTATTCATCTCTCTGCAAGATAGACTTGTTAGCCTGGGCTGAGAGAGAAACTTTTTCCTGGGGCTGCCAGCACTCCTAATAAAGGAATCTTTTGAGTCCACTTCAGAGGGTTTGTTGTGTTTGGAGAGCTAGGTCAGAACACTGAACTGAATTTTTTTACACCAAAAAACCTCAAATGGCTACTTTCTACTATGTCTTCCTGTATTACAGCAAACGAATGAATGAATGAATGAATGAATGAATGAATGAATGAATGAATGAATGATAGTTTCTCTATTGGAGAAACTGAAGTACAGGTCAAAGTACAACCAATCATTTAGTGACCATTCAAAGTTATAACAGCCCTGAAAAAAGTGACTTATCACCGTTATTTCATACTTATGACCGTTGCAGCATCCCTGTGGTCGTGTGATCAGATTTCAGATGCTTGGCAACTGGCATGTATTTATGACTGTTGCAGTGTCCTGGGGGTCATGGGGTCCCCTTTTGTGACCTCCTGAGAAGCAAAGTCGATGGGGAAGCCAGATTCACTCAACAACCATGTTACTTACTTAGCAACTGCAGTGATTTACTTAACAACCATGCATCTTTTCACCAATTGGGCGAACCTGGGGGAAAAATTGTTGCCTTAGAGAGTTGCAGACAATGCGATACACCTGGCTGCCATGTACTGCAAAGTAGCTTTTCAGAATCCAGTCCAAAGAATTGCAGGTTATTGTTGTCCATTTTGTGACTGACAATACCGGACAAGAGGAACGGAGGTTGTATTCAGCCGGTTCGGACCAGTTCTGGACAACCGGTAGCAGAAATTTTGAGTAGTTTGGAGAACCGGCCAATACTACCTCTGACTGGCCCCTCCCCCATCTATTCTCTGCCTCCCGAGTCCCAGCTGATTGGCTGGGTCTCCTTTTGTTGCCCTGCACAGGAGAAGGGAGCTGGAAAGCAGGTTAGTGGGGTGGGGAGGGAATGCGGATTTTGCAGTATCCTTCCCCTGGAGTGGTGTGAGAATGGAGATTTTACAGTATCCTTCCCCTGCCATTCCCACCATGCCACACCCACCAAGCCACGCCCACATAACTGGTAGTTAAAAGAAATCTTGAATCCCACCACTGATGAGGAAACCTTGGTTGTTCCAGCTATATTTTTTAATATGGAGAAGTGAGAAAACTGTTCCCTTTGCATTTTACTTTGCATTTTAATGCCAAGCTGTCCAATTTGCATTTCTCAACCTTATGCCTGACCTAGACGTCTGTTATTTATCTGTGATCGCTCATTTCTGGTTTGTGTGATTATGTTTGATGAAAAATTTCAGGCAAGATGCACGGATTTAAGCCAAGTGGCTCTAAAAAAACACAGGTAATTCTCGCCCCCCCCTTAAAACCAGCAATTTGGATCAGAATTGCATTGCTAAGCAACCCAGCCGTGAAGTGCAATGTTACATTACATAACCCTGCCATTTAGTGACATCAATTCTGACAATCCCGATCGCTATGACGAAGTGATGATTATGGCGATTGTTATGTGAGGACCTCATGTGATCACAATTTTTAGTTTCCAGCCGACTTTCCTTACTGGCTTTGCTTCTTGTAAGCCAGCAGGGAACTGACAGCATTCCAGAAAAACCCAACTCCAATTAAAAATTCCGAGACAGACATTTTCCCAAAGTTTCCTTTTAATAGAGTAGTTATACTGGCACATCTGGGAAAACCCGAATCTGAAAGTTGTGGGTTTTCCTCCAGTAAGTAAAAAAAATTACAAATCCACCCCCTGCACCCATCATTCCATCACATGCCCCAATCACCACCCGTTCTAACTTGAGACGTTCCCTCAACCACTCCTCAGCCAGGTGCAGAAATAACATGACCTTGACTTTAAAAAAGAATGCTATTATGTCTAACCACATACACTCCATCCCATCTTCCCAGGCTCAAGAATGTGGCAGTGTGGAAGCTTCTGGTGCTAATATGGCTTCCAAAGCTGACAGGAACTTCCCAAATCACAGATTGTAAAGCAGTTATAAGTACCACTCATTCAGTGCCCTCACCGCTTTGAATGGTCACTGAGCCAAACAGTATCTGTAGAGGTAGTTCTCAACTTACAACTACAAGTGAGCCCAAAACAATGAGCTCAGAGATCAAAAAGGACTCCACAGTTCAATCATGAGCTACAAATATTCTCTTCTAATTAAGTTTCAGATTTATTAACTTACTGTTTCTTTAATTTTCTTGTATATTACCCAGAGGTCCTTGCTTTGTTATATGGGTAGCTATATAATTTGATGAATAAATGAACAAACGAATGAATGTTTACACTGCTCTCTTAGAACTGCACAATGGATTTTCTAGGAAGATGAGAGCAAGGAAGGAGAGAGAGGGAGGGAAGGGAGGGAGGGAGGAAGGAAGGAAGGAAGGAAGGAAGGAAGGAAGGAAGGAAGGAAGGAAGGAAGGAAGGAAGGAAATTCATGACAATGATCTATCTAGTCCTTTTAATCCGTAGCTTCCCTCAGTTTTTTCATTTAATCTTCAGTTCACAGCCCCATTCTTTTTGGTGAATATAATTTCTTATCCCATTTTTAATCCCAAATCTTAATAGCAACTTTAAATTTAAACATAAGACAAGACTTTCATTGTAGCAAATCATATTAAAATTAGTAAGAGAGCTCATCCGTGAAGAATGGACCACAATTTTCCTGGGCTAGGATGATTTGAGATAATTGAAGTCAAGTTGAATCTGCTCCATTAACTGCAGGTCTCCAAATTTACAACAGCTATGCTTTTCTTCCATGGCATCAATCAATTTGGTGCTGCTATATAATTCCCCAAGGCATATACAAAATTATAAAGGGTTTAATAATAGTGTATCAGCCTTTGAAAGTATACATTGTCTTAAAGTCACAATTGAGGGCAACAAACCTTTGACATGACTTTGCATTTTAGTTTGAAATATTTTCTTCTCCTTTTCTGGAACTTACGTTGTTCTGTTCTTTGTCTGATATTGTTTCTTGCTGGTTTTAAGGTTGCAACCCCCCCTAAGTCTTCATGGAGTTGGACAGCCTCATACATTTGACAAATAAGTCAGTAAATACAACACTTCTTTGAAAAGCATTCACTTTGAACAGAAGATAGAAATTTAAAAGTATAAGAGATAAGAATAATTTAAGTATAAGAATAATTTCATAAGGAAGGTTTACTCAAATTGATAAGCAAATACTATTATTATTATTTGATTATTATTATTATTGTTATGAATATTATTATTATTTCTCAAAATTAATCGTACCCAGACTGCACACTGTTTATGTAGACATTGAATGTTTATGTTTAATAATTAAAAATTAAAAAGAAAAAAGAAAAGCTTTCACATTGTAAACATTGGAAGCAAGTGATATTAATAAACGAATGTGGAAAAAACAATTGTACAAGTCATTGTTGATATGACTAGATAATATAATTGTGCATATATATGTACATAAATGCACATATGCCACAAATTCTGGAAAAAAACATGAGGAAAAATACTAGGAAATAAAATCTACTACTGTTCTCTGCCAACCGTTCAGTCAATGGGAACATTGATAATTGATATGCTCAGGTATGGCTCGTTTCAGACTACGAAAGATGTGAAGGAAATTATGTTTATAGTGGTCTTTGGTTCAAAGCTGAGAATAGTTCCAAGAAAGCTACTTCTTGTAGTATGCAGTGTCATCCCTACAGACATCATCGAACTTAATTAATTGAATGGCTAGGTAACATTATCAGTGCTAGAAGGGATTGGGATCTGCTCTCCGTTTATATACAAGTGGCTTGCCCTGTCGGTGTTTATTTGATTTGATTTGATTTGATTTGATTTGTCAATCGCTTACAAAATAATAGGTATAAGTATAAACATGAGTAAGAATACAGAAAATAGGTACGATTAAATGGGGACAATAGGTCAGGGATGGGAGGCACGATGGTGCACTTATGCACGCCCCTTACAGACCTCTTAGGAATGGGGTGAGGTCAATAGTGGATAGTTTGAGGTTAAAGGAGTGGGGATTAGAGGATGTAACAACAGAGTCAGGTAGTGCATTCCAGGCATTGACCACTCTGTTGCTGAAGTCCTACTTTCTGCAATCGAGTTTGGAGTGGTTTACATTGAGTTTGTATCTGTTGTGTTCTCTTGTATTGTTGCTGTTGAAGCTGAAGTAGTCATTGACTGGTAGGACATTGTAGCAGATAATTTTGTGTACTACACTTAAGTCCAACCATAGACGGCGTAGTTCAAGATTGTCCAAGCCCAAAATTTCAAGTCTGGTGATATAGGGTATTCTGTTGAGAGCAGAGGAGTGTAGTACTCTTCTCGTGTTGTTGATGATAATGATGTTTCCTAGTTAGGTAATGAAATGTCTGCAAAACAACAACAACAGCAATAACAACAACCAAGGTCAGAGAGCTCTAAGGACTCCATTGTTCAACCCTGAGCTATAAATATTCTTATTGAAACTAGTAAATAATGGTGCTGTGATTTCCCGCTGAGTCTTAACAGGAAAAGAAGAAGACATGTTCAATCAGAATAGAGCTGGAAGGGATCTTCAAGGTCTTCTAGTCGAGCCCCCTGCTCATGCAGGAGACTGTATCCCATTTCAGACAAATGACTGTCCAGCCTTTTCTTAAAAACCTCCAATGATGAAGCACCCACAGCTTCTGGAGGCAATGCTGTCTTTTAAGTATTTTGATTGGAGTTGCAAATAGGCCCACCATTCCACCTCAATTCCCTGATTCTTCAACTCTTGTCTGGTTTGTAACTCCTGTTTGTCATTCAATAACTCTTCATGAGTAATAATTTTTCCTTGTCGCACTAGGTGCGGGTGCATTAGTGCTTCCAGAGTTGAGAGCCAAATAGGTGTTTCTGTATACATTTGTCTTTTTATTTTATACCATGTGTTTAAGAGAGTCTGTCTGGCTTTATGTTTCTGCACATAACTATAACCCTTTAAATTCTCCTGCCAGAGGAAGGTGTGCCAACCTGACTGCAAGTTGTACCCTTCTAGTGTTAGTATTCTTTTATTTCTATGATTAATCCAATCTTTGATCCAAGTTAGTATTGCAGCTCTATAGTACAACTCCCAGTCGGGGAGGCCAAATCCTTCTGGAGGCAATGTTGTGGTTAGCCAGCAGCAGGTGCGGATGGCTGAGGAGAGCGAGGACTCAGATGAGGGGCCAGGACCATTAGGGAGTGGACTGCTGCCTTCAGAGATTGTGGGGGCTTGTAGCAGTGATGAGGAGGTTCCTGAGGAGCCTGTGCCAAGTGCGCATGTGTGCAGGATTGCTCGGAGGAAAGAGCAGCTACAACAGCACAGGCAACTCGGGAGTAAGGCTGCAAAGTAATGGCCCTCCTTCAAGAAGATAAAAGCCAGCTGTGAAAGGAACGTACTTTGCAGAAGGCAAAGACGTTTTGAAACTCCAGCCTTGTGGACATTTTAGTATCCTGAGTTTGTATTTGAAGATTCTTGTATTGCAAATTATTTCTTGTCTTTTATCTTTTGGCAAGTCTTGCACAGTTTGGCAAGGCTTGTGCTTATCACAGCTAATTATTTTGCAAAAGCATTACAAGGTTTCTGTTCTTTTGGATTGTGTTTGATTTGTTGGAAAAGGGTGTGGGTCAGAACAGGCAAGTCGTTCCACTGGTTAATTGTCCTCACTGTTAGAAAGTTTCTCCTTAATTGTATGTATGTATGTATGTATGTATGTTGTATGTATGTATATATATATATATATATATATATATATATATATATATATGTGTTTGTGTTTGTGGGTGTGGTAGTAGGTCTTGGTATATTTGGGTCTTGTCCGTGTAAGATTGAGAATACCTTGGCACGTTTCGACGAAATCTCATCCGTCATCTTCAGGCTGGGTCTTCAGCTTCGTTCTCCTGGAGAAGTGTGTGATTGTGGCTGTTTTTTCCCTTTTAAACTCTAGAGTTGGCTGTGTTGTTACTTCTTGATTGGTTTGTGGAGTTGATGTATGCAGATTGGATGGCTTTTTCCTGAGACCCTGTGTGGCTGAGGTGCTGGCTGTGTGTCTCTCAGCCTTTTGTGTTGTAACGACCTGGTAATGGGCTGTGTGATGACCTTCTGAGTTCTATTGTTGTGACGTCCTGTGTGTGGTGCTGTACTCTCCTCCTGGTCGATGTCTGTGCTGCAACCCTCCTGTGTTTTGTGTTGTGATCTCCTGAGTTCTGTGATGTAGTATCCTGGTGGAAGCTGTGATGTGGCATTCTGGGCCTTGGTTTGGCTCTGGTTTGAGATCTGGCTATGTGTTTTTATAGCGTGTGTCAGTTTGCTTAGTTTGGGGGTTGGAGGGGGTGTAGCAGCTGGTGTTGCAGCCATGGTCTGGTTTCTGGATTGTTGGTTGCCTTTCATTTGTGGCACAACACAACACAAAACATCAGGAGGTTTCAACACGACACGACCCAGGAGATTACAGCACCACACCCAGGACATCATCACAGCAATAGAACTCAGAAGGTCATCACACAGCCCATTACCCAGGTCGTTACAACACAAAAGGCTGAGAGACACACAGCCAGCACCTCAACCACAGGGTCTCAGGAAAAGCCATCCAATCTGCTTACATCAACTCCACAAACCAATCAAAAAGTAACTGCACATCCAACTCTGGAGTTTTAAAAGGGAAAAACATACGATCACACTTCTCCCAGGAGAAGCGGCTGAAGACACCAGCCTGAAGATAGCGGATGAGATTTAAAATTCGAAGCGTTGCCAAGGTATTTTCAATCTTACCGGGACAAGACCGAATACACCTGACCTACATACATATATATATATATATATATATATAGGTCTTGGTGTATGGGGTCTTGTCCGTGTAAGGTTGATATGGCAGCGTTTGGCGAAATCTCATCCGTCATCTTCAGGCTGGTGTCTTCAGCTTCGTTCTCCTGGGAGAAGTGTGATAAGTGGCTGTTTCCCTTTTAAACTCTAGAGTTGGATGTGTTGTTACTTTTTGATTGGTTTGTGCAGTTTGATGTATGCAGATTGGATGGCTTTTCCTGAGACCCTGTGTGGCTGAGGTGCTGGAGGTGTCTCTCAGCCTTTTGTGTTGTAACGACCTGGGTAATGGGCTGTGTGATGACCTTCTGAGTTCTATTGTTGTGATGTCCTGGGTGTGGTGCTGTAATCTCCTGGGTCTTGTCTGTGCTGCAACCTCCTGATGTTTTGTGTTGTGATCTCCTGAGTTCTGTGATGTAGTATCCTGGGTGGAAGGCTGTGATGTGGCATTCTGGGCCTTGGTTTGGCTCGAGTTTGAGGTCTGGCTATGTGTTATAGCGTGTGTCAGTTTGCTTAGTTTGGGGGTTGGAGGGGGTGTAGCAGCTGGTGTTGCAGCCATGGTCTGGTTTCTGGATGGTGGTTGCCTTTCATCTGTGGCGTGGGCTTGGGTTTGAGTCTGGTGAAGGAGATTGGTGGTGGCATCATGTGTTATTTTGGGTCGGTGTTGGTTTTTGTGGCTGGGACTTCGTTTGTTGATTAGGGCTAGTTTCCAGATGTCTGGTGGCGGGAAGTATCATCCGTTTATTCATGTTATGGGGTGTTTCTCTATTTGATGGCTTCCCTAATTATTCTCTTGTTGAAGTGTTCAGTATTGGAGATGAGTTTGGATCCCTCAAAATCAATTTCATGTCCTGTGGCTTTAAGGTGCCCAGGATACTACATCCAGAACTCAGGAGATCTGCAACACAAAACATCAGGAGGTTGCACAGACAACGACCCAGGAGATTACAGCACCACACCCAGGACATCACAACAATAGAACTCAGAAGGTCATCACACAGCCCATTACCCAGGTCGTTACAACACAAAAGGCTGAGAGACACACCTCAGCACCTCAGCCACACAGGGTCTCAGGAAAAGCCATCCAATCTGCATACATCAACTGCACAAACCAATCAAAAAGTAACAACACATCCAACTCTAGAGTTTAAAGGGAAAAACAGCCACGATCACACCTTCTCCCAGGAGCGAAGCTGAAGACACCAGCCTGAAGATGACGGATGAGATTTGTCGAAGCGTTGCCAGGTATTCTCAACCTTACAGGACAAGACCGAATACACCAAGACCTACATACCTTTACCGGTAAAATCTCGAAAATATATATATATATATATATATATATATATATATATATATATATATATATATACACACATACATACATACACAATTACTGGTATATTCTCTCCTTGATTAGTTTCCATCCATCACTTCTTGTCCTGCCTTCTGGCGCTTTGGAGAATAGATTGACCCCCTTGTTTTTGTGGCAGCCCCTCAAATACTGGAATACTGATAACATATCACCCCCTAGTCCTTCTTTTCTCTAGACTGGCCATACCCAATTCCAGCAACGGTTCTTATGTGTTTTTGTCTCCAGGCCTTTAGTCATTTTGGTTGCTCTTCTTTGCACTCGGGCTCTATTATGGTCATCAGTCAAGGACTATCTGTACCCACTAGCAATTGGCAGGATATTTCAGCAAGAGCCCTTGCTAACAATTCAAGAGAAAGGATCTATAAGCGTTTTCTTTTGTGAGGCTCTGAAACAACGAAAACCCGCCCTGTTTCACTCCTGTGAGCTGAACGCATCTATAAAACGTTACTACCTGCCAAAAATAGGGAACAAAGAAAGGAAAAATGGACTGAAAGTCATACCTAATCTGTCTTCAGCGATACCCCAGAAGCCTTTGACAGGCCAAAATATAATACAATACACCAGCGAGAGTTGCATGATTGTAGCAGTATAAATATCGAATAAATCAATACATAAAATAACTTTTAAAAGACATCCATCTCCGATGTCAAGTCATGCTGACTAGGGAATTCTCAGAACTATACTTCTAATGCATCTAGAAAGGAAGGGAAGGGAAGGGAAGGGAAGGGAAGGGAAGGGAAGGGAAGGGAGAAGAGAAGAGAAGAATGGAACAACAGGAGAGAATAGAATAGAATAGAATAGAATAGAATAGAATAGAATGCAGAACAACAGGAAAGAATGGATTGGATTGGAAGGGAAGAGAAGAGAAGAGAAAGAAGAGAGGAGAAGAGAAGAGAAGAGAAGAGAAGAGAAGAGAAGGGAAGAGAGAATGGAACAACAGGAAAAAATGGAATGGAATGGAACGGAACAGAACAAAATAGAATAATAGGGCTTGAAGGGACCTTGGAGGTCTTCTAGTCGAACCCCCTCCCCATGGCAAGACACTTCATTATCACCCCAAACAAATGACTGTCCAGTCTTTTCTTAAAAGCCCCCAGTGATGGAGCACCCACAATTTTTGGAGGCAAGCTGTTACATTGATTAATTGTCCTCACTGTCAGAAAGTTTCTACTTAGTTCTAGATTGGATCTCTCTTTAATGATCTTGCAGCCATTATTTCTTGCCTTGTACTTGGGAGAATAGGTCGACTCCCTCTTCTCTGTGATAGCCCCACGGGTTTTAGAAGACTGCTATCGTGTTACCCCTAGTTCTTCTCTTCGTTAGGCTTCTGCATATCTAATGCCCTTAATCGTTCTTGTATGGTGTAGCCTCCAGATCCTTTATCATCCTTCTTGATCTTCTCCGTACACTTCCTACTGTCTCAGCATCGTTTTTGTATCGTGGTGAGCAGAAGAGTATGCAATATTCCAGTAGGATAGACTGGATGTAAAAGCACTCCTTAACCAGTAAAAATTAATCCCTTCCTATCATGCAACCAATACATTTCCCCTTTTTCCCCATTTTTTTTAACGCAGGGATGATATTAACAACAAAAAAGAATGAGAGAGCTAGCTATTAAATGGAAATGATATATTTTCTATGCAAGCCAGGGGACGATGTAATGTTGAATGGTAGTGCAATCATTCATTTATTTTAAACAGCAGCGGAATTACCCCTCAAAGGATAAGACTCATTAGAAGTGACGGCCAAATTAGTCTTTCTTTTCTTTTCTTTTCCATATTATGAATGTCCTCCAGAAATTTGGAAGTTCTGTTGAAGGTAACAGCAGGACAGAAGAATTTGGTTTCACTTATCTTATTCCCAAGGAAGACTCCTATAAAAATAACTTTGCTGCACACTGATTTCTTCCAGACTCTGGTGTGTTTTTCAATTGCATATTGCATTGTCCTTGTGACATCCCAATTGAGAATAAACTTCATTCTTGCACACACACACACACACACACACACACACCTTGTATCAGAGAGTGTCAGTTCCAAGCCAGAACATCTTGTAATGTTCCTATACACTTAGTTCTAGTTTTTGTTTTAAATAGGAAGAAAAGAAAGGAAGGATGAGAAGAATTAAAGACAGCAATCAAATCTCCAAACTATGATAATCTGAGCTTGGATATTAGTGTCCTGAGTGAGCATTTATGTTGATTTTTTTTTTGATAATCCATTTATTTGTTTTCTTGACTATGTATCCTACTTCTTCAAAGTCCCTCTTTCATTGGGGTGTCCCAGGAAAAATAGTTCCCAGCACAAATTTAATCTTTTTATGTATAATCAGCCCAATCATTAACTATAGGGAGTCCTGGACTTACACCCACAAATAATGAGATGAAAATTTCTGTTTGCAAAACAAGACAGGTAGTTTTGCCCCATTTTATGACATTTCTTGCTACGGTTGTTAAGTGAATCAATTGTTAAGTTAGTAGCATGTTTGTTAAGTGAATTGGGCTTCTCCATTGAATTTGCTTGTTAAAAAGTCACCAAAAGGTGAGTGCATGACCCTGGGACATTGCAATCTTCATAAATATGAACCAGTTAGTGCCTGAATTTTGAACACATGGCCATGGGGATGCTGAAGTGGTCATACGTGTGAAACATGTTTTACTTTGTAAAGTGCCATTGCAACTTTGAACAGTCACTAAATGAACTATTGTGACTACCTGTATTTTTAGCAAGGTCTTCGCAGTTAATCTACCGAGTGCTACCAGTTGTATGTGACATAATTCTCTACTGCTGGTTGAATTGGGTTAATAGCAGTTAATATTTTTTCTAACTGTTGCTTGATAATTGAGCCTAGAAGAACATGTATACATGTTTTATAGTTGTCAACAGAAAGAAGGGGGGGAGTGAGTTTCAAAGAGCAGGCAGCAGTGTGGAATCGAAAATACATTCCATTCCTATTTTCTTCAGAGACTGATTAGATGACTAAAGCTTCTGCTGCGCAAAAATCTAATTGGACAGCATGATTGTTGACTCTTGGCTATGGACGTGTTTAGTTGGATGATATACCCAGAGGGGTGGGGGGGAAAGCAGGATCAAGGGTGACAATGAATTACACATCTCAGAGTCGGCTACGCCCAGGCAAATGCCGGCATATTAACTTCTAATAAATCCTTTGAAGTTTTGGGAGTGTGGCTCGAGGCTCATGATTTAATTGGAGTAACTGCCAGAATCCTGACAATAGAATAGAATAGAATAGAATAGAATAGAATAGAATAGAATAGAATAGAATAGAATAGAATTCTTTATTGGTCAAGTGTGATTGGACACACAAGGAATTTGTCTTGGTGCAAATGCTCTCAGTGTACATAAAAGAAAAGATACATTCATCAAGAGTCAAGAATCATAAGGTACAACAACACTTAAAATAGTCATAGGGTACAATAAGCAATCAAATCATACTAGAAAACAGTCAATATAAATCGTAAGGTACAAGCGACAAAGTTACAATCATACAGTCACAAGTGGGAGGGGTTGGGCAATAAGGAGTGATGAGAAGATTAACAGTAATAGTAGTGCAGACTTTGTAAATAGTGTTGAGGGAATTATTAGAGTTGCAAACAGAAAGGGACGGGGGAAAGGGGTTTGAAAGAGCAGTGCGACAGCTTGGAAACTGAAAGTGCATTCCATAAATAGTTTTTCAAAGATAGTAACTAGGTGGCTGAAGTTTCTGCTGTGCAAAATTCTAACTGGAGAACATGACTGATGATTCTTGGCTATGGATGTGTCCCATTGGAGAATATGAATTACGATACACCCAGGGGGTGGGGGAAAACCAGGGTCAAGGGTGACAATGAATGATGTGTCTCAGAGTCTGCTACACCCAGGCAGGGCCGACATGTTAACTCCAACAAATCCTTTTTAAGTTTTGGAAGTTTATCTCGAGACTCATGATTTAATTGGGGTAGCTGCTGGAATCCCGACTCTAGATTCATTTAACAACACTGTTACTAACTTAATGACTGCAGTGCTTCACTGAAGCACCCTGGCAAGAAAAGTCGTAAAATGATTAACTGAAATTTAGGGCTCAGTTGTGGTTGTAAGTCGAGGACCACTATATGCCATCAAGTCAGAGGTCTTTGTACTGCTAGTGTGACGTCAAAAGCAAAAACAAAAAGGAAATAAAAATTGCATGAGCAACTAAAATAAAAAAAGGAAATAAAAAGAGTTGACACCCATTTGGGACAGGAAAGGAGGAAGGGAAAAATATAGTAAAATCTAGCCCATCGCTTAAGACCCCTGAACACAGATAATAGGACCAAAGTGAGAAAAAGGGGCCTTGGTGGTGCAGGCTGTTAATAGCCTAGCACTTAGTTCCAGCTGCCTGTAATTATTGCAGGCTCGAATCCCACCAGGCTCAAGGTTGACTCAGCCTTCCATCCTCTCAGGGGTAGGTAAACTGAGGACCCAAGATTGTTGGGGGCAATAAGCTGACTTTGTAAAAATGCCGCTTAGTAATAAGCAGGCATATACAATGGAAGGAAGGCTATAGCTGAGCACATTGGGTTGTATCCCAAAAATTGTAAGCCGCCCTGAGTCTCCAGAGAAGGGCGGCATATAAATATGAATTTAAAAAAAAAATTCACAAAGGCCAGATCAATAAGTGAAGCCAAATACACAGCCCGTGACCATTTTGCGCTCTTGCTTATAAAAGGAGAAAAATCTAAGCTCTTAGTTTTGCTGAAAAGAAGAGAATCCAAAATCATAGTCTTATTTATGGGGGTGAAAGACAAAGAACAAAGATCAATCTGTTCTACTGATAGGCCCCTGGTTGATTTGCAGTAAATTTATACTAAGATTTGTTTCACTTCCCGCTATGTAATGTAGCAACAGTAAAATAATTTTTTCGTGCTCCGTTTTATATGACTAAAATGAAGAACGACTGGGGAAATAGATATAGATTTTTGGGTGGAAGAGCCATAAACTCCATTCAGTTTTGCTACTGAAAAAGAATGCTGTAATTCTAGGTATGTATTTAAGATTCAGAATGTTTTAATTCTAGGTATGTGTTTTATTTGCAATGGACTCTGGTTAGTGGCTGTTGGAGTTGCCTTTAAAAATAGGAGGAGATTTCTCAGGTGTAACGTTTGTGTGTTTTTGATATAAGTCCAGTTGTGAATATTGCAAGAAGATGTCACTGGAGGCTTTCAAGAAGAGGCTGGACTGCCATCTGTCAGAAATGGTGTAGGGTCTCCTGCTTGGGCAGGAGGTTGGACTAGATGACCTACAAGGTCCCTTCCAACTCTGTCCATCTGTCTTCAGTTATGTCTTACCTGAAAGTCGAGCTCTGCAACTAGGTGTTTATGCAATACAAAAGCCATATCTGGGTAAGAATTCCAAAACAGCATTGCCAGCAAAGACATCCAGGGGCTGACAAGATTATGTCAAAATGGCGAAACGTGTGTTATGCAAGCTTGGCTGATTATATACTGGCATAAAATGCCAGATGCAAGTACAAAACAACTGTCAGCCTACCGAGTAGACCAGATAGGAAACTCCAAGATGGGATGATTCTACTTTACTGTCAGGCTTGCAAGTCTGAAAGTACGAATCTCCCACCACCTCTTTCTTTCTTTCTTTCTTTCTTTCTTTCTTTCTTTCTTTCTTTCTTTCTTTCTTTCTTTCTTTCTTTCTTTCTTTCTTTCTTTCTTTCTTTTTTACAGCCTGATAGGTTACAGGTGGATCCTGTTGATCAGGAATTCAATAATTCCAATAATTGCCTTGAGGGAACATACATTCAGATGGCACAATTACCTCAGGAAACCTTCAGGTGCAGGGGTGGGCTGCTGGGGGTTCGCAGGGATTCGGGAGAGCCCTTAGCTGTAGTAGCTACTGAAATCCTATAGATGGCGCTAGATGCTAGCAGCAAACTGCAGTGTCTGATGCCTATGGGGGCCTCTTTGTTACTACATGATCTCATCCTCTATCTGTTGGGTTGGAAAGTCCTGGACTTTCCAGACTTATAGGTGACCTCATTTTAATAACATCACCACTAGTATTAAGGATTGTACCAATGTGGATGGGGGGGGGGTTTCACCCATGTGGGATCTATTATCCAATCCAAATGCTGTATCTATGCTACTCTTCCTTGCTTGTAAAAATGGTATAAAAGAATAAATGCTGCCCAGGCAGTCAGACATCTTGGCACCCTGCACAATGACTGGTCTTTGAAACCCATCACCTAGCTAAGATTCTGTGCAGTTTGGAGAAATTCCCACTCCTGGCTGGCCCCGCCCACCCCACCCGGCCCCTCCCAGGAGTCCCCACACGGCCCATTTTGGATAACTGCAGGGTGCGCGCGGAGGCTCAGGGAGGGCAAAAAACAGGCATCCCGGAAGTTTGGGAAGGCCGGAAATGGACCCATTTCCAGCTTCCAGAGAGCCTCGGAGCCCAGGGAGGCCATTTTACTCCCTCCCAGAGGCTCAGTAAAAGCCTCCGGAGTCCAGGGAGGGCAAAATCGCCCCCTCCCTGTGGCGCAGGAGGCTGACTAGGCCACACCCACCATGGCTACGCCCACCCAGCAACTGGGCAGAGAACCACTTGCTAAAATTTTTGAAGCCCACCCCTGCCTGAGATCATGTGATCACCTTCTGCAAACTTAAGCAAACTCAGATGGGGAAGCCAGATTCAATTAACAACCATGTTACCAATATAACAACTGCAGTCATTCCCTTAATGACTGCAGCAAGAAAGGTCATAAAATCGGACACAACTCACTCAACAACTGTCTTGCGTAGCAATGGCCGGCTCAAGGTTGACTCAACCTTCCATCCTTCTGAGGTCGGTACATTGACCACACAGATTGTTGGGGGCAATATGCTGACTCTGTAAACCACTTAGAGAGGACTGTAACCAGAGGTGGTATTCAGCAGGTTCTGACCAGTTCTGGAGAACCGGTAGCGGACGTTTTGAGTAGTTTGGAGAACCAGCCAATCCCACCTCTGACTGGCCCCGCCCCTATCTATTCTCTGCCTCCCGAGTCCCAGCTGATCAGCTGGGTCTCCTTTGGTTGCCCTGCACAGGAGAACGGAGCTGGAAATCAGGTTAGTGGGGTGGGGAGGGAATGGGGATTTTGCAGTATCCTTCCCACAGGAGTGGGGTGAGAATGAAGATTTTGCAGTATATCCTTCCCCTGCCATGCCCACCAAGCCACGCCCACAGAACTAGTAGTAAAAAAATTTGAATCCCACCACTGGCTGTAATGCTAGCATGAAGCAGTATATAAGTCGTAAGTGCTAATGGAAATTTGGGGTCCATTGTGGTATTACTTTGAGGACTATTAGTACTTCTCCCACCATCCTGGAAGCATTAGCCTTAGTCAAAATCAAACCGAGAACCAAAACAATGCAGCAATCGTCGTTAGCTGCGGTACTTTACTTGTGCATTGTATTTTTCATTTGACCAATCAAAGTTTTCTGGATGGATTACAAGCTAAAAGGATAATAATAATAATAATAATAATAACAGAAAGAGAGAGCACAATGAGAGTGAAGCAAAATAACTGGCACAGGGAAAGGAGTTCTGGATGCTCCCCAGCCAATCCATTTGGACGGGCAGTTATTTCAGCTAAATGCTATCGTGCTGTTAAATGCAAATAAGTTCCTCTATATTGAGAACGCCTGGATATATTACCCACTTTTTACTCACTTCTCACCGTTTGTGCCATCAAGGAAATGAGGCTGTAGAAAGCTTCTCGAGTCTGCCTGTATCTTGCAACATCTGGTCAATGTAGCCATGCTGATTTGAACATAAAAAACCCCAAAACCCTCCCGCGTCTCGCAATGACTGAGAATCATCAACACCATTAGTGCAGTTACCAGGAGGCTGTGAGATTTGCACAAAGGATTACCCCAGCAGGATCGCAGCCCACGGAGGCCTTACGCAATCTGAACCTTCGGTGGGTCTGAAGTTCGAAGGACGGGAAAGTTCTTTTGAAGTAGTTTGTAGAGGACAATCTTCCCCAATGTTCGTTCAAGCAATTTGTAGTCATTTAAGGCAGCCTTCGCCCATCCAATTCAGGTACACACTGATACCTTTAATGGACACTATCAGATGCAGCTCTTGACATGTTCCCAGTGAATTAGAATGGAGGAGACTGTACGGTGCCCAGTTTAATAGGGCTGGGTGATACAGGTACTTCACCAGTATTATTCCCAGAGTAACAGAGTAACAGAGTTGGAAGGCACCTTGGAGGTCTTCTAGTCCAGTTCCCTGTTCAAGCAGGAGACCCTATATCATTTCAGACAAATGCTTGTCTGATCTCTTCTTTAAAAAGCCTCCAGTGTTGTAGCATTCACAACTTCTGGAGGCAGGCCGTTCCACTGATTAATTGTTCTAACTGTCAGGAAATTTCTCCTTAGTTCTAAGGTTGCCTCTCTCCTTGATTAGTTTCCATCCATTGCTTCTAGTCCTGCCCTCAGGTGTTTTGGAGAATAAGTTGACCCCTCTTCCTTGTCACAGCCCCCTCAAATATTGGAACACTGCTATCATCCAAAGTGGGCTGCTGCCGTTTCGGACAGGTTCTCCCGAACCCTTTGTTCTGATTCTGCGCGGTTTGGAGAACTGGCAGATCGGACAAACGGTTGGCCCTGCCTGTTTTTTTTTTGTCATTTTCAGCCATTTTGGGGGTGAAAAATAGCCTGAAAAAGGCCCCCCAAACAGGCCGAAAAATGGGCAGGGGCGGGGCCAGCTAGTGGTGGGATTAGCCCCAACCGGCTGAATCCTACCTGTTCCTTTGAGGTGAGTGGCCGGGAGGCAGGGCTGGGTGTGATGAGTGACATCACCCACCCAGTCACATGACCAATTGGCCACTCCTACCCAGCCAGAGAACCGGTTATTAAAAAAATTTGCAGCCCACCACTGGCTATCATGTCATCCATAGTTCTTCTTTTCACTAGACTAGCCATATCCAATTCCCGCAATCCTTCTTTGTATATTTTAGCCTCCAGGCCTCTCATCATCTTTGTTTCTCTTCTCTGGACTTCTTCTGAATGTCCTTCTGAATGACCCAACACCAGGCTTGTTTAAATGGATCAGAATTATTTATTTATGGGAGTCCTCCTGGCCTCACGGCTCAGTTTGGAGGAACAGGTGGGGGCCGTGGCCAGGAGGGCTTTTGCCCAGGTTTGACTGGTTCGTCAGTTACGCCCATATCTGGACCGAGATGCCCTTCGCATGGTCACTCATGCACTTGTTGCTTCCTGACTTGACTACTATAACGCTCTCTATTTAGGACTGCCCTTGCATACCATCCGGAGGTTTCAGCTGGTACAGAATGCGGCCGCACAGGTTGTGATGGGAGTCTCCCAGTACTCCCATGTTACACCACTCCTGCGTGAGCTGCACTGGTTGCCGGTTGCCCTCCGGGTGAGATTCAAGGTGTTGGTATTAACATTCAAATCCTTCATGGCTTGGGTCCGGGGTATCTGCGGGAGCGTCTCCTGCTGATATTGAATACCGATCGCCCTGTGCGTGCACACAGATGGGGACTCCTGGGGGTGCCATCCGCGAGACAGTGTCGGCTGGCGGTGCCCCGGGAAAGGGCCTACTCTGTCGCAGCTCCCGCCTTGTGGAACCAACTACCTCTGGAGCTCTGTTTGGCTCCTGATCTCCGCTCTTTCCACCGCGATTTGAAAACCTGGCTGTTTGAGCAGGCCGGGCTGGACTGATCTCTTGGGGTGGGGTTTTAAATTGTTTTAAATTTTAAATTAATTTTAAATTAGTTCTACCTATTGGGCTTGTTTAAGTTTAATTCTTTTTAATATATTTATTGTTGTATTTTAGTTGTGAGCCACCCCGAGTCCTTTCGGAGAGGGGGCAGCATACAAGTCCAATAAAATAAAATAAAATAAATAAATTTATTGAACAGGTTGCTATGGCCCACCTATCTTAGCATTATGGCTCTGGACAGCTCACAGTTATATACAGCTAACATTATACAAACATGTTTAAAAAAAAGACCAATGCAAACAGGAAAAAAAATCAAGCAGCACAAACTGGATGCAACCAACAGCATGTTTTTCTAATTTCACCCTATCCTGGTGCTAGGATAGGAAGGGATGCTTTCTATATAATCTGTCTATATGAATCTGAACTGTGAAGTGTATTTTGATTGATGTTGATTTTCTTTTTTTAGCAGCAATAGATACAGTTTTGTTGTGAAAAATATTAGCTTCTCTCAGATATTTTGAAGTATTTTGAAGTATTTGCATTCTGCTGCACATAATCAATTTTCCTTATGGATAAATGGATTCTACTCTAGATAGATAGATAGATAGATAGATAGATAGATAGATAGATAGATAGATAGATAGACAGACAGACAGATAGAAGAGATAGAGAGGGAGAGAGAGAGATGAGAGAAAGATATGATAGAGAGAGAGATGAGAGAGAGATGATAGATTAGATGGAGCTAGAAAGAGAGTGTGATGTGAGAGAGAGATGATTGATAGCTAGATAGCTAGATAGGGAGAGGGAGATGAGAGAGAGATATGATAGATAGAGATAGATTAGATAGAGAGAGAGAGAGAGAAGTGTGTGTGTGTGTGAGATTATAGCTAGATAGATAGCCAGATAGCTAGATAGAGACAGGGGTGGGATCCTATCGGTTCAGCCCATTTTGGGCGAAATGGTTTCTCCGAAGATCAGCTGTGAACGAACCGGTTTGCTCTGACGATCAGCTGTTGGGTCCACCTGCCTGCCCATGCTCTAGTCTGTGCTTTATTTCTGGGTTTTCCAGCTGAGCTGTTTTGCGTGGCACAGTGGATTGCCGCAGGTCAGCTGTTTTATACAGCTTTTATGCAGCAGAAGGTGTGTTTGGGGGGGTGCATGCAAAGCACACGCTCACTGAACTGGTTTTTACACTGGTTGAATTCCATCCCTGGATAGAGAGAGAGAGAGAGAGAGAGATGATAGTTAGATATAGATAGATAGGTTAGATAAATAGAGATAGAAAGAGAGAGAGAAGTGTGTGTGTGTGTATGTGTGCATGTGTGTGTGTGTGAGAGAGAGAGATGAAGAGATGATAGCTAGCTAGCTAGCTAGATATCTAGCTAGCTAGACAGGCAGACAGGCAGACAGGCAGATGTCAAGGTATCCCCTCTCCAGTTGTATGTGAGTCTACAGAGTGGTGCTCATTTCTGTTTCTTGGCCAAGGGAGCCATCATCATGTGGCCAGCATGACTAAATGCCGAGGCACATGGAACAGCTGTTACCTGCCCACAGAAGTGGTACTTATTTATCTACTCAAATTTCTATGCTTTTGGACTGCTGGGTGGGCAGGAGCTGGGACAAGTAATGGGACCTCACCCCATCGTGCGGGGTTCAGGTTTATTGTCAGAAGCCCAGCTGGGTTGCAAATGGTGATAAGATGAACCCGGGACAGCGCAAGTGTCATAAAGCCATGCCAGTTGGCAAGCGTTCAGAGTTTGATCACGTGACTATGAGGATGCTGCAACGGTCATAAGTGTGAAAAACCAATCCAAAAAGTCCATTTTTTCAGTGCTGTTTTGAACGGTCCCTAAACGAGAAGTCGAGCATTGCCCGTGTTCTCAGTTTTATTCTTTGAGCATGTTCAGTTCCAGAGGCAGTATTCAGCCGGTTCGGACCAGTTCTGGCATACCGGTAGCGAAAATTTTGCCTAGTTTGGAGAACCAGCAAATACCACCTCTGGCTGGCCCCACCCACCTGCCCCCGCCATTACTCTCCTATATTCCCTTGGTTTTTTTAGCTCAGCTGATTTGCGGTGCAGAATTGCCACGCCTCAGCTGAGCTAATAAAACAGCACAGCTCACCAGCGTTGATACGAGAGGGCAGGCTCTGAGCGTGTGAAGTGCGTGCGCAAAGCGTTCTCTCAGAACCGGTAGGAAAAAGATTTGGAAACCTACCACTGTTCAGTTCCTTTGAATATATACAGTGGCGTTTCTGTGGGATATAAATCCTCCTTCAAACATTTAGACGGAAAGGTTACTCCTGGTCAATTACCCACTTTTCTCCTGGACTGCATGGACAGTGATTTGTAACACCATTTTCTTCAGCTGCTGCACATTTGATTCTAATTTTTTTTCGCCCTTCACCAAGTTACTACCCTGCTACTTTACTTTTTCTTGATTTAATCACAGGGATGATCTACTCCACTCAGGGACTATGGTATTACAATGCTCCGTAGCAAATCAGATGTGTCACAGGAGGGAGGACGCTACAAGAGAAATTTCTAAAAAGAGCGCTATAGAGCCTGCTCTTAGAAATGGGATTTTTTTTTTTGGCATTTGGAACCATTTGTAAAAAAGCAACAACAAATGTTTCCTTCCCTTGCATTATTTCAGCATAATTCCATTTTAAAATGTGGGCATCCGCCTTTGCTGTGCACATTAAATAACTAGTTAAGCCGTGTCCATGAATTTCATGAATACTGATATCCGGTTCACAGCAACCTTTGCAGTTCGGGTTGTCGCTGCTAAAACAGCCTTGTGGTAAAAATAATAATAATGTATTGTTTAATAGGGGAACAACCAAGCGACGTGCTCATCTTCTCATGAGGATCGAAGGACAGTTTGATCTCGTGAACAGATTTCCCTACAGGGATGACCAGGAGGGGTGCATGTGTCAGGGGAAAATAAAGTTAACATAGGAGCTACAAATACGTCAGTCAGATATGTCCCCAAAGTGTTTTTCCAAAAGTCAACTTCCTTGGTTTGTTTTTTTCCTTGAAAACATTTCACTTCTCATCCAAGAAGCTTCTTCAGTTCAAGGGAGAAAAAAAACCCAAGAAAGTCCAGCTGCCTTTTGAAAAATCACCTTTGGAACAATCAGTGGTGGGATGCAAATTTTTTTTACTATCGGTTCTGTGGGCATGGCTTGGTGAGCATGGCAGGGGAAGGATACTGTAAAATCTCCAGTCAGAGGTAGTATTTGCCGGTTCTCCAAACTACTAAAAATTTCTGCTACCAGTTCTCCAGAACTGGTCAGAACCTGCTGAATACCACCTCTGACCATAGACATGTTAGTCATCTGGGCTTATCTCTCTGTCAAATCCAAGAGTCTGATTTGCAGACAAGCCAGAATGATGCTAGAGGACCATGTCCAGTAACCAGAAGGGAAAGATGTCATGCCTAAAGCAATCTAAAATGACCAAGGCTAGTGGGGTTTTGACTTTCTTACTTTCTTTCTTTCTTTCTTTCTTTCTTTCTTTCTTTCTTTCTTTCTTTCTCTTTCTTTTCTTCTATCTATCTATCTATCATGTATCATCTATCTATTCCTTTTTTTAATAAACAAGGTGGTGAACATGTCTAATAGTCCTACTTCCTCCTATTTTCCTCACAATAACAACCCTGTGAGGTGGGCTGGGCTGAGAGAAAGTGACTGGCCCAAAGTCACCCAACCGGCCTTCGAGCCTAAGGCAAGACTAGAACTCACAGGCTCCTGCTGATTGGCTGAAAGTCACCCAGCTAGCTTTAATGCCTAAGGCATGACTGGAACTCACAATCTCCTCGTGATTGGTCCAAAGTCATCTAATCAGATCTGATGGCTAAGGTGGGACTAGAACTCACTGTCGCCTGGTGATTGGCTCAAAGTCAGCCAATTGCTTTTCTGCCTAAGGTGGGATTAGAACTCACTATCTCCTGATGATTGGTCCAAAGTCATCTAGCCAGCTCTCATGGTTAAAGCCTGAATATTCAGTCATTTCTTATTAATTTTGCTTTATTTCATATTTTACCGTTCTGAAAAGATCAGCAGGTTGAATGTTTCAATGAGCTTTTCCCCAGTGTTCTCCATTTTTCTTCAAGTATAATTTCAGTCTGAGAGCTAAGATGACTACTTCTCATTCTGATCCTTTTCCATGCCAATGGTCTCCATTTTGAATTGCCAACTCTGACTAGTCAAATAAAACTTATTACCTATTTGCCATTTCTTCCACAACATCTTTTGGACATAGTCTATGCATAGAAGCTAAGTTTGTTATTGACATTGTTGATACTAACTTCTGATTCCATTTTTCAAAAGTATCCTTCAAAGGTCAGTATCAGATTGTTGGGGGCAATAGGCTGACTCTGTAAATCACTTAGAGAGGTCTGTAAAGCACTGTGAAGCAGGATCTAAGAATAGTCTAAGTGCTATTGCTATTTTGCATTGTTTGATATGTTCCAATTAATTAGTTAATCATGCCTATGTATTTTTCTCCTTTTACTAAAATCTTTAGTTCCCTCTAGTATCCAGTTTTTAAAATTGCGTATTTATATTTTGTCTTCCAAAGTCTAAACAAATTTATTTGCCATGAGAAGGATTCTTTATAATTTTTTTCAAAATCTTATTCCAAATTCATCAGGCTGTTCAATCTGTAGCTAAAATCAAAATCTTAACTTTTTGCTGTTTATTTTTTAAAACTTTTTAAAATTCTTAAATTTAAGATACAATTTTCTTCCATGAAGGATTGAAGGAATATGCACCCAATATTTTCTGACTTGTCAGTCTGAAAATCTGTAACAACTTAAAAGTAGTTAACAAGCAACTTCTAAACACTATTAGAAAAGGAAGTTTGCAAACTTAAGAGTTCTTTAAAAGGTGCCAACCACAATGCTATTCCTGTCATTTCCCAGTGCTCAAAACCCACTGGAGACCAGTGGGTTTGTGGTTTCCTCAGAGGAACCAACTTTTTGGAGTACATTTGAGTGTTCTCCCATCCTCTCCTTGTCCAGAGAGATTCCAAAGAACCACTTACTAGCAATTCATTCTTTGTCTCTGTCATTGACTCCACTTTTGAAAAACCATTTTCAAGCCCTCCATCCCCATTTCTCCCTCCAGATTTCTCTATAAGGGTCTCAACCAGGAGAGGTAACCTGAAATGATCTTCCCCAACCGGTGCTCCCTTTCTCTCGCAGAATCTCTTGAAAAGTCTGCAAAGAGATTAATGAATTTATTTATTTACTACGTGTTACGGTTGGAGAAGGCTTTTTTCTCCTTATGTGTGCTAGGAATTAAGAGCTTATCTTCCCTTATTTGTTTTCTATATGTATACAGTGGAAGATCACAAGATAAATGATCTACACATTTGTCTACAAGCATCAAATGTTTTGGCTACCCTCCAATATTTCTCCTGCTAATTTAGCATAAGGTTTCCTGGCAAGTGTCACAATCTGGTTACCATCCACATTCATCCCTGTAGCTCTACGTAGCTCTGTATAGAGAAGCTACTGGGGGACAAGATAAGCCACGGTTCTGCTTAAACCGTGGCTTATCTTGAAGAGGATTGGCTTGAAATCTGTGCTTAGATTTGAAGAATAGACTGTTCTATTTGTTCATTAAGAAGCCCTGCTGAGTTAGGTTGAATTTCTCAGTGGAACAGAAGCAGTGGTCAAAATTGCCCAACATTTGGTATAGGCAATATGAAGAGGGTCACTCCCCCTCCAAATGCATGCGCACACCCACACCCACAGAGAGACACATGTACACACTCACACACACATGAAAGGACATTCAATCATGTTGAAAAGTGCCAGGGAGAGGAAAAATTGGCAACTGGTAAGGTGAAACAGAGCAAGCAGCTGAAGGTGAATTACATTTTCCTGTAACAACGACAAAAGAGGGGGTGGACTTTGACGTCAGACCCCCCATCTTAAGTAGGGTAGATGAACCGAGGTTCATGTCTATGGAGATTCTCAGTCACCCAGATCATGGTTGTTCCAAAGGTGCTTTTTGAAGAAGCAACTGGGCTTTCTTTGTTTTTCCTTGAAGAGCTTTCGCTTCTCATCCAAGAAGCTTCCTCAGTTCTTGCAGAAGGCAGAACTAGCAGAACTGAAGAAGCTGCTTGGATGAGAAGCGACACGTCTTCAAGGAAAAACAAAGAAAGCCCAGTTGCATCTTCAAAAAGCACCTTTGGGATGAACAGAGGTTTTTCATGACTGAAATGTTGACTTTGTGCAACTTTTGCCCCTACGTTTTGGATTTGTCCGCCTTCACAGATTGTGTCCAAGGCACGAACTTTTTAGATGACCTTTTAAATGCTTATGGATTTCTTTACTGCAGATTTTTTTGGCTTCACTTCCGCTTTTTTTCAAGTAACTGCTTTGCGAGTTGTCTTGAGTACATTTCTCTTTAATTATCTGCACCACCAAATCTATTGTGGGTATGTCTATGAGTTGCACAGCATTGTCACTCAATGATGTGACATGAAGAAATGTTTTGAAGACTTGTTCCTAAAGATTTTTTCACACTTTGATCTTTGGTATTTTGTCTGCTTAAATTCTCTGAGCTCCAAAATTTGTAACTGCAAAGGAATGGGGGAGCCAAGTTCCTGAAACTCACCTTTACTGAAGATGGATGGATGGATGGATGGATGGATGGATGGATGGAAAGGAGGGAGGGAGACGAAGGAAGGAAGGAAGGGGAAGGGAAAGAAGGGGAAGGGAGGGAGGCAGGGAAGAAAGGAAGGGGAAGGGAAGGAAGGGAAGGGAAGGGAAGGGAAGGGAAGGAAAGGAAGGAAGGAAGGAAGGAAGGAAGGAAGGAAGGAAGGAAGGAAGGAAGGAAGGAAGAAAAGAATGTATGTGTGTGTGTTCCTACAGCTCTTCCTGATTCTCAAAGTGCTTTAAAATATTCCCTTTGAAGCTGACTAGTTTGCAGGATAATAATTTGCCAAAGGCTGCTTGCTGAGAAATGGATTCAGGAATTTAGATATTTGACTCTAAGCCTGATACCTACATTTGAAAAAGACTGAAGGAAGAAGGAGAAAAGAAAGGTGAGGAATAAGTTGGATGGACAAGATCAGAGGCTGCATCCATTTTGGAAAAAAAATCCAGCACTTCGCCATGCAGTCATCCAGAACAAAACCCAACTCCTTGGCACCTAGCTATAAAAGCAAGCTCGCCCTTCTCTAGTTTATTTCAAAAGCTTTTCGTAACTTAACACCCATCTATCTGGGAAGGAAGAGAGAGAGAGAGGGAGGGAGGGAGGGAGAGAGGGAGAGAGAGAGAGAGAGAGAAGGTTGGGTGTGTGAATGGAACAACTGTAGAGCAAGCAGTGGGAATTGGGCAGAATGAATAGAATAGAATACCTTTATTGTCATTGCATTCCACAAATACAGTGAAATTTGATTCATGGAATGCAATGACAATAAAGGCTATTCTATTCTATTCTATTCTATTCTATTCTATTCATTCTGCCCAATTCCCAGTGCTTGCTCTACAGTTGTTCCATTCACACACCCATCCTTATCTCTCTCCCTTCCCCAGGGAAGTAAAATAATTCGTTGGAAGCCAAGCAGAAACAAACATATTTCTTTAAGGAGAAGGAAGGAAAGTTGAGCAGAATTAGCTTGAGATGCTTTGGGGGTGGGGGAGGGATAACAGGGTAGGGAATTTAACCCAGCGTTCCCCTCAGGTGTGAGTAATTCCTCCTCCTTGACTATATTATTCAAATAGAAAGGAATAAAAATAAGGGTCTTGTACGTCATCCATCTCACGTACCTCTCCTTTCTCTTTCTCCTGTTTTTGGAGTTCCACCACATAGCTGCCAGCTCAGAAGCGAGGAGTTAAATTTCAGCCAGCGAGCAAGGCAGGAGGTGAGCTCCCTGCTCTGCCAGTGAGCAGACTGCAGCCCCTTTTATTCCCTACCACCACACACACACACACACACACACACACACACTCACACATGTAGTTTATGGTGTCACTCCTCCAGCAACGTCAGACCGGCATTTAGCAGAGGAGATGTGAGCTGGATGCAAAGATGCTTCTTCACCCCAAGACCTCCTGCGGACAGGACGTAAATACACCTGCCAGCTCTCGGTCTGTCTGAGATCCTCCTCCTGCCCTACCCCCTGCCCTTTGGCTCTCCAACAACTCAGATCCTATCCCCTCCCTTAAAAAAAAAAAAGCAAGAACAGACAAAAGCAGGGGACACACCACCACCGGGAAAAAATTTTTTTTTGTGAGCCGTTTCTCACAATCGCTTCTTGAGCTTCTGCGGAAGTTTTATTGCCCGGGTTTTTTTGGGGGGGGACACGTTGGTTTTGAAAGGCTGCTGGCGGAGAGCTGCTGCTGGTGATGTTTGCTTCAATCTGGTACGCCAAGAAGCTGGGACGCCGATTTGTCCACAATGCCAGGAAAGCAAAGGCAGAGAAGGTATGTGTGTGTGTGTGTGTGTTGGGGGGGGGGCTTGGGAGGTGGGGGGGGAGAAGTGAGAGAAGAGATGCTTTCCTTTCCTACCTCTTGCAATGGTTCTGGTTAAATTGGAGTGAACTCACCTGTTTTTTTTTTTTAGTGTGGTGGCGGGGTCCTTCTTGCTTGCTCTCTCTTGCAAAATAAAAAGAGCTTTCGGGTTCGGGGAAGGAAATGGCTGGGAATCTCTCATCGGTCTGAGCTTGTCAACTTGTTGCAGTGGCTGTGCTACCAGGGGGGGCTTAAACACATCTGGTACTTTTTCAAAGGAGGCATGTTTGCGAGTTTGATGATGAACGAACAAGGTTCCCGTAGATGCACCAATCCCAAACGCCTCAATGCAGTAAGCCCGTGAAAGCCATGTGTGAAGGAGTGTTTCCGCTGTTACTTGTTGCTCTCAACATCATTCTGGCTGGTGTGTGTGTGTGTGTGTGTGTGTGTGTGTGCAGTTCAGTAAACCCTTTTATTTATTTATTATTATTTTAAAGGACCGTTAACTCGCCATAAAGGAAGCCCACTGCCCAGGAACTGAAGCATGAATCGCTCTCATCTAACCATTGGGTCATATTTGATTTTTTTTTTGCAACGCAGCAGCGTCCTTTCTTTCTTTCTTTCTTTCTTTCTTTCTTTCTTTCTTTCTTTCTTTCTTTCTTTCCAGAGACTCAGGGCTGCTTACAATTGGAGCACAACCCAATGCACTCAGCAATAGCCTTCATTCCATTGTATATGCCTGCTTATAACTAAGCGGCATTTTTACAAAGTCAGCTTATTGCCCCCAACAGTCTTGGGTCCTCAATTTACCTACCCCGAGAGGATGGAAGGCTGAGTCAACCTTGAGCCTGGTGGGATTCGAGCCTGCACTAATTGCAGGCAGCTGGAACTAAGTGCTAGGTATTTAACAGCCTGCACCACCAAGGCTCTTCTTCCCCCGAATGAGCTTCAGCCCGAAACGAGCCATTTTAAGCAATCAGGCACAGCAGAAGGGGGTTTGCTGGGAGCCTCGATGTGATAAGAACAACGTTTCTGTGCTTTCAGAATTGGTCTCCGGAACCCAGGGGGATAAGAAAAGGAAGGAGGAGTGGGGATATATATATATATATATCACTATCAGCATGGAAAAGATGTCCATGCTCTCTGCCACCTCACCCACAGTTATTTATATATATTTATATAGGGGACGCGGTGGCTCAGTGGCTAAGATGCTGAGCTTGTCGATCAGAAAGGTTGGCAGTTCGACGGTTCGAATCCCCAGCGCCGCGTAATGGAGCGAGCTCCCGTTACTTGTCCCAGCTTCTGCCAACCTAGCAGTTTGAAAGCATGTAAAAAATGCAAGTAGAAAATTAGGGACCCCTTTGGTGGGAAGGTAACAGTGTTCCGTGTGCCTTCAGTGTTTAGTCATGTCGGCCACATGACCACAGAGATGTCTTTGGACAGCGCTGGCTCTTTGGCTTTGTAATGGAGATGAGCACAGCCCCCTAGAGCCGGAAACGACTAGCACGTATGTGCAAGTGGAACCTTTACCTTTACGTTTTAAAGTTATTTAGGCCTTCCCTGGCCTTTTAGAAGGCCAACTGAGCATTCTGTAAATCAGCCACCGAAGCTGCTAACCCGTATATGGAAAAGGGTCAGGATCTGAGTTTCTGCTATAGAAAGCTACAAGCAAAATACAGACACCCCTTGAACCACAACTGAGCTGAGAAATTTCCGTTGCTAAGTGAGACAGGTGTTTAAGTGAGTTTTGCCCCATTTTTTGACCTTTCTTGCCACGGTTTTTGAGGGAATCCCTGCAGCTGTGAAGTGAACGTGGTGGTTACTGCGAACCTGGATCCCCCGTTGACTTTGCCCGTCAGAAGGATGCAAAAGGTGATCCCATGATCCCAGGACACTGCAAACCATCATAAATACGAATCAATTGCCAAGTGTCTAATTTTGATCCCGTGACCAGGAGGATGCCACAACAGTCACAAGTGTGTGAAAAATGGTCCTAAGTCATGTGACTTCTAATCATCACTAAATGAAGTATTGTAAGTTGAGGATTCTGTATTCAGTCCAGGGCTTCAGCTGTTTTTCATGGTCTTCTCTATTTTCATCTCTCTGTCTCTTTCTTCCTCCTCCTCCTCTTCTTCTTCCTCTTCCTCTTCCTCCTCCTCTTCTTCTTCCTCTTCCTCCTCCTCTTCTTCCTCTTCTTCCTTCCTCCTCCTCCTCCTCTTCCTCCTCCTCTTTTTCTTCCTCCTCTTCCTCCTCTTCTTTTCCTCTTCTTCTTCCTCTTCTTCCTCCTCTTCCTCCTCCTCCTCTTCATCTTTCTTCTTTCTCCCTCACTTTCCTTCTTTCCCACCCTCTTTTCCTCTCCCTGTCCCTGGAGTTAGTGTGCTTAGTGATGATATCCTCTTTCCAGGACTTCAGGGTAGCTTCCTAACGCCATCAGGTGCAGCATCAAACCAATACACACTAACTTTTCTTTGTTTATGTGTTCAGAGAAGTTCTTGGCCATCTCAGTGCCTTGCTCCATCAGTGGCAAGCAAGCCCTTTTAGAACTCTGATGGCAACCCAAGATCGCCGTATCCGGCATTTTTTTCCCGATCAAAACCAAAGAGATATCTTTATGCTTGCTAGAAATACGAGCCACTCTGTGATACCGGTCTTTACCATCCCTGATCTTAAAAAATGTGATTTAGGAATCTCAAAAGCTGATTTATATTAAGTCAGATCATTTCTGCATCTCCCCTAGTATTGTTGACCCTGGCCAGCAGCTGCTGACCAGATCTTGATGATGCCAGTAATGGAAGGTAACAGAATGGCAGAATTGGAAGGGACCCTGGAGGTCTTCTAGTCCAACCCCCTGTTCAGGCAGGAGACCCTATGCCATTTCAGACAAATGCTTGTCCAATCTCTTCTTCCAAAGTCTAGCTGTCAGGATTCCGGCGATTGCCCTAATTAAATCATGAGCCTCAAGCCAAGCTTCAAAAGAATGCAGAAGATTAAAAGAGCCTTGGTGGCTCAGGCTGTAAATGCCTGCTCTTAAGATCCAGCTGTCTACAATTACTGTAGGCTCGAATCCCACCAGGCTCAAGGTTGACTCAGCCTTCCATCCTCTCGGGGTAGGTAAATTGAGGACCCAAGATTGTTGGGGGCAATTAGCTGACCTTGTAAAAATGCCGCTTAGTAATAAGCAGGCATATACAATGGAAGGAAGGCTATTGCTGTGCACACTGGGTTGTATCCCAAAAATTGTAAGCCGCCCTGAGTCTTCGGAGAAGGGCGGCATATAAATGTAATTAAAAAAAAAAAGATTTATTAGGAGCAACATGTCATTCTACCGGTCATCTGGGGTTCAACTTTAAATAAAACCCCTTGATAAGGAGTCCAATCCCTTCTTCTTCTTCTTCTTTTACTTCATACAAGCAGACAAGCCAACATCATGCAGCAATACAATCTCTAAAGAGGCTTTTGCATTGTATAAAGTCCCTTGGGCCCGGCCGATTGGGGAACCATTTAATTAAACGGCCCCAAAATTGTATTGCAAAAAGAAACTGAGAAAAGGAAAGAAATCTCTTCTTTCTTTCCATCCATCGCCTTTGTATTTTTACCCATGTTTTTAAACACATTCTCCAGAGCCATGCCCGTGGATATTCGATCTTCTATTTGAATATAATGATGCATTGTGTAAAAAATGCTGCCCACCCTTGGCATGGAACAGTGTATATATATTTTTTCGCCCTACCACGCCCACGTGCAAACATTATACGAAGCTCTTTCTACAGAGAGTCCCCATTGCAATCTGGTTCTCATTTGCTGCTCTTCTCTCTTCTTTTCCTCACACACACAAATACACACACTAACACACACACACACCACCAAACCTGCCCCCAGTCCCAGTAAACGTTTTCACATCTGCTGGAAAGCTTCACGACAAGGTGTGCATTCAGAGGAAAAGGGAGGAGTGAAAAAGAGGAGATGAAAGAGGATAAAATTATGCCAATTTGACAGGAAGCTCTTTACAAACTCCCTCTCGACGGCATCCGATTCACCTGCATTCTGCCCGCCGACATTTCAACATGAAATACGGAACGCCGTCGTTGCCACATGAACTACGTGAGAGCTCGCAGATTTATAGTTAGCAAATCCAAGGAAACTGAGGTTCTTTCTTACTCCCCTCAGCCCATTTTGGAAAAAAATGTCCTTGGCTTCTGTGTTTTTTACATCCTATAAAGAGATCGGAAGATGAAAAGACTTGGCTTTGAAATTCAGATCATGTCTGGAATGAAACACCCAACACTGAGATAATATATACAAAAAATATGGCCAGCAAAGGGTTTTATGTCAGTTTTAAAATCAGAGGGGGGGCTTGTATACCAGCGTAAGATCTTGCCAGGCCATTCCAAGTCTTCTGGCTTTTTTTTTACATCATTCTTAGTTTTTCAGTTGATTGAAAAAGCAGAAGCTTTTGCAATCTATCCTTGAAGATATCACACAGGACAGGGTGGGGTGGGGAAATGCAAAACAATAAAATAAAATCCATGATCTCAAAATAATGCTAAGGCATCTTGACAGTTCCAGAAAAGTGCTAACTTTTAGCTTAGAAACTTGTACTATTCTGTATGACCAGATAGAAGAGAAATTCTCTTTCATTGGATTTGAACCTCAGAATGTTGGGATCTGTTTCGTGAGACTGTTATTCGAGGTGTGTGCCTGCTTTGAACAAACAATATGAGTTTCTTGTACTTTTTATAAGGAAAAAAAAGAAATCTTCATAGCTGTTGGGAAATGAGATGGATGTCTGATCTATCAGATGCAGATCAAGGTAGTTTTAATGTATGGTGATTAGTGTACATTCAAAGTGACAGTAAAGTTATTCTATTCTATTCTATTCTATTCTATTCTATTCTATTCTATTCTATTCTATTCTGCTCTATTCTATTCTAATTCTTACGTCAAAGCTCCTTCCAATTCTGTTATTCTGTTCTGTTCTGTTCTGTTCTGTTCTACTCTACTCTACTCTACTCTACTCTACTCTACTCTTTCTTGTGTGTCTGTTGGGCTACATGCATCATATGAGACAAGTATTCCCAGTTTTCTGTGATAAAGGTTAGAAGATAATTAGAAAATAAGAATAAAAGATAATACAAATAATAGATAAATAAATAAGGTAATGAGAAGATAGCTAAAAGACCTCTGCATTTAGGAAGTCTGAATTCAGAACTCTAAAAATACAGGATCATAGAGTTGGCAGGATCCATTTATGTAAATCATCCTCCAATCCACTGCTTAGCCAGGAATCTAACTTAAAGAATCAGAGACAAATGATCAATTTCTTAAGTGTGTTTAGCCACAAGTTGAGAAGACCAAGGTATGAAGCATTCTTCAAATGCTTAATTAAAAATATGTCCCATAGAAGAAGATCAAGACTCATTTGCTCTTGTTCTCTCTCAGGGCATGAAATAAGCTACAGTTTAAGCCAGAGGTCGCCAACCTTTTGGACCTCAGAGACCATCAGACTCATAATTTTAAATTCCGTGGACCAGAGACCCTGGGAAAATCCCAAAAAAAGTCTGCAGGAAAATTCCCCATCCCATTTTCCTACCCATTGATCATTCTTTATTTGAGATTGCAGGATACCGTCTCCAGCTCCGTTCTCAGGGGAAGAGAGAGAGACTTTTGGCCTCATGCAAGGAAAGCAGCAGAAGCAGCAGAAGTCTTTCTCTCTCTCCCCCAAACTCCACCAGAAATGAGACTTGTCGTGCTGACACAGCCTCTTGGAAGAGGATGCCTTGCCTTTCTGGCAGAGTTTGGGGGAGAGAAAGAAATATTTTTTCTGCTTTCCTTGCATGCAGCCAAAAGCAGAAGAAGAAAGAAGTGAAAAGAAGCAGCCCGGTGGCCAGGTGAGGTGCGTGGGCAAGTGGGGCAAGTTCCCCCCTCCACCCTTTTCCCCTCCCCTCACTACCTCGTGCTGTTCACAATGTAAGCAATGCAAGCCTTGTGTTCCCACGGGCCATGTGGGTGGCACAGCCTTGTGTTCCCATACAGCCTGGATTAATTGCTTTGGGGGGGTGATTTGGGGTGACATTTCTCTGTGGACCACCAAAATTTTCTCGCAGACCACCAGCAGACCATCACCACTGGTTGATGACCACTGCTTTGATTGATTTCTTCTTCTTTGTGACAACTCCTTAGATATTGGAAGTCTGCTATCATATACAAAATCATCATAGCACATATAAAACCTTTGCCAGACCAATTCTTGAATATAGCTCATCTGCCTGGAATCCACACTGTGTAATGGACATTAATACAATTGAACAAGTCCAGAAGTATTTCACAAGAAGAGTCCTTCACTCCTCTGCTCGTAATAGAACACCTTATGCCACCAGGCTTGAAATTGTGGACCTAGAAAACTTAGAACTATGCCGCCTACAGTCTTACCTAAGCTTAGTACACAAAATTGTCTGCTACAACATCCTACCTGTCAATGACTACTTCAGCTTCAACCACAATAACACACGGGCAAACAATAGATACAAACTCAAAGTAAACCACTCCAAACTCGATTGCAGGAAATACAACTTCAGCAACAGAGTGGTCAATGCCTGGAACTCACTACCTGACTCTGTGTTACATCCTCAAACCCCCAAAACTTTAACCTTAAACTGTCTACCATCCCTGTCCTACTGTTCCCATTTATATGTACGCATTTATATACATAATAAATGAGTACAACTAAATGGGAACAGTAGGACAGGGATGGTATTGCCCCCAAATGATCTGGGTCCTCATTTTACCGACCTTGGAAGGATGGAAGGCTGAGTCAACCTTGAACCAGTCAGGATCGAACTGCTGGCAGTCAGCAGAGTTAGGCTGCAATATTGCACTGTGCCACCAAGGCTCCTTCCTCCCTTCCTCCCTTCCTTCCTTCCCCAAAGGACTTAGACTTATATACCACTTCTCAGTACTTTATAGCTCTCTCTAAGTGGTTTACAGAGTCAGCCTCTCGCCGCCAACAATCTGGGTCCTCATTTTACTGACCTTGGAAGGATGGAAGGCTGAGTCAACCTTCAGCCTTCCATCCTTCCGAAGTTGGTAAAATGGGGGCAATCACTTGGGGGCAATACGCTGACTCTGTAAGCCACTTAGAGAGGGCTGTAATATTGATATTACACAAAGTGGTACTAACACTTCATATGATCTTGATTCTATCTCTCTGATAATTGACCTAGAACTACTTTGGCTTTTTTGATTGCTGCAGCACCCTGCTGGCTCATATTTAAGTAGTCGTCCACTAGGACTCCAAGACCCCTCTCACAGTTACTATCAGGACAGCTTGAGAATATTAGGCTGGGCTGGGAACATTGTCCTAGGGGAATATCTGCCAAAATGATTTTGGACATTGGAGATTGATAATGAAAGAGCAACTATGGAAAAGAAGGGTACCTGAGGAACAGGGAAGAAAGCCAAATTTATAGTTATGGTATGGAGAGGCAAAATTGGCTAATATACCATCATTTTGAAGTTTTTATGATCCGTTATGGCTAGTGAAACTGGTCATGAGTCAGCAGTTTGCAATGACATAAAAGCCACAAGCCATTTGAAAATACATTAAGAATATTCACCTTATCTCATTAAGGTAAAGTCTCATCTTGCATCTTATCATAGCTTTCAGGCCTGGATCGCCCAGTGTTTCATTCACACGCTCACTGAATTGTTGTGGTTCCCAATGCTGAGATAGGTTTTGAAGCAGGATGCTGATAAATCACAAGGCTAATCGCAAGGCAGTTTCAGGGGTGGGACGTTCAAGATAAGGCACGGCTTTAAAAAAGACAATTTGTGTAATGAAA
This sequence comes from Naja naja, assembly GCA_009733165.1. NCBI lineage: Eukaryota > Metazoa > Chordata > Lepidosauria > Squamata > Elapidae > Naja > Naja naja. The sequence goes on from CM019152.1 coordinate 54,893,293, forward strand.
GGCAGCTGAAGAGCAAGCATTTTATTTTGAAGGAACTTAAAGGAGTGATGTGCTGACAGGTTGAAAATATGCAGGAAGGAAGCGGGTGCTATTTTTTTTCTCTCTAAAAATTATACAGTAATTCAGTGTACGGACATTTTTATTCAAATAGGAAGTGGTAAAACTTCAATGTGATTCATTAGGTTATAAGAAGGACAGATAACTGAGAAAGAAATTACACTGCACATCAAGAATTCTAAAACATCAAGAATAAGATTGATTAAAAGATCAACCATAGCATCCTTTTGATGACTGCTTGAAGAGTGTATATGTAAATGTTGCAATTGGTTGGTTACCTGCTAATTTCATCTAATGAAGATAAAACCTCAGTTCTAAAAGATAAAATTCTAGAAGAGTCCAGAAGATAGAATTCTGGAAGACTATTGAAGATAGAATTCTAGAAGACACTGGAAGATTGTGTTCTAGATGATTCTGAAAAATAATGTTCCAGATGGCCCTGGAAGATAGAATTCTAGAAGACTCTTGAAGTTAAAACTCTAGAAGGCCTTGAAGACAGAATTCTAGAAGACCCTGGAAGATAGCGTTCTAGGAGACCCTAAAATATAGAATTCTAGATGACATTTGAAGATAGAATTCTAGACGACACTGGAAGATAGAATTCTAGAAGACCTTGGAAGATAGAAGTCTAGACAATCGTGGAAGATAGAATTCTGGAAGAATTGAAGATAGAATTCTAGAAGATGACATTCTAAAAGAAGATAGAATTCTAGCAAACTCTTGAAGTTAGAATTCTAGATGACCATGGAAGATAGGATTCTAGATGACCATGGAAGATAGAATTCTAGATGACCATGGAAGATAGAATTCTAGATGACCATGGAAGATAGAATTCTAGATGTCCATGGAAGATAGAATAGAATTCTATCTAGTATTCTTTTGAAGATAGAATACTAGAAGATGGCATTCTAAAAGAAGATAGAATTCTGGAAGACTCTCAAAGATGGGATCCAAAAAAAATATTCTAGAAGGTAGAATAAATGACTCATGCACAGCTGCACATATGCCTAACTGACAGCATTCTGCGAATTAAACCTTTGCAGGACTCCAGACCGCTATTACAAAATAGGTTGGCTATTTGAATACAACCCATATACCCATAACCCCCCTTCGTATAGGAAAGAAACATGTTGTCTGAGGAAACATAGCTGCTTAAAACTTTCCGTTATTTTCCTGTAGAGATCTTGTCCATCGATAGCCATTCATTTTCTCTCTGAGTGATAATCTTTACCACTCGGAGTTTTCATGTGCTTTTGCTGGTAGTATCAATTGTGCATTTAATGATGAGGAGAAGAAATTCAGCAAGGGGAGACGATACTCTTTGCAATGAATGGGAATGTAATTTTGATAATTTGGGATCCGTTCAAATGGACGTGTTGTAAAGCAGGCATGCTTGAATATGTATAAATCCTTAGCAGCTCTGACTCTTATACAAAAACTTTAGCCTCATATAGCACTGGATCACTTGAGACTCTTTTACCTATATTCTTCCAAGCGTTTTATTTACGAGGACAATATTAACCAAACTGTATATTCTTTTTTTTTAAAAAACAAATTTTATTCAATTTTTAACAATTTTTTAAAACAGCTCTTTTCAGTAGACAGCATGTTCGGTCGTCACTTTTACATGCAAATATGACAGTAGATCTATATTCATTTTAAACATTTGACTTCACTTCTATTCCATTTTAGCAGACAAAGGGTCAAAGAAATTAATCCTAATCTCAAATCTTAATCTCATCTGTATAACAGTTCATTTCGAGTTAATTGCAAATATATATATATATATATTTTAAAAAACTTCATTTATAAATCTTACAAATAACAATATATTTGCCCATCATATTAAAGATAAAGTTCATCCATATCTATCCTTTAATTATCTTCACAACTGTATATTCTGAAGAGGTCTAGACGCCAGGATATGTAACAACCAATCAATCAAACTTGTTAAGTTAGGTTTTCTTTTTTTCCCCTTCCCCATAACATTTGAACGATGTGGGCAACCCACATAATGGCAGACACAGAAGAAAGGCAGCGTGTGTTGCTTATTACTGTGTTAAAACAGCCATCATCTCTGCATCATTATCTATTATTTCAAGACATAAGCTTCTCATGGACCATATGGATAAACAGAGAATTTAAAAGGGGATGAGAATAATTCAGAAAGCAGAAGCCCTTGGCCAATTTTGAGAAGATATCCAACGGGGGACCAGAGATGAAAACATATGAAGAATGGTTGCAGGAACTGGATATGTGCAGTTTAATGAAAAGAAGGACTAGGGGAGACATGATAGCAGTCTTCCAATATCTCAGGGGCTGCCACAAAGAAGAGGGAGTCAAGCTATTCTCCAAAGCACCTAAAAGGCAGAACAAGAAGCAACGGATGGAAACTAATCAAGGAGAGAAGCAACTTAGAGCTAAGGAGAAATTTCCTGACAGTGAGAACAATTAATCAGCGGAACAATTTGCCTCCAGAAGTTGTAAATGCTCCAACACTGGATGTTGTTAAGAAGAGATTGGACAACCATTTGTCTGGAATGGAATAGGCTCCTTGTTGAGCAAGGAAATGGACTAGAAGACCTCCAAAGTCCATTCCAATTCTTCTGTTAACACCAATTCCATTTTCTGTTGCTCAGCCCACCAGAAAGAACTACTGAGGACTTGGTGGGGGTACTTGGCCAACAATCTGCCAGCAATCCGCCAATGCTGGCTTGGAAATTAAGCCTGAAATCGTTTGCCTGAAGTCAAGCAACACACGCAATGTGGGAACATCTCCCTATTTCTGTGGGGCTTCTGATGATGTGCCACAGTCTAATTAAGGTGTGTGTGTGTGTGTGTGTGATGTGTGTGATGTGTGCACAATGTACATATGGGTCTTCTACTCGCTTTTTGGTGATCGTTCCCTGCAGTTTTCTTGGCAAAATTTCAGAAGTGATTTGCTATCGCCAGAGACAGTGACAGGCCCAAGGTCACCCAGGACTAGAACACATACATACATACATACCGTGTTTCCCCGAAAATAAGACCTACCCCGAAAGTAAGACCTAGCACCATTTTCTAAACCTGCCCTAATATAAGACCTACCCCGAAAATAAGACCTAGTGTAAATCTCCAGTTCCAGGAAGACTTTTCAGGGAGCAACCGTGCACCCACAAAACACCCACCCTACACACTCACACCCACTATTTGGCACCAAAAATATATAAGACCTACCCCGAAAATAAGACCTAGTGTGTTTTTGGGAGCCAAAAAAAATATAAGACAGTGTCTTATTTTCGGGGAAACACGGTACATACATACATACATACATACATACATACATACATACATTAAATGAATAAATCTATGATCACCAGTCTGCTTACACCTGCAAGCAAATATTTATCTGGAAGGCTGTTCCAGCAATTTCATCTCTCTCTCTCTCTTTCTCTCCCCCCCTCCCTCCCTCCCCTCCCTCTCTCTCCCTCTCCCTCCCTCCGTGTGTGTGTGTGTGTGTGCGTGTGTGTTGAGAGAGAGAGAGAGAGAGAGAGAAATATACAAGCACATAGGCACAGCATCCATGGAGAGACAGAAAAATTCCGTGTATATTCCCCTTCCTCTCACGTATAATTAATTTGCAGTATAAGTATCAATTATGTCGATTCTATTTGGACCCCACTTTCACGAGACATTGGGGCTGCCACTGTCCATCCACTTTTGCATCACACAAAGAAATGGAGGAGGAAGAGAAGGGCGTGTAAATAATTAGGAGGAATATATGGAATCTTCCATTCCTAGTCTTACCTGGAGATGCCTGGAACTTAACATGGGGCGTTTTGTATGCAAAGCAGATCCTCCACGCTGAGTTGCAAGCCTTGTGGACTTATTCCCTGGGCTGCATAACGCAGTACCAACAACAGGGAGATCATTCAGCCATTAGAAGCTTCTTTTCTTCCTTGTAATTATGGGGGCACGACCATAGCAAGGATATGCCTATTTTCTAGAATGCAGAAAGCCACAATGAGTGTGATCTTTACATGTAGAGATGCAGCAGACTTTGTGCAGTCTGCAACTAAAGGTACCCAGTCAGATGGTTGGTTTCCTATCGTGCAATCTGCTGAAGTAGAGGGGTCTGAAATTTTAATTCCAGTTGTTTCGTGGAGCAGGGGGTTCAAAATGACCTCTTCCAGCTCTAAGTCTCTCACCTAGCAGTGTTCCAATATTTGAGGAGTTGCCCCAAAGAAGAGGGGATCAAGCTATTCTCCGAAGCGCCTGAGGGCAGGACAAGAAGCAATGGGTGGAAACTCATCAAGGAGAGAAGCAACCTAGAACTAAGGAGAAATTTCCTGACAATTGGAACAGTTAATCAGTGGAAGGACTTGCCTCTGAAAGTTATGGACCAGAGACTAAAACATATGAAGAATGTTTGCAGGAATTGGGTATGTCTAATCTGATGGAAAGAAGGACTAGGGTGACATGATAGCAGTCCTCCATTATCTAAGGGGCTGCCCCAAAGAAGAGGGAGTCAAGCTATTCTCCAAAGCACCTGAAGGCAGGACAAGAAGCAATGGGTGGAAACTCATCAAGTAGAGAAGCAACCTAGAAATAAGAAATTTCTTGACACTTGGAACAATTAACCAACGGAACGACTTGCCTCCAGAAGTTGTGGGTGCTCCATTGCTGGAGGTTTTCAAGAAGAGATGGGACAACCATTTGTTTGAAATGGTACAGGGCAATGGTGGTGAACCTATGGCACGCGTGCCGGAAGTGGCACGCAGAGCCATTACTGCCGGCACGTGAGCACTCGCCCAGAAAAAGTGAACTGTGCGTGCGTGCGCACTGCCCGCTCAACAGCTGATTGTTGGGTATCTGGCGTGCATGCGGCATGCAGGACACACTTGTGCATGCACAGAAGCATGTGGCATGCATGGGTGTGTGTGTGTGCATCATGGGCGTTGCATTGCACGCGCATGCATTGCACGCGAGCACAAGCAGGCAAGCGCACGTGCAATTATCGGCGCGGGAATCCAAAAACGTTAGCCACCGCTGGTATAGGGTCTTCTGCTTGAGCAGCAGATTGGACTAAAAGATCTCCGAAGTCCCTTACAAAAAAAAAATTGGTTTAGAATTTTAAAAATATGTTGATAGGCTATAGATCAGGGGTGTCAAACTCATGTCGTCATGGCAGCATCACGTGACGTATTTGGGATTTTCCCCCCTTCATTAAACCGTGGGCGTGGCCAGCATGTGACACATCCAGCCCACGGGCCGGGAGTTTGACAGCCCTGCTGTAGCTGAAGTGAGCTCAATTCTTGTGGTAAGTCATCGCTCGTCGAAAACATGACATATTAAATAAGCTATGAAAGCAGGATGTCGGGTTGTTTACTAGCCTAACAATCAAGCAGTAAACAATGCCCAAATTAAGGCAGTAGCAATTTGTCAGAGTATATTCATGAACTGGAATAGAGCTTGATAACAAGGTCAGCCAATGAATAGGCATAGCAATTAAGTCAGCCAATGAGGACTGTTTTGGAAACTGAAAGTAGAAGTAGCCTAGGCTGGAAACTGAAACTAGAATTAGCCTAGGCTGGAAACTGAAACTAGAAGTAGCCTAGGCTGGAAACTGAAACTAGAATTAGCCTAGGCTGGAAACTGAAACTAGAAGTAGCCTAGGCTGGAAACTGAAACTAGAAGTAGCCTAGGCTGGAAACTGAAACTAGAATTAGCCTAGGCTGGAAACTGAAACTAGAATTAGCCTAGGCTGGAAACTGAAACTAGAAGTAGCCTAGGCTGGAAACTGAAACTAGAAGTAGCCTAGGCTGGAAACTGAAACTAGAATTAGCCTAGGCTGGAAACTGAAACTAGAAGTAGCCTAGGCTGGAAACTGAAACTAGAATTAGCCTAGGCTGGAAACTGAAACTAGAAGTAGCCTAGGCTGGAAACTGAAACTAGAAGTAGCCTAGGCTGGAAACTGAAACTAGAATTAGCCTAGGCTGGAAACTGAAACTAGAATTAGCCTAGGCTGGAAACTGAAACTAGAAGTAGCCTAGGCTGGAAACTGAAACTAGAATTAGCCTAGGCTGGAAACTGAAACTAGAAGTAGCCTAGGCTGGAAACTGAAACTAGAAGTAGCCTAGGCTGGAAACTGAAACTAGAAGTAGCCTAGGCTGGAAACTGAAACTAGAATTAGCCTAGGCTGGAAACTGAAACTAGAATTAGCCTAGGCTGGAAACTGAAACTAGAAGTAGCCTAGGCTGGAAACTGAAACTAGAAGTAGCCTAGGCTGGAAACTGAAACTAGAATTAGCCTAGGCTGGAAACTGAAACTAGAAGTAGCCTAGGCTGGAAACTGAAACTAGAATTAGCCTAGGCTGGAAACTGAAACTAGAAGTAGCTTAGGCGTGGCTCTATATTAAGCCCTGCAGCTCTGCAGCTATGTTGAGCTCTGAGTCTGTCTGTTGAAAATGAAACTGCTTCTCTCCTGTTCTGTGTGTCTTGCTTGCCTGCTGAACTAAAGCGAAACTGATGTCTGTTTCTGAGCTCTTGAGTTGCTGTTCTGCTCTGAACCTGCAACATGTCTGCTTCTGTTTGAGTTTGCTCCATGTTGGGGAAATCTACAACTGGTATGGTAAAATTTGCTTATTATGCTTATAAAGACATCAAATGAAGCATCCGCCATCTGTGTTTATTTTTCTGGTGCTGCATTAATGCTGCAAAACTCCGAATACAATTCAATCGATAACAGCCTAATCAAAGAACACTCCCACCAACACTGACAAGGCAACCCATTTGTATATAAACAGAGAGCAAACCGCACTCCCTTGTAGACTGATGATGTTACCTAGTTGGGTAATGGACAGAGGTGGGCTGCTGGGGGTTCGCAGGGGTTCGGGAGATCCCCTAGCTAAGATTCTGTGCAGTTTGGAGAACCCCCAAATCCGACTCCTGGCTGGCCCCGCCCACCCCTCACTGCCCCTCCCAGAAGTCCCCACATGGCCCGTTTTGGATGCAGGTAAGTGCAGGGTGCGGGCGGAGGCTCGGGGAGGATGAAAAATGGGCCTCCCAGAAGTTCAAGAAGGCTGGAAATGGGCCCGTTTCTGGCTTCCAGAAGGCCTTCGGAGCCCAGAGATGGCAAAAACGCCCTCCCACCATGGTGCAGGAGGCCAACTAGGCCACGCCCACCATGGCCACACCCACCCAGCAGCCGGGCAGAGAACCCTTTGTTAATATTTTTGAAGCCCACCCCTGGTAATGGAATGTCAGCAAGAAAAGAACCAAGCTTAGAGTCTATCCCAAAGTGCATTAGAAGGGAGGACTTTAAAAAAAAAAAACATCTTCTGATGATCTGGGGGAATGGTGGAATAATGGAGGACCTGTTGTCAAACTTTATCTGAGATGTAGCCGTTAAAGCAGCAGGACAAGACTTTGAGAATAGCAAGGTGTTTTTCGTTGTACCGTGCAAAAGGCGGGGTTCCATTGCTGGCCATTATTTCTCCCCTTTCAGGAGTTAATCTTCCTTAGGAAGTTACATAAAGCATCACTTCGGGCTCCTGCTTCTTGCGATGAATAATGAAAGCATCCTCATCATATAGACCTCTCTAAGGTCATCTTGTCAGTTCTGATTGCTAAATTCCAGGCTGACTTCGGTGTCATAATCTACAGCCAACAGCAGCGTCCCAAGCAGCTACTCAGCTCTCCTCCTGCGTCTTGACGGTTTCTAAATTAGGCTTTCATGGACCTCGGCATCTTTATCGGGCCACAGTCAAAATTCATTTTCACCAAAGATTTGGCTTTTTTTTCTTTTTCTTTTAGAGTTTCTTGGGTTTTGAGGTCCAGTGACGAAGATCCTACTGGAGAAATCGAGTTCTCCAGCTAGGAGGGATCCGTTGCTAGGAAGCCCTGTGTTTTTGCCTGGGGTTAAGTTCTTCTGTTATTGAAAAACAAGCCATGAGTTTTCCTAGGATTATCCCCAGTAAGCAGTTCCTGATGCTTTTATCTTGTAGTATCAGAGGAATCAGCAAAGTCACTTCCCTGTGGGGTCCTTGGTGTTCTCTGAGCTTGGTGGTTTTTTTGCAGATGTTTCATTACCCATCTCGGTAGCAGTATCAGAAATGTCGGTGTGATGATCTTTCCTAGTTGGGTAATGAAATGTTTCCATGAAAATAACAAGATTCGGAGAGCATTAAAGACCCCATAGTCCTCCTCCAACCACACTCCCTCCTAGCACTGATGATATTACCTAGCTGGGTAATGAAATGTCTGCAAGAAAGCAACCATACTCAGAAAGCACCAAGGACTACAGTCCTTCTCCTCTTCCTCCAATACTCCAGATACCCCACTCTTCTGTAGCACTGTTGATGTTCCCTAGTTTGGTAATGAAATGTTTGCAAGAAAACCACTAAGCTCACAGTTCAACCCTGACTACAAATATTCTCTTCTATGGATAACCTTCCCCTCTTTGCTTCTCTGGCAAGATCTTGAATCCCCAAGAAATCAAATTAAGATTTTTTTTCCTCTTCGTAGCGACCCCCTTGCAACCCGGCCAGGCACTGGTGGCGTGAAAACTCGTTGGAAGAGCAAACTTGTGTGCTCGTGGGTAGCACGATGCCTTCCCTTACAGAAGCTCATGTCATGTTCTCCCCAGCAACCTAATTAAAAAAAAATTTGCTCACAGTTTAAACAAAGCAAAATAGCAAGAAAAAAAGAACATGACATTTGGAAAACATCTTCCGCCCCAGTGGATACATTGATTGCAAGTTTGGGGGTTCTTGCTGTGAATGGAATGGAGTTGGTTTGGATCTCTTCTTAGTGCGTAGTCGGTTTTATTACCACTGAGCAGGGGATCCTGTGTGTTTTCTCTTAAAAAAAAAAAGCAACACCCCAAGAGGTTGCTTGATGTTTTCTTTTTCTGAATCCTTTAGATATTTATTTAGAAAGTTTATATGGCCGCCCAACTGACAGGGACTCCAGCCAGCTTACAAAAATAAAACCTCAAATATAAAACTCATCCTTCTGGAGACAAGAATCAAACCAAGCACTTGATGGATTCCATATCATTCTGGAGTTCCTGTTGGCTAAAATCATGGCTTTGGGGTCTTTTGAAAGAGTGTCAAAGTGTGGGGGACAATTTTATTTCTGCAAGGATGATATACCACAGGAAGGGACTCCCCTCAGTTAAGACCCTTCTTCTTAAATATCTCACTATATCATCCTCTTTTAAACAACCCCATAATCCCTTGCGGGGTGGAGTCTGGGCAACTGAATGGAGCAAGCAGACTGTTTTAATGGCCGGATGCCCTTCCTGTCACCAATGTGGAGTTTTCTTCAGCAGATAAATTATCACTGTGGGCAGACAGAGAAATATCTGCCTCTACCCAGGATCGAACTCAGAGCCTCATGATTGTGAGGCCAGAGTTCCACCTCTAGGCCACCGCACCACTCCTCTTAGTCTCACTAGATGGACCTCCTTAAAAGAGGGGACCTGTAACATCCCCTTCCTCCCCACTCTGGTGGATTGGGTAAATGTTTTATTTTATTTTATTTTATTTTATTTTATTTTATTTTATTTTATTTTATTTTATTTTATTTTATTTTATTTTATTTTATTTTATTTTATTTTATTTTATTTTATTTTATTTATTTGTCAATCGCTTACAAGATAACAGGTATAAGTATATAGTTATGAATACATGAAATGGATACATACAAGAAAAATAAAAAGAAACAATAGGACAGGGACGGTAGGCACATTGGTGCACTTATGCACGCCCCCTACAGACCTCTTAGGAAAGGGGTGAGGTCAATAGTAGACAGTCTAAGGTTAAAGTTTTTGAGGATTTGGGGAAGAAACCAGAGTCAGGTAGAGTACTCCAGACATTGACCACTCTGTTGCTGAAGTCGTATTTCCTGCAATCAAGTGTGGTGCGGTTTACCTTGAGTTTGTATCTATTGTGTGCTCTTGTATTGTTGTGGTTGAAGCTGAAGTATTCATTGACCGGTAGGACATTGCAATGGATGATTTTATATACTATACTTAGATCGGACTGAAGGCGGCGTAGTTCTAGGTTGTCTAGGTCTAGAATTTCAGGTCTGGTGGCATAAGGTATTCTGCAATGGGTAGAGGAGTGGATCGGATGTATCGGACAGTCCTTCCAATAACCTGAACCCAAGCCATGTAGGGCTCTACAATCTTGACTTGAACCCCGAAGCAAGTTGACAACCAATGCAGCTCCTTCAAGAGAGGGAAATGCTCAGCCATCAAACAAACTTTACATTTTCTGGATTATACTTCGGGAACATGGTGCCATCTAGGTGACAGTAAACCATGCCTTCCAGCATCCCATACCATGCCGCTTGCCGGGGCTGCTGGGCATTGTAGTTTGACAGCATCTGGGGAGAGGCCATACCTTCACCTCCCTTTTCTAAATTCTCTGCCCGGCTGTGTTTGAGTATCAAGATTCCACTTTGCATTTATACTCTTCTTCAGTGGCATCTGCAGTACTACTTAGGAATGCATTTAATTAAGAAATTGCTCGGTGTTTTTATGGATTATGGCCCGCAACGCTGCAAACGAACAGGCATTTCCCCCCCCACCCTCTCTCTTTTTGTAGAAATGTATTAAGAAAGTGCTGTGCCCACTAAGCTTGGCAGAGAATGCTTTTAGATTCAGTACATATATTTAGTTGCTGAGTTGCTGGTGCTTGTAATAAATGCGCCGGAAACCACTGGTTTTTTGCTTTTTCCAACTTGAGATTGAGTATTCGATAATGGGTGTAGCTAAGTTTCTGGTTTAGATTCTCTGGGGAAGTTTAAGCATGATAGCAGTGTTCCAACATTTAAGGGGCTGCCACAAGGAAGTCAAGCTATTCTCCAAAGTACCTGAAGGCAGGACAAGAAGCAATGAATGGAAACTAATCAAGGAGAGAAACAACCTAGAACTAAGGAGAAATTTCCTGATAGTTAGAACAATTTATCGGTGGAACAACTTGCCTCCAGAAGTTGTGAATGCTCCAACACGGGAAGTTTTTAAAAAGATGTTGGATAACCATTTGTCTGAAGTGGTGTAGGGTTTCCTGCCTAGGCAGGGGGTTGGACTAGAAGACCTCCAAGGTCCCTTCCAACTCTGTTATTCTGTTTTCCTTTTCCATCAAACAACTTTGTATTACAGGCGGTCCTCGACTTTGTTCATTGACCATTTGAAGTTACAATAGCAGAGATGGTATTCAGCAGGTTCTGACCAGTTTTGGAGAGCCAGTAGCAGAAATTTTGAGTAGTTCAGAGAACCAGCAAATCCCACCTCTGACTGGCCCCACTCCCATCTATTCTCTGCCTCCCGAGTCCCAGCTGATCGGCTGGGTCTTCTTTGGTTGCCCTGCACAGGAGAACAGAGCTGAAAAGCAGGTTAGTGGGGTGGGGAGGGAATGGAGATTTTGCAGTAACCTTCCCCTGCCACGACCACCAAGTCACGCCCACAGAACCAGTAGTAAAAAATTTTGAATCCTATTCCTGTACAACAGCACTGAAAAAAGGTGACTTATGACTGTTTTTCACACTTACAACTGTTGTAGCATCCCTGTGGTCACATGATCAAAATTCAGACGCTTGGCAACTGACTCGTATTTTATGAGCCAGTTATCTTTGGAAGCCGATCAACAAAACATTAAACAACGCAATGTGGTGTAGCCCAAAATCAGGAGGAATCTGGTGGCACCTTTAAGCCCATTCACCTTAATCTTGCTAACGTTGAGTGACACTGCCATACATTCACACAATTGTCTTTCTGTGATTCTCAGGAGCAAGGAACCGACAATAACATAATGAATTGCTAAGAATAGTGTCTTTATTGTTGTTCGCCCACAGGCAGGAATCTTGCCAGACTAAAGCACACTATGAACTGTCAGATAATCCTGGGCCTCTTTCTGCATACAAAAGACTCGAGGCTGATTTGACTTTTTAGCTCCTTGGTGAAAGACCCCTTTCCTCCTCCAATTCAGTGCCAAATTCCACCACCACCATACAGTGAACTGGTTAAGGTGTTGGGCTAGGACTGTGATGGCGAACCTATGGCAGGTGTGCCACAAGTGGCATACAGAGCTATTTGTGCCTGCACGCAAGCTGCAGGCAAACTTACCTCACTGGACATGTGCGCGCCTCACAGCTGATTTTCAGCTGGTTTGAGGCCTTTTTCGGCCTCCCAAAGGCTTGAGGAAGGCTTCTGCAGGCTTCTGCAGGCCAAAAACAAGCCCTGTTTCATCACTTTCCTGTTTTTCCGAAAATACTAGAAGTGATGAAACAGGGCTAGTTTTTGGCCTGCAGAAGCCTTCCTCAAACCTTTGGGAGGCCAAAAAAGGGCCTCAAACCAGCCGAAAATCAGCTGTGAGGTGCAGTGCAGGTGAGGGGGTGGCGGGGGTAGGTGGGTGGGGATTACACATGCATGCATAGGGGGCGCATGCATTGCCTTCTGGGTGTTGGCACGCGAGTGCAAGCATGCAAGCGCATGCACAAATTTTGGCACAGGAGCCCAAAATGGTTAGCCACCACTGGGCTAGGATGAGAAGACTTACATTCAAGTCCATAAAAACTTTCTGGGTGACTTTGAGCTAATCTTTCTTTTTTCAGCCCTGAAATCCGATTTCTCTTGTGGGATTAATAAGAAAACTCCATGTAAACCAGCTTCTGTTCTTAAAGGAAGCTGGAAAAAAAATAAACACCAAATAATCACGGATGGTTTTACCCTCCATTAATTCACCTAAACTCTGGGAAGCTGCCCAGAATTAAGGCAATCATCTTGAAGAATGATGGAACTATGTTTTCATTGCTTCTGCATATTTTGTCAGTTGGCGTCACAGAATAAACTTTGATTTTGCTATTGCACAGAAAGGTAGAAACATTTCTCAAGTTTTATTTGTAATCAGACATAGCATCACACAATTTTCTTGCCTCCCCTCCAATGCAGTTTCCCCCCTAACTATTAAACTGCATCGGATGATAACCATTGGCAAATTCCAGGCTTGACGATTAACTGCCTACTGGAAATGTGTGCAGCAATAGACAGGACACTGCTATCTTTTACATCATCATTTAAAGCTTGTGGTTTTATTAAAGATAAATCTGAGCTCAGGTTCCATGGATAAGCCAAATCCTATTTTTTGGGGATGCTATTAACTCAAATAAAGTGACACTATTAATTACTGTTAATAAAAAAATATTGTTTTATGCACATGATTGCATTGTGTGCAGTAGATAGTTTAGCAACTTATATTTGGCACCATTGTGTGGGTGTGGAGGTGTGTAGGGATGGATGGATGGATGGATGGATGGATGGATGGATGGATGGGCAGGTGGATGAATGGGTGCATGGACAGATAGATAGATGAATAAATAGATGAGTGGATAGATGGATGGATGGATGGGAGGGTGGATGTAGATGGATGGATGGATGAATAGATAGATAGATGGATGGATAGAGAGAGAGAGAGATAAACAGATATAAAGATGATGATAGATGAGAGAGATGAGAGAGATGGGGGAATTGATGGATGGTTTGATAGATAGATGGATAGATAGATGGATATAGAGATGGATATAGAGATACACACACACACACACACATATATATATACAGAGAGAGAGAGAGAGAGAGAGAGAGAGAATATTACTGTAGATAGAAAGTTGGATAGATAGAAATACAGATACCAAAAAAAGTCAATATTTGTAGCTCTTTGTTGAACTGTGAGATCCTTGGTGCTCTCTGTGCTTAGTTGTTTTCTTGCAGATATTTGATTATCCAACTAAGTAACATCAGCAGTGCCAGAAAGTGTGGGCTTGCACTCTGTTTAAATACAAGCGGCTTGCTCTGTCAGCATTGGTGGGGTGTTCTTTGTGGTTCCTTAATTAGATTGTCTAAGCAATAAACAATGCCCCAATCAAGGAACTACCAATGCAGACAAAACAAACAAACAATAAACAACAACCTAATCAAAGAACCACCAAGAACACTCCATGACAAGGCAAAGCACTTGTGTATAAACCCAGAGCAAACCCCACTCCCTTCTAGCACTGATGAGGTTGCCTAGTTTGGTAATGAAAGGTCTGCAAGAAAACAACCAAGCTCAGAACGCACCAGGAATCCCACGGACAGACGGACATTTATAAATACAGAATTTAGAAAGACAGTAAGATTTGAAAATCCCAAATAAGGAACTGGGTGCATTTTTCAGCATCTACAGCACGTTGGTTGTCCTCCTCTTGTATCAGAATGAATCCCCTTCTACTGCTTTGTCTGTGGGTTGCTTACCCATGTTTGATCCAGATACAATAATAATGCAACCTATATAAAGATCTATTTTATTTATTCATTTATTTCATTTTATTTGTTTGTCAAACGTGTACAAGATAACAAGTCTAGGCATGAACCTAAACAAGAACAAAGGAAGTAAATACTGATAAATGGGGAGAGTAAGACAGGGACAGTAAGACAGGGACACTGGTGCACTTATACACACCCCTTTTAAGGACCTCTTAGGAATGAGGTGAGGTCCATGGTAGTGTTGTGATTAGCCGGCAGCAGGTGCAGGACGGCTGAGGAGAGCGAGGACTCAGATGGGGGGCCAGGACCATTAGGGTGTGGACTGCTGCCTTCAGAGATTGTGGTGGCCAGCAGCAGCGATGAGGAGGTTCCCGAGGAGCCTGTGCTAAGTGCATGTGCACGCAGGATTGCTTGTAGGAAAGAGCATTTACAACAGCACAGGCGACTCGGGAGTAAGGCTGCAAGGTAATGGCCCCTCCTTCAAGAAGATAAAAGCCAGCTGTGAAATGAACGTACTTTGCAGAAGGCAAAGACGTTTTGAAACTCCAGCCTCGTGGACATTCCAGTATCCTGAGTTTGTATTTGAAGATTCTTATTTTGCAAATTATTTCTTGTCTGTTATCTTTTGGCAAGTCTCGCTCAGTTTGGCAAGGCTTGTGCTTATCACAGCTAATTATTTGGTAAAAGCATTGGAAGGTTTCTGTTCCTTTTGGATTGTGTTTGATTTGTTGGAAAAGGTGTAGGTCAGAACAGGTAGACAGTTTGAGGTTGAAGCTGTGAGGGGTTGAGGCTGTAACAACAGAGTCAGGTAGGGCCTTCCAGCCATTGGAAGGCCCTACCTGACTTCAGCATTCTGTTGCTGAAGTCGTATTTTCTGCAATCGAGTTTGGAGCGGTTTACCTTGAGTTTGTATCTAGGATCAGTTCTATTTAGTTGCGGCTGAAAATGAACACAGAAAAAAAAGTTTTAAAAAGAAAAGAAAAACAGCTGAGCTACCCACAATCCTTTTCTTTGTCCTTCTAAAATCTGTGTCAGTCCAAAGTACATCGGCTACAATATATGGCCATCAACACGTATTCTATTCATTATAGTCATGTCTTCCCTTCAAATTCTCTTAGACAAAAGGACTTCTCACCTCCTCTTTGACAGGATAAAAGGCTTGAGTTGCGAGTTGGATCTACAAATTAATTTGCAGATAGAACTGTTGGCACTTAAGAAATGTACGCTGGCATACGGGAACACAAATTACTTTGAGGGATTGAGATCTTTGCAGGGTAGGGTTTGAAAGGAGGAAAATTGGACACGGTTTTATCTTAAGGGGGAATTTGGACTTTCTACTTCCCTAGGCACATTTTGGGGGCCGGTCAGGAGTGGGCTGCTACCAGTTCACTCCGGTTCGGGTGAACCGGTAGCTAATTTTATGGCTGGTTTGATGAATTGGCAAATCCCACCCCTGGCTGGCCCCTCCCACCCCACCCCACCCTCCCAGGAGTCTCCGCGGCCCGTTTTGGATCCCAGGTAAGTGCAGGGCCCGTGCAGATGCTCGGGGAGGGCGAGAATGGGCCTCCCGGAAGTTCAGGAAGGCTGGAAACGGGCCTGTTTCTGGCCTCCAGAGAGCCTCTGGAGCCTAGGGAAACCATTTTCGCTCTTCCAGAGGCTCAAGGAAAGCCTCCGGAGCCTCCGGAGCCCCGGAGGCTGACTAGGGCAGAGAACCAGTTGCTGAACTTTTTGAAATCCACTCCTGGGGCTGGTAGCTAAAGTGTTGGTCCCAATAAGTAGGAACATCTAGTTGAACTTGTTTGGACCTGGAGTCCCTAAGGTGCTTTTTTCAAGAGGCAAGTGGGCTCTCTTTTTCTTTGAAGATGTTTCGCTTCTCATCCATGAAGGTTCTTTAGTTCTGACTGGATGGAGGAAAATGGAATCCAGTCAGAGCTGAAGAAGCTTCTTGGATGAGAAGTGAAACGTCTTCAAAAGAAAAAACAAGAAAGTCCAGTGGCTTCTTGAAAAAAGCACCTTTGGGACAAGCATGACTGAGAATCCCCATAGACATTTGGACTTGGAAGTTGAACAGAGTCAGGGTTCATTGGTGGGAGATCATCAGGAATTCCAGGGCTATACAGGCAGTCCTCAATTTACGACCGCAATTGAGCCCAAAATGTATGTTGCTTTAGCAGGAAATTTGTTAAGTGAGTTTTGCCCCATTTTATGACTTTTCTCACCACCGTCCTGAAGTGCATCACTGCAGTTCTTAAATTAGGGACATGGTTGTTAAGTGAATCTGGTTTCCCCATGGACTTGGCTGGTCAGAAAGTTGCAAAAAGAGGATCACATCACTCCATGACACAGCAACCGTCATAAATGTGAGTCAGTTGTCAAGCATCCAACTTGCAGAAGAGGCCTTCATGTCAGAGTATATTCATGAACTGGAATAGAGTTTAGTAACAAGGTCAGCCAATGAGAGCTGAATTGGGGCTGAAACTTAAAGAGAGAATCTGGGCCTGGTTTATCTCTGTTCTGTGCTCAGCTCTAAAGTGAAAGAGAAACTTGCTTGCTTGCTTGTCTGCTGAAGTTGAGTTGCTGCTCTGCTCTGAACCTGTAACACCGTGATGGTGAACCTATGGCACGCATGCCACAAGTGGGATGCAGAACCATTTGTGCTGGCACGTGAGCTGCAGGCAAACTTACCTCACTGTGCATGTGCATGCCTCACAGCTGACTTTTTTTTCTGGTTGGTTTGAGGCCTTTTTCGGCCTCCCAGAGGCTTGGAAAAAGCCTCTGCAAGACTTTTCAGGCCAAATTATAGGCCCATTTCATCACTTCCTGTAATATGGAAGGGATGAAATGGGCCTACAATTTGGCCTGAAAGGCCTTGTAGAGGCTTTTTCCAAGCCTCCGGGAGGCTGAAAAGGCCTCAAACCAGCCGAAAAATCAGCTGCGAGGCACAGTGCAGGTAAAGGGGTGGTGGTGGGGGATTGCGCATGCATGCGCAGGGGGCATGGAGAGGGGGGCATGCATTGCATTCTGGGTGCTGGCATGCAAGTGCAGGTGCACTGGCATGCTTGCAATTTTTGGCATAGGAGCCCAAAAAGGTTAGCCACCACTGCTGTAACATGTCTGCTTCTGTTTAAGTTTGCTTCATGTTGGAGAAATCTACAACTAGTATTGTAAAATTTACTTTATATGTTTATAAAGAAGTTAAATGAAGCCTCAGTCATCTGTGTTTGCTTTTCTGGGGCTGAATTTACGCTGCAATACTCTGAACACTTCATCCTGCAATGGATCGACAGTGATGAAGTGAGCAATACAATATAGGAGATCATATTTGAGATTAAGATAAAACCACAATGAAATCACCAAACTGTGGAGCCTAGAATTCCAATGGGATAGATGCTATAATTCGATATCTAAGGAAGCTAACCATCTAACTCAGGGTGTTGAACTCGCATCGTCACAGCATCATCACATGATGTATCGGGACTTTTTTCCCCCCTTTGCTAAACCAGGCGCGGGCATGGCCAGCACGTTGTCAAGTGTTCCAACTGTCCAACTCCAAACCAATAAACTCCGAGACAAACATTTCCCCAAGTTCCATTTTATGAGAGTTGTCATATTGGCACATCTGGGAAAACCCAAATCTGAGAGTTCCGGGGTTTTCCCGTCCCAAAAGAGAAATCAAAGATCCATCCCCTCCATCCATCAGTCCATCACATGGCCCAATCAAAACTTTGTCCTAAATGGAGACATCACTCCAGTCACTCCCCTCCAGGTGCAGGGCAACACGTCCTTGACGCTCTGATAAAGACTGTTATTGTGTCTAATCTTCTATCCCAATATGAAATCCCCCCTCCCAAATTCCCAGGCACTGAATGTGGCAGCCTTGAAGCTTCCAAGTAAAAATGGCTTCCAAGACTGACATACATGACGCATCCACAGGCCCACAGGCCAGGAGTTTGACAGCCCTGATCTAACTGCTTCTGGTGTGGCTGAGGTGAGATCATCCCAGGTGCCTTGAAATTTCCTGAGGAGCCATTCTTGAACACACTCTCTCTCTGTGTGTTATCATTTGTTCTGGAGCACCACAGTCACATTGAGGCCTCTTGGCTATTCCTCACTTTATTCTCTAAAGCACCTGAAGAGGCAGGACAAGAAGCAATGGGTGGAAACTAATCAAGGAGAGAAGCAACCTAGAACTAAGGAGAAATTTCCTGACAGTGAGAACAATTAACCAGGAACAACTTGCCTCCAGAACCTGTAGGTCTGTGGTGGTGAACCTATGGCATATGTGTTGGAAGTGGCACCCAGAGCCGTTACTGCTGGCACACGAGCCCTCGCCCAGAGCAGGTCTACTGTGCATGCAGCTGATTGTCAGGTATCTGGCATGCAGATGCGGGGTGGTGGTGGTGTGGGATGCACAGGAGATGCGTGGTGCACACAGGGGTGGTCCCACGCACATGCACAGAGACGTGTGGCGCGGGGGGATCGTGCGCGCATGCGCAGAGATGCATGGCGCGGGGATCATGTATGCATGCACAGAGACGTGCAGCGCATGTGGGGTGGGTCACACATGCATGCACAGAGATGTGCACAGCATGTGGGGGTGTCGCGCATGCATGTGCAGGGGGCGTGGAGGGGTCACACGCATTGCCTTCTTGGTTCTGGCATAGGAGCCCAAAAAGGTTAGCCACCACTGCTGTAGGTGCTCCAACACTGGAGGTTTTTAAGAAGAAACTGGACAACCATTTGTGTGAGATGATACAGGGTCTCCTGCTAGAACCAGGGCGGGTTTATTTATTAATTTATTTATTAATGGGACTTATATGCCTCCCCATCTCCGAAGACTCGGGGCGGCTCACAAATAAAAACAACTAAAAACAACAACTTGAAGTCCTCCAAGGTCCCTCCCAGCTCAATTACTCTGTTACTCTGGGAATAATACTAATAATACCTGAATCATACTAATACTACTCTGGGAATAATACTAATAATACCTGTATCACCCAGCCCTATTAAACTGGGCACCGTACAGTCTGCTCCATCCTAATTCACTGGGAACATGTCAAGAGCTGCATCTGATAGTGTCCATTAAAGGTATCAGTGTGTACCTGAATTGGATGGATGAAGGCTGCCTTAAATGACTACAAATTGCTTGAACGAACATTGGAGAAGATTGTCCGCTACAAACTACTTCAATTAACTAAGAACAATTAATCAGTGGAACAACTTGCCTCCAGAAGTTGTAAATGCTTCAACCCTGGAAGTTTTTACAAAGAGATTGGACAACCATTTGTCTGAAATAGTATATAGTTATCTCCTAAGCAGGGGGTTGGACTAGAAGACCTCCAAGGTCCCTTCCAACTCTGTTTATTCTATTCTATTCTATTCTATTCTATTCTATTCTATTCTATTCTATTCTATTTCCTATTCTATTTCCTATTCTATTCTATTTCCTATTCTATTTCCTATTATGTTCTATTCTATTCTATTTCCTATTCTATTCTATTTCCTATTCTATTTCCTATTCTATTCTATTTCCTATTCTATTTCCTATTCTATTTCCTATTCTATTCTATTCTATTCTATTTCCTATTCTATTCTATTTCCTATTCTGTTTCCTATTCTATTCTATTCTATTCTATTCTATTCTATTCTATTCTATTCTATTCTAAATACCTTTGCCTGAGTTCTGGAATGGCCTGTTCTGCATTTGTTCAGGTGGCTCCATATTTTGTGGGGCAACTGCATTCCTGGTAGTGGTTTTGTTAGATCTGTGCACGGGTGGGATTCAACCGGTGTTACTGCCGGTTCGGTGATTACATTTTATATTGACTACATTTTACAACGCTGCGCGCGTGTAAAAGACATCAGCTGTGCCGCCCGGACAGCTGAAAAGCACTGCGCGTGGGTGCGCAGCATTTGAAAAGCCACTTTTTCCTTGCTTTTTCAACCTCAGCTGTGCCGTGCAAAGCAGCTGAGGTTGAAAAAGCAGGAAATACAGGAGAGGTAAGAGCCCGGGCAGGTGGGTGGGCCAAACACCAGGAAACACAGAACCGGTTCGGTGTCTGCTGCTCTTCAGAGCTACCGGTTCTATAGAACCGGGCAGAACTGGTAGCATCCCACCCCTGGATCTGTGTGAACTGTTCGTAATTAAAAGTCACCCATCTTAATCGCTGTTCTCCATCTAGTTTATAAGACTGTGGCATGTTGTCCCAAATTGGTTTTGTAGCCTGGGGAGAGGGAGCGACTTTAATACTTTATGTTATTGGAAGAGTTGGCAAGGATGCTTCCAGAAGAGAGGGGAAGCTGATAAAAATGATTGCCTCTTTAGTGTCAGGGCAGTTACGCGTGGTCCTAGAATTTCGCTTTATTTTACAAGAGTAGAGTATGATTGTGTATTCTCGTTAAACTAAAAGCGTTTATATCTCTATTACTATATATTTCTATATCTGTTACACTTACCAAGTAGGACCAGTCAAGAAACAGGACCAGACAAACAAATTCTACTTTATTATAAGTTACCTGAAAAGAATCTTTCAGATCAGAAAAAACAAATCTTCCACCATCTCAGAATTTATTTATTTATTTATATTTGAACTTGTATGCCGCCCCATCTCCAAGAGGCTGCTCACAGCTAAAACATAGAACAATAAATATTTAAAAAGACATTAAACCAACAAGCCCAAATATGAAACACAACAATAAAATACATTAAAAACATCCCTCCCCCAAGGAAGGGTCACAGCCGGTTGGTCGAACAACCAAGTTTTTAATTCGGCGGAAGGTGCGGAGATCAGGGGCCAGACGGAGCTCCAGAGGCAGTTGATTCCAGAGGTCGGGGGCCGCAACAGAGAAGGCTCGTCGTCGGGGAAGTACCAACCGGCATTGGCTCGATGGGACCCGAGGAGTCCTTGCCTATGAGCCCGCACAGGGCGGCCGGCACAGAATAACAGAGTAACAGGGTTTCCTGCCTGAGTAGGGGGTTGGACTAACTCTGGAACAGCTCGAGCAATTTCAACCAAGCTTGGTACACAAAATGACTTACCCTCTGGAAACAAATACTGTGGGGGTAAGACATTCCTAATACCCCTCGGGGGTGTGTGTGTGTGTGCCTTAAAATGGTTTCTACTGTACAGCACAGTGGACTTGCCATGGTAACGGCTTCACAAGACTCCACAAGGGGGCTCCCTCTTATGGTGGAAAAGAAGAATTGCAATGCTGCGCAAGAGACAGTACAACAGTGTGAGTCCCGACTACAGTATTTTCCTGTCTAATACAGGATTGGGATATATAAATACCCAGGCAACCCCCGGGTTATCAGCAAATTGAAGATAATAGTCAACTCAGGCCTAAAGGAAAAACCAATATCTTTTGTGCCCCTATCCTGGTCCTCCATTACTCCCTTTTTTGTCAAAGAATTGCTTGCAGTCCTTTGCTGCTACCATTACGGAGAATGCAATTAAGTCTTTAGCCATTAAGGATGAGATTTAATTCCGACGGAGCACCTTTCGCTTTGTCACATTTAGAAATTGAATATTTAGTTGTGTATTAAATTAGACATGGCGTGCCATCATTGCGGAAGAGGCTGTTCTTTTTTTTTCTGCTGCATAAATGTTTTACAAGCCTCTGCTTTGCTCCTGGTGAATTAATAATGAAGATTTTGGACTCGTAATTGATTATTAGAGTTGAAGAAAAAAAATTAATTTAGAGGGACCGAGTCAACACGCGAGAGGGGACGATTTCAATTTGTTGTGGACAAGAAGGCGGCCACTTATCAATTAATTGGAACGATGGTGGATAAATTAAAAATGGAAGCAATTTTGTTTATATCTCGAGGCTGCCTATCATATTCACATTTGCAATAATAGGTGGTTCCTTTTCTCCCACCTGCACTTTTGCTATCCTAACCCTGGCCCAAAGTTGCTATAATGTAGACTGTGTTCTAATAACTACAGAGCAAGTTATCAATTTTGGGTCCCTCTTCAGGTTCTAAGTAGAATACATCATCAAGAATACTGATGATGATGGTGATGATGATGATGATAACAGAATTGGAAGGGACCTTGTAGGTCATCTGTCCAGCCCCTTGACCAAGCAGGAGATCTTACACCATTTCTGACAGATGGCAGTCCACCCCTCTTCTTCAAAGCCTCCAGTGATGAAGCTCCCACAACTTCTGAAGGCAACTTCTGTTCCATGGGTTGATTTTTCTCACTGTCAGAAAATTTCTCCTTGTTTCTAGGTTGAATCTCTCCTTGATCAGTTTCCATCCATTATTCCTTGTTCGGGTGGTTTGGAAAATAGCTTGACACCTTCCTCTCTGTAGCAGCCCCTCAAATATTGGAAGACTGCTATCAAGTCTCCCTTGGTCCTTCTTTTCACTAGACTAGCCAGGCCCAGTTCCTGTAGCCGTTCATCATGTTTTAGCCTCCAGTCCCCTAATCATCCTGGTTGCTCTTCTCTGCACTTTTTCTAGAGTCTCAACATCTTTTTTATAGTGTGGTGAGCAAAACTGAGTGCAGTATTCTAGGTGTGGTTTTACTAAGGCTTGATAGCAATAGCACTTAGACTTATATACTGCTTTACAGTGCTTTTACAGCCCTCTCTAAGCGGTTTACAGAGTCAGCCTGTTGCCCCCAACGATCTGGGTCCTCATTTTACCCACTTCAGAAGGATGGAAGGCTGAGTCAACCTTGAGCCTGGTGAGATTTGAACTGCTAAATTGCACGCAGCCGGCAGAAGCTTCCTGGATCAGAAGCAAAATGTCTTCAAAGAAAAAAACAGAAAATCCAGTTGCCTCCTGAAAAAGTACCTTTGCGTCGAAGATTACCAGTATTCCTTTTGGAATAATCTCCCTTCAAAAACCATGCTGCGTCCTTCTAAACTAACCATATGAAGAATACTCTTCAAGGGCTGCACCATGGAAAGTGCAATTACTCATGGGTGGGGTGAGTCATTATTTATTATTTCTCCAAGAACTTGAGGTGGCTTGCAGGGAAGGCTCCCTTAATTTTAGGCTAAACAAGGCCAACTCTGTGGAGGGAATTTGGGAGCAGCTGAGCCAGTGAAGAGTCTTGCCAGATGGTCTTCTAGAAGTTACTGCAGTGCAGGTGGTGGGCCAAGATAATCTTGAACCCAGATGGTCTTGAACCTAGAGCCTCGGTGGCGCAGTGGTTAGACTGCAGTACTGCAGGCTACTTCTGAAAAAGCACCTTTGGGTCAAATCCTGCAATTGTAGTAATCCTGCAATTTGGCAGTTCAAATCTCACCAGGGTCCAGATTGACTCAGCCTTCCATCCTTCTGAGGTTGGTAAAATGATGCAGATTGGGGTGGTGGTAACAGGCTGACTCTGTAAACCACTTAGAGAGGGCTGTAAAGCACTGTAAAGTGGTATATAAGTCTAAGTGCTATTAGGAAGGAAGGAAGGAAGGAAGGAAGGAAGGAAGGAAGGAAGGAAGGAAGGAAGGAAGGAAGGAAGGAAGGAGTTTGATCCTGACTGCTCAAGGTTGACTCAGCCTTCCATCCTTCCAAGGTGGGTAAAACGAGGACCCAATTATTGCGGGCAAGATGCTGACTCTGTAAATCGCTTAGAGAGGGCTGTAAAAGCATGGTGAAGCGGTATATAAGTCTAAATGCTATTGCTATTGCTATCTCTCTATTCATAATCCATCACCTTAACTTCTACTTTACATTGGCTCTGCTTGTCCTAATTGTTCATGCTGATAGCATAGACTGTTGCATTTGCAATTATAAATTTGAAGAAGCCTCTTGCTCTGTCTGCTGATATAGTATTATTTTAATTGATATCATTAACTTTTCATGCGATTATTTCTTCCATTTTAAACCACGGGACATTTTTTCCCCTATCTTCAGCTCTTAAGGGCACGCACACATGCAAATAATGTGGCTGCTTTATGCCCAGAGCTGAATACGCTATGTACAATAAAGAAAATGGCTTTGGAAGGACTTAACTAGTACATTATTGGAATTGAAAGCTTCATTGTCTTAATCTGCAGGACAGGTAGGTAAATAGGCGCCTTGATTAGGAGCAGGTGAATTTGTACAGCTGCTTTTTACATATTGCTTTCATTAAACAAGATAATTAGTGTGCTTATAAAGCCGTGTCTTCTGGGGGAAAATATCCCTTTTAATAAGAAAGCTCCAATGTAATTATTTTTATATGAATTATTAATGTCGTGCCAATTTTTATGTAGGGTTCTATTATATTATCCAAGAACAGGCTTGTTAAATCCTAGTAGAATGCTAAGAAAATTAATGCACCCAACATCACATATATGTATCAATCTACCTACCTACCTAACTACCTATCTATATCTATCATCTTTTAATGACCCCATAATCCCTTGTGGGTTGGAGTCTAGGTAACTGAATGGAGCTGAGTGTTTACTGGCCGGATGCTCTTCCTGTCGCTAATACGGTGTTTTGTTCAGCAGATATAGTCTCATTGTGTCCAGAGAGAGAAATATCTGCCTCTACCTAGGATTGAACTCACAGCCTCCTGATTGTGAGGTGAAAGGTCCACCTCTAGGCCACCACACCACTCATCTACATGTACATGTACATGTACATCTACATCTACATCTATACCTACATATCTATATCTATATCTATATCTGTTCTGTCTCCCCTTCCCTTCCCCAGAAGGTAAGGAACTTGGCAGCAATACTAGCAAAGAGAGTCACGCTGGCCTGTCTCCAAAATCCAAGTTATCTCTCCCGATAAGAGTGTTGGCAGTCACCCAGGCTCTCACTGCCAAATTCAGAACTAACAAGAAATGAAGTACTCACAGAAGGACTGATTTATTCTCAAAGTCCAGAAACTAAATCAGGCACACAGACGGAATCCTCGGCTTAATTCCACACTTTGTCACGCACAGAGTTTGCAACCTAGGCACACCCACCTTTATACCTGGTGGGGTGTGGTCCAGC
Source organism: Naja naja (assembly GCA_009733165.1). Taxonomy (NCBI): domain Eukaryota; kingdom Metazoa; phylum Chordata; class Lepidosauria; order Squamata; family Elapidae; genus Naja; species Naja naja. Next base: position 54,918,583 of record CM019152.1, read on the forward strand.
TCAATCTCTGGCCCTCCCACGCCCCCTAAGTTGCTGCTGACGTTTCTCCCTCCGACGTTGCCTGGGATCAAGCCAGGAATCCTCCTCCTCCTCCCTCCCTCGCCGTGGCCGTACTGATACGCGTCTCTCAGGCTGTTCCTCTTGGCTTTCCGAGGAAACCTGAGGAATTGACAGGGAGGAAGGTCCTGGGGAGGGAGGCCTTGCCAGGGAGGAAGGTCCTGGGGAGGGAGACCTTGCCAGGGAGGAAGGTCCTGGGGAGGGAGACCTTGCCAGGGAGGAAGATCCTGGGGAGGAAGGCCCTGGTGAGGAAGGCAGTGCCCGTTCCTCCTCTTCTTCATCATCCAGGTCCTCTTCCTCTGTCAGCACAGGCTCACGAGGCGGGGCCACAACATATATCTATATCTATATCTATATCTATATCATCTATATCTATATCTTTCTATACACACACACGCATGTGTGTGTGTGCATATATGTGTGCGTGTGTGTATGTGTGTTTGTATATACATGCATAAACCCGTGAGCTGCTTGTATGACATGTAACTGTTGGCATAGTTATTTAAGATGATTTTAATAATTTTTTACTGCACACAAACCATTCTAGTCACATTCATGAAATGGGCAGCTATATAAATTTAATAAACAAACACACATACAGTATATTTATTGATTTGTTTGTTAAATGCCTTGGCTGCCTATCTCGGCGTGAGGCTACTCTAAGCAGCTTACAATTTTTAAAAAAGGAAGAAAACGAAAGGAGCGTAAACAGAAGTAAACTAATAGAGTGTTAAATGAAACAATGAAAAAGGAACACAACGGGAATAATAACATCAGTATGATAACCAAAAAGATTGTCTTGATTGGCTGTACCTCTATTACTCCTCATTCATCCCTGAATGAATAGGAAACACAGCTCACTCTAAATGTGTGTCCCCATTGCAGATCTTTGCCTTGCCTGTGTTCCCAATTACTGCTAATCTCCACACTTTTCTCCAAGGGAACGGGTGATAAAAAAAAAAAAGAGATTTGAACCACGTTAATGACATTTGTCACTGCTAGCTTGGTGATGTCAGCCTTACGGGATGGACTAGACAGGAAACACAACCAGACAAACTAATCACTGCATCAGTGACATTATTGCATCAATGCAATATTGCATCATTGCATCAATGACATTATCTAACCATCTCATCCTCTACTTTTGCCATCTTTTCCAACATCAGGGTCTTTTGTCCCAAAGGTGTTTTTTCAAGAGGCAACTGGAGTTTCTGTTTTTTCTTTGACGACTTTCGCTTCTCATCCAAAAAGATTTACTTGATTTCTTCTTCTTGGATGAGAAACGAAATGTCTTCAAAGAAAAACCAAGAAAGTCCAGTTGCCTCTTGAAAAAGTACCTTTGGGACAACCATGACCTGGATGACTGAGGATGTCCATAGACACTGAGGTGGGTAATGTTCTTATCTTCTACTGCAAGGGTATTCAAACTTGGCAAGTTTAAGACTTGTGGACTTCAACTCCCAGAATTCCTGAGCTAACATGGTTGGAGGAGGAATTCTGGGAGTCGAAGTCCACAAGTCTTAAAGCTGTCAAGTTTGAAGACCCCTGTTCTACTGTGTTAAAAAGAGTTGGAAGTCAATGTTTTCCTTCTCCTTTTCCAAGGAGTCCTCTCTTCTCTTAGGTGGCCATAGTACTTGACCTTCAGCTTCAGGATCTGTCCTTCCAAAGGACAGTCAGGGTTGATTTCCTTTGGAGTTGACTGATTGGACCTCCTTGCAGTCCAAGAGACTCTCAAGTGTCTTCTCCAACATGACAGTTCAAAAGCATCCATTCTTCAGCGTTCAGCCTTCCTTATGGTCCATTTCTCACAGCCATACATTACTCCTGGGAAAAGCAAAGCTTTGACCACACGGAATATCTGTTTATACAATACTTAAAACTAGTGTCTCCTCTTTGCTTCAAGCTTTGCATTTGAAATACACTTGCAAAAAAAAAATGCACTAGATGTTAGATCACTTTTGACAAGAGAAATGGCAGTTGTGAAGCCAGATCAATATCTCAGTGGGGGGCAGAGAGATAAAACACCTGTGCTACCGCCCTAGAATCCCAATTAAAATAAAACACATGTGTTTTAATCTAAAGTTCAACCTCCCATCGATCTCTTCTGATGCTAGGCTTGAAATGGAGATGGAAATGGAAATCAGCTGAGAGGCCTGCGCATGTGCAGTGCAGGTAAGGGGGATTGCGTGCACATGTGCAGGGGAGGGCAGGGAGCATTGCATTGTGGGTGCTGGCACATGCAGGCGTGCTTTCGGCATACCACAACAAAAAGGTTCGCCATCACTGCCCTACACCATTCTGGACCCAACGACTGTTCAGACTTTTCTTGAAAACCTCCAGTGACTTCTGGAGGCAAGTTGTTCCATTGATTGATTGTTCTGACTGTTAGGAAATTTCTCCTTACTTGTAAGTTGGAACTCCCTTTAATGATCTTCCATCCATTACTTCCTGTTCTATCTTCAGGTGATTTGGAGAATTTAGCACCCATTTTTATCTCTTCTTCCTTTTCTTGTAAGCTGTCCAAAATGACATTGTTCAAGCTGAATTGCTCTATAAATGCAACCAATCAATCAATGATTATGAGCGGTTAATTTCTGATGGGATAAATAATTACCCAGAGTTGCGGTGGGAAGGTCAGCAGCACATAAATTTAATAAATTACTAGTATTGTTATTAAGAATGATCAATCAGTCCGCCTTCCGAGAAGGAGATTAGATCACTTGTGGGGAAAGGGTGGCTGAACTAATATCAGTTATGTAAGAATATGCATAAATGTATGATTTGCAAAAAAAAGCAATTATGCATTTTATGCAAATTGTATATATTGATATTCATTACGTACATTACATCAATTGCATGGCCTCCTTGAACTCCAAAATAATATTATTTCCATTGCACTGAAAATCCACTAAACAGCTCTGGAAAACAAGTTTTATCGTACTCTGAAGGAATTGCCCTGCAATCTCCTTTTTTCTTTCAGTAATTATGAAAGCATCAATCTATAGCTTTTGAAACTTTCAGAAGATGTTCTTTTAAGAAATATATTTTTCATATTTTAAACTAGACTTTGGATAGAAAAACGTAATTGCTTACTATTTAAAATCAATTCAGGCTAACACACCTGAAATTAACTGAGAAATCAGCAGGAAGTGCAAAAGAAAAAAAAGATAGAACCGGTGGGCATCGTCCAGCAAAAATTATTTCATAATAAATGTTCCTTTTCCACTGAACTCAAGAGATTTATTTCTCATTAAGCAGAAAGAGTCAAAGGTTTGGAAAGGCCCACAAAATCCCAAGCAAAGCATTCCTGACAGACAGTTGTCTAATATTTGCTTGAACGTATCCAATAAAGGGGAATTGTTTGCCACTCTTACTATTTTCTTTTTCCTGAACAATCATTCGGAATCGACTTTCCTGAAACTTTAATTTTCTTCGTTCATAGCCTCCATTGTGGATTGTTGCAGAACATAGGGCACTTTCCTATGTTAATTATTTAATTATATCCCACCTTTATTATTATTTTTACTTATTTATAAAAATAATAATAAAGGTGAGATATAAATAAATAAATAACTAAATAAAAATGAATAAACAAACTCAAAGCCGTGAACGTATCTAGCACACTGTCCTACTCCTATTTTCCCCACAACAACAACCCTGTGAGGTGAATTGGGTTGAGAGAGAGAGAGGGACTGACCCAAAGTCACCTAACTGGCTTTCATGCCAAAGGCAGGACTAGAACTCATGTCCTCTGGCTTTCTAGCCTGGTGCCTTAACCACTAGACCAAGGATGCCCAACCTTGGCAACTTTCAGAGTTGTGGACTTCAACTCCCAGAATTCCTCAGCCAGCCAGGATTGGATATCCTTGCACTAGACCAAGCTGCCCCGCCCTCTCGTTTTTCATGGACCCAAGCCAAGTCAAAAGCAATGGCCGTCTCAGCATCCATTTCATTCAGTTGGTATCTACAAGGAAGCATCTTTGATCACATTTGAACAAGAGCATCTTGGTTTGCGTATCTTACCATTGTTTTCCTTGCCCCCTCCCTTGCTATAAAGTTGGGGTATCCAACCTTGACCCCTTTAAGACCTGTGGACTTCAACTGCCAGAATTCCCCAGCCAGCCATGCTGGCTGGGGAATTCTGGAGTTGAAGTCCAAAAGTCTTCAAGTTGCTGAGGTTGGAACACTCCTGATGTAAAGGAACGTAGAGGTGACCTTGATGAAGGAATAAACAAGCTATTGAGGGACCACTTGCCAGAAAGATTATACAGTCCAGAGGAAGTAGTCTGAGAAGGAAATTCAACACACATCCTTTTTTTTTTAGTATAAGATGGAATAAAAAGGGAGAAAAACCTGGGTAGGTTTTCAAGATTCAGTTCTGGTGGTTGATGGATTCTTTTATTGATTAAGCACCATCAGATTGGTGTCAACTCTTACTACCACATAGATTTTCTTCAAGGCACTCTGTCATCCACCTGGACCTTTAGATCTTCTAATGATGCATCCACTCTCTCTATAATTGAGTCTATCCATCTTGTAGCTGGTCAGTCTCTTCTTTTCTTTTGTTATTCCCCATTATTACAATAAAGAACATTTCTTAAACTCCCTGCTCTAGGTTCCTTGACTCAGCCCATCCAAAAAGAGCTGATAGTCAGATAGCATAGTAGTGCTGTTCTTTCCTTTTAACCCAGAGGTGCTTTTTTTCAAGAGGCAACTGGACTTTCTGGTTTTTCTTTGAAGAGATTTCGCTTCTCATCCAAGAAGCTTCTTCAGTTCTGACTGGATGGTGAGGAACGGAAGAAGTTTCTTGGATGAGAAGCGAAAGTTTTTCTGAAAAAGCACCTCTGGCACAACCATGAATCTCTATAAACACTTTCCTTTTAACGTTTTACTACCATGTCCATTAGGAATGAGCATGTGAGACTATAGGTAGTACTTGGTTTACGACCGCAGTAGGAACTGGGAAATTAATTGTTAAGCAGTGCAATTGTTAAGTGAGATTGTCATATGAAGATACCCTATTTTATGACCTTTTTTTGGCATGTTTGTTAAGAGAATCACCGCAGTTACTACATGAGAATCATGTAATGATGTCACATGAGAATCATGTACTTGATGTCAATTTTTGCAGCCAGCTGACTTACTGACTTGGTTAGTTTTAATTTCTTTTTTTTAATAGCTTCAGCAGTAGCGCTTAGACTTATATACCACTTCACAGTGTTTTACAGCCCTCTCTAAGTGATTTACAGAATCAGCCTCTTGCCCCCAACAATCTGGGTCCTCATTTTACCCACCTTGGAAGGATGGAAGGCTGAGTCAACCTGGAGCCTGGTGAGTTTCGAACTGCCAAATTGCAGGCATTGGGAGAATGCAGTACTGCATTCTAACCACTGCACCACCATGGCTCCTTCCTTCCTTCCTTCCTTCCTTCCTTCCTTCCTTCCTTCCTTCCTTCCTTCCTTCCTTCCTTCGCTCCCCCTCTTTCTTTTTTCCTTTCTTCCTCCCTCCCTCCCACCTTTCCTTCCTTCCCTTTCCTTCCTTCCCTCTTCCCTCCTTCCTTTGCGACAGCACTTAGACTTATACACCACTCCACAGTGCTTTCCAGCCCTCTCTAAGCAGTTTACAGAGTAAGCCTCTTGCCCCCAACAATCTGGGTCCTCATTTTTACCGACCTCGGAAGGATGGAAGGCTGAGTCAACCTTGAGCTGGTCAGAATCGAACTGCTGGCAGTCGGCAGAATTAGCCTGCAATACTGCATTCTAACCACTGCGCCACAACGGCTCCTTAGATTGACAGGTTCATTCCAATAGCAATTTTTTCCATGAAATCCAAACTTATCTACAAGAGATCTGTGATTGTAGCAGTTGAGCTGCTGTATATCCATTTTTTAAAAAAAAAATACATTTGCATTTGATCTTTAAATGATTAAAATAATAGACCAGCTAATGAGCATTATTAAATATATTGCATTTTAAAATATAATCAGATTTGTTTTGCTGCACTTCCACATTTCAAAACCTTGCTGAATTGCTGTAGTTGAGCCTGTAGTGCTATTATATTTTTATTGTATTTTAGACTGCTTTGAATTCTCTTGTGAGCCATCTCGAATATTACTTACAACTGAAAGAAAGTCTCAGCCAATGCGGTACTCCTCATCACCAATCTTGAGGTACAGCCAAAAAATACAAGGCGACCTTTGCAGTATTTTTTCATTTTAATTTTGTTAAATTAAAGGGCCTTGGGTGGCTCAGGCTGTTAAATGCCTGCACTTAAGATCCAGCTGCCTACAATTACTGTAGGCTCGAATCCCACCAGGCTCAAGGTTGACTCAGCCTTCCATCCTCTCGGGGTAGGTAAACTGAGGACCCAAGATTGTTGGGGGCAATAAGCTGACTTTGTAAAAATGCCGCTTAGTAATAAGCAGGCATATACAATGGAAGGAAGGCCATTGCTGAGCACACTGGGTTGCATCCCAAAAATTGTAAGCCGCCCTGAGTCTTCGGAGAAGGGCGGCATATAAATGTAATTAAAAAAAAAAAATCCAACCAATAAATGCCATGTCGTACAAAATGAAAAAAAATAAAACCTCCAATACCAAACACACAGAGACCAGAATGAAACAAAACGTCACTTCCTTCCAAGCAGGAGAGCAAACTGAAAATTGGTCAAAATAACAAAGCCCAGATTTTGCATTGTACAAAAACATTACCTTGTATGTCTATGGAGAATCTCAGCCCCAAAGGTGCTTTTTCAAAGTTTTTCCTTGAAAATGTTTTACTTCTCATCCAAGAAGCTCCTATGCTTCTGACTGGTGGAGAAGGGAAGGATTAACAAAAAAACTTAATCCTCGCAGTCATCTGGTCATTATTACTCCCTCTGAGAGCCATTGAGGCCACTTGGAGTTTTTTCTGTGCCTTCAGGATCACCTGAATAGTGCAAATGGGTGTGGAGCCTTCTTGGAACTGCTAAAAGGACTGTGTTGTAAACCCTGAGGACATAAATAAATCTCCAAGTGGCCTCACTGACTCTCTAAAAGAATGCAAATGACCAGATGACTGCAAGGAATATATACCCTTCCCGTCTACACCATTCAGTCAGAACTGAAGAGGCTTCTTGGATGAGAAGCGAATTTCAAGGAAAAACAGAATTCAGTTGTCTTTTGGAGAGAAAAAGCCCCTTTGGAATCACCTGGTATGTTTTTTTTTTCATTGCCATCTGTGATACTCAGTGCTTCCAATTCAAATTTCCAAGTTGTCTTCTTTCATTTATTTCCCTTTGTAACATCTATACTTCGTGTGATTCCATTATGCCCAAATCCAGTTTTGGCTGCTTCTGGTCCTTTTAGTAGAGACTGAGAGCTGGAGATGCCAAATGTTGAAAGATGAAAGAAAAAAAACAAACCATTTTGGAGCTGTAAATCAAAGCAGATATTCAAACGCTGGCATCGCCAGCAACAGCCTGTCTCGGATTTCATAAAGTAACCTAGGGGAATCTTGTATTTTTCTCTGTTACGCTAAAACCACATTTGACTGATCACAGTTAATTAGAACGATTACAGCTTCCAAATTTGAAAAAAGTCTTTAAAAAAACACTCTTTGGGGACTATGGTTTGTAATAATGATCATTTTAAAAGGGGGAAAAAGTTATATTAACACATCTTGGTTGGTTTTCTTCAGTGGGAATGGAATAACCTTTGCAGATTAGTTACTGGTAGGCGGCCTGTTTGCCTGGTGAATTTAACCTTTGATAGGGACCCTCCCTCCCTCCCTTCCTCCCTCCCTCCCTTTCTCCCTCTCTTCTTCCCTCCCTTCCTCCCTCCTTTTCTTCCTCCCTCCATGCTTTCTTCCCTTCCTTCCTCCTTTCCTCCCTCCCTTCCTTCTTCCCTCCCTCCCTCGTTCCTTTTCTTCCTCGCTCCTTTTCTTCCTCCTTTCCTTCCTCCCTCCCTCTTTCTCCTCCCTCCCTCCCTCCCTTCTTCCCTCCTTCCTTTCCTATTTTCTTCGCTCCTCCTTTCCTTCTCCTCTTCCTTTTCCTTTCCTCTTTCATTTCTTCTCCTCTCCCTCCTTTTCCTTTGTCCTCTCATCTTTCGCTCCCTTCCTCCCTCCTTTCCTCCTCCATCCTCTCCTTCATCATCCCTCCTATCCTTCCATTCATCCTGCATCTTTCTTCCTCATCCCGTTTCCTTCCTCCATCCTCTTTTCTCCTCCTCCCCTCCCTTCTTCCCTCCTTCCTTCCCTCCTTTCTTCCTCCCTCCCTCTTTCTCCTCCCTCATCCCTCATTCTTCTTTTCTCTTCCCCCTCTCCTTCCTTCCTTCCCTTCTTTCTTCTTCTCCCCCTCCTTTTCTTCCTCCCTCTCTCCTTTCCTTCCTCCCTCCCTTCCCTCCTCCCTCCCTCCTTCCCTGTTGACTTTGCCAGTCAGCTACAAGCAGCAAGGGACACCACAACCATCATAAATATGAACCCGTTGCCAAGCATCTGGATTTTAATCCCCTGATCTATGGGGATGCTGCAACCGTAGTAAGTGTTTAAAAAAGATCATAAATGACATTTTTCCTCCATGCCCTTGCAACTTCAAAGAGTCACTGAAAGGATAGTTGTAATTTGAGGACTACCTATATCATCCATTAAACCCAAGACTCCTTCACAATCTAGAGTCTGCTCTGTCGCCTTTTGATTATACTTTTGGAGCTAAAGAAACATCGAATGGCCTCCATTTAAATCAGACACTTCCAAAACCTGCAGCAAATTATTCAACCCAGAATTCTTCTCCTCTAACTGAATTTGCCAAAACCTCATTACTTGCTGCTAAGACTCGGAACAATTGCGCAACCATGAAATTAGTTGTAATTTCTTACATTGCCAAGAGCTGATAACCTTCTCTCCAAAGAGTTTTATTTAAATTCCTTGGACCCAAACCTCTTTCTCTGTGTTCTGTCTCTTTCTGGTTACTCCGTCTCTCATCTGTTCAATCCTTGCTCAACTTTTACCCTCAACGTATAGCAATTTTCCTTGGAGCAAAGAGGCTACAGTAATTTCGGTGAATTCCATTTAATTGAATTGAACCCTGTAGGCATTTCTAATCCCCTGAATGCATCTTTAAATTCATCAGCTTGCTTGTTGCAAGTATTTTCTGCAAGGTTTAAACCAGTGACTAGTTTTCCTCCTAAAACAACCTTTGCTTCAAAATCTACCACAAAGATCCATTTTTTTTATCCCTATTCCTCTAATTTAAACCTCATTTTTCTATGACTTGCAACCTTTCTCCTGAAATATATATACACCAACTGAGAATTACTGGACAGTGGGGCCAAACTGGAGGCATTAAAGGACATTTATTTACGTTTTGGATTTTGTCACGTTTGTGTTATACTCCGGGTCATTACAGATTTATTAAGAGCGAACGTGTCAGCATGACCTGTATGAAGCCAATTGTGAGACACGTAATTCACTGTCACCCTTGACCCTGGTTTTCCCCCACCCCTCTGGGAGCATCATAATTCATATTCTCCAACGAAACACATTCATAGCCAAGAGTCATCAATCACGTTCTCCAATTAGAGATTTGCGGGGAAGAAATTCCAGTAGCTTAGTAATAATAATAATAATAATAATAATAATAATAATAATTTATTCGACTTGTATGCCGCCCTTCTCCCTAAGGACTCAGGGCGGCTAACATTAAAACAGCACAGAATTTACATAAAAACAAATTAAACCTAACAAGTCGGAATAAACAATAAAACATTAAAACATTAAAAATGAAAACAGTTAATCCCCTCCCCTCCCCGGGTCATTCCAGGCCGGCCTGTTGAAACAACCAGGTCTTCAGGTCCTGGCGGAAGGAGTGGAGATCAGGGGCCAAACAGAGATCCATGGGGAGCTGGTTCCAAAGGGTGGGCGATCCCACGGAGAAGGCCCTAGCCCTGGGAACCGCCAGCCGACAATGCCTAACCAACGGTATCCCAAGGAGGCCCCTCCTGTGGGAGCGAACAGGGCGATCGGCATATGATGCTGGCAGGAGGCGTTCCCGCAAGTACCCTGGACCCAAGCCATTTAGGGCTTTATAAGTTGTTACTAGCACCTTGAAACTAACCCGGAGGCAACCGCAACCAATGCAGGTCACGCAGGAGGGTGTAACATGGGAATATCGATACTCCCATCACAGCCAGCCGCCGCATTCTGCACCAGTTGTAACCTCCGGGTAGTTCACAAGGGCAGCCCCATGTAGAGAGCATTACAGTAGTCGATTCTGGAAGCGACGAGCGCATGAGTGACCGTTCGAAGGGCATCTCGGCTCAGGTAAGGGTGGAGCTGGCGAACCAGCCGAACCTGGGCAAAAGCCCCCCTTTATAATCTTTGCATGATAAGAATGGAATGCACTTTCGATTCCAAACTGCTGCACTGCACTTTCAAATTTCTTTCCCCCACCCCTTCTGTTCATGGCAACTCTAAAACAGGCATAGAAATGTTTTATGAGTTGACACAGAAAACATATTTGTATTTGGCGAGCTTGGCACCTCTCACTTTCAGAATATCCTGGCTAGAGTAAAGGAGGTCGATGAGAAGATATAAGCTGTATATCGGTTCTCTCCGCCTCCTGAGATGTGATCGAAGAGATGCAATTTCAGGCTGCCTTAACAACCATGCCAAAGGATATTGTGAAATCTGCCTCCGTAGAGTCGCGCAAGGGATGGGCATCTGTCAAGACTGTTTAAAATATAAGATTATGCCACCGTATTGCAGAATATTAAATCAGTTGTCCCCTGATTGCGTAACCCGAGGTACGGACTTTAGCGGCAATGGGTGCTATTATTTAATTTTGAGAAACTGGCAGCAATGAAAACCTATTGAGGCAGCTGAAAACAGAGAGAAGCATTCCTAGGAAAAGAAAATGCTGGCCAAGTAAAGACAAACTGGCATTTTAAAAAGTAGGGGGAGTTTGATTAAATGTGTAGCATTTCACAAGACCAGAATCCTAATAATATCAGAATAACAGAGTTGGAAGGGACCTTGGAGGTCTTCTAGTCCAACCCCTTCCTCAGGCAGGAGACCCTATGCCAGGGGCCTTCAAACTTGACAGCTTTAAGACTTGTGGACTTCAACTCGCAGAATTCCTCCTCCAGTCATGCTGGCTCAGGAATTCTGGGAGTTGAAGTCCACAAGTCTTAAACTTGCCAAGTTTGAAGACCCTTGGTCTAGAACATTTCACACAAATGCCTGTCCAATCTTTTCTTTAAAACCTCCAGTGTTGGAGCATGCATGTCTTCTGGATGCAATTCCTTATTATCCTGCAGTTCTTTATCTGTGTTCTGATTTTCTATCTGAATTTGAAATCTATCCAAAAATTGCAGAGTACAGGAACCAGGAGTACTACTCAGGTGGCCTTGAGGACACAGATAAACTTCCAAGTGCTTCAATGACCCTCTAAAACAGGGTTGTCAAACTCGTATTGTCACAGAGGCATCACATGACATATTGGAACTTTTCCCCCTTACGCTAAACCATTTGGGGGCGGGGCCAGCATGTGACACATCCAGCCTGCGGGCCGGGAGTTTGACACCCCTGCTCTAAAAGGATGCAAAGGACCAGCTGTCTGCAAGGAGTATAACTCCTTCCGTTCCCTGCCATTGTTCTGACCTACACCCTTTTCCAACAGATCAAACACAATCCAAAAGGAACAGAAACCTTGTAATGCGTTTGCAAAATAATTAGCTGTGATAAGCACAAGCCTTGCCAAACTGTGCAAGACTTGCCAAAAGATAACAGGCAAGAAATAATTTGCAATACAAGAATCTTCAAATACAAACTCAGGATACTGGAATGTCCATGAGGCTGGAGTTTCAAAACGTCTTTGCCTTCTGCAAAGTACGTTCATTTCACAGCTGGCCTTTATCTTCTTGAAGGAGGGGCCATTACCTTGCAGCCTTACTCCCGAGTCGCCCATGCTATTGTAGCTACTCTTTTCTACGAGCCATCCTGTGCACACGCACACATAGCACAGGCTCCTTGGGAACTTCTTCATTGCTGCTGCCAGCCCCCACAATCTCTGAAGGCAGCAGTCCACTCCCTAATGGTCTTGGCCCCTCATCTGAGTCCTCGCTCTCCTCAGCCGTCCGTACCTGCTGCTGGCTAACCACAACAGCCATCCAGTCAGAGCTGAAGAAGCTTCTTTGTTGATGAGCAAAGCAGAGAAAAACCAGAAAGTCCAGTTGCCTCCTGAAAAAGCACTTTTGAGACATCAAAAAAAGCTCCCCAGAGAAAATAGTGGCCAACAAACCCAGTTATATCCCTACAGTGGTTGAAAGTTGAGTTCCTATATCCGGTCTTGTATGGAATTTATTAACTGATAGAAAGAAATGTCTGCATTTGTCCTTGCACGAGTTCAGTCAGAAAGTTCAGCTAATTTGTGGGAAAAGAATTCATAGCATCATAAAATGTAATTATGTGACAAGGCAAAAGACAACTTTTGAACAGGGGTTGCGTTGAATGCATGCCAATGGAGCTTGTCTTGGTATGCTCCTTCCATGTTTCCTGGTTGCTCTGAGGATACAAGAGGCTTACGGTAGTAGCAGAGTAGGGGGGGAAAAGACAAAAACCCCTGTTAGAGAGGAACAGGTGCAGCTCACAAAACTGTCATCATGTTGTATGGGAGCGCTGAACAAGGCGAGAGGATGCTTTGAAAATGGCAAATTAAGAGAAAGGAAGAGGACAGCTTTACCTTGGTTTAATCCAAGCGTTTAGGCAAAGAAGGCGTACAGGTTTGAGATCCCATTTCTATTTTTGTTTTACTTCAAAACCTTGCTAATGAAGGGAACTCCTGCCAGCAAGTCATTAAAATTCAGAATCGTTCACTACTGAGGCACAAAGGCCATAGATTTTTTCTCCCTTCGGAGTTTGCTTCTCCTGAAGCATTCCGATCAGAAGGAAGGCTAAAGCTTGAGAGAGAGAATTAACTGCCTGATGATGGTAATTTATTTATTTATTTATTTATTTATTTATTTATTTATTTATTTATTTATTTATTATTTATTAATTCAACTTATATGCCGCCCCCTCTCCAAAAAGGACTCGGGGCGGCTCACAGCTAAAAATACAACAATAAATAAATTAATTAAAAGGATATTAAACAAGTTAAGCCGAACTGAAAATTAAAACCCATAGTTAAAATAGGACCAACCCCAGAGAATCAGCACAGCCCAGATTGTAAAAAGAGCTAAGTCTTCAAATCTTGGCGGAAGGTGTGAAGATCGGGGGCCAGGCGGAGCTCCAGCGGAAGAAGATTCCACAGAGTGGGAGCCGCCACAGAGTAGGCCCTCCCCTGGGTCGCCGCCAAGTGACATTGAGTCACAGACAGCACCCCGAGGAGACCCCATCTGTGCGCCCGTACAGGGCGGTTAGTATTTGATGTTGGGAGGAGCTGTTCTCGTAAATAACCTGGACCCATGCCATGCTGGACTTTGAATGTTAATACCAGAACCTTGAATCTCACCCGGAGGGCAACCGGAAGCCAATGCAGGTCGCGCAGGAGGGGTGTAACATGGGAGTATCGGGAAGCTCCCATCACTACATCGCACCACCAGCTGCCTCCGAGTGGTACGCAAGGGCAGTCCTAGGTAGAGAGTGTTACAGTAGTCAAGTCGGGAAATAACGAGCCTGAGTGACTGTCAGGGCATCTCGGTCCAGGAATGGGCGTAACTGGCTAACCAGCCGGATCTGGGCAAAGGCCCCTGGCCACAGCCCCCACCTGCTCCTCCAATTTGAGCCGTGAGTCCAGGAGGACCCCCAGGTTCCATGCCCTGTCCACGGGGGGCAACACCTCCTCCCCCATGACCAAAGATGGAACATCCAAACTGGACCTAGATGTCGGTATGCACAGCCACTCTGTCTTGGCTGGATTGAGTCGAAGCATGTTCCTGTCCATCCAGATCCGTACTGCCTCCAGACAACAGGACATCACGGAGAGAGCATCACTGATGTGGCCTGGGGTGGAGATGTAATTTCAAACTTTGCTTAGCCACAAAACCAGCAAAGGAACTGAATCTTTTGCTGATACTTTAAGGAACTGGTGTCTGAGGGAAAGTGCTCTTTGGGCATGTGTAAAGGAATGTAGAGCTGTTGGCCTTGAAGTAAAGCATGAATTTAGCCCCAAAATGGGAAAGTTTAAGAAAGACATTCAAAGTTGTTGTTGTTGTTGTTGTTGTTGTTGTTGTTGTTGTTGTTGTTGTTCTTCTTCTTCTTCTTCTTCTTCTTCTTCTTCTTCTTCTTCTTCTTCTTCTTCTTCTTCTTTCTCCTCCTCCTTCTCCCCTCTTCCTCTTCCTCTTCATCATCTCCTCCTCTCTTCTTCTGCTTCTCCTCCTCCTCCTCTTCTTCTTCTGCTTCTTCTGCTTCTGCTTTTCCTCCTCCTCCTTCCTCCTTTCTTCTTCCTCCTCCTCCCTCCTTCCATCCCCATCTCCTCATTGTTAACTCCTGATGACTGCCTAAACAAATGCCTACAGTTTTCTTGGCAAGATTTCAGAAATGATTTAACGCTGCATCCTTCTTAGGGCCGAGTGATTCTTTTCTAGTTTTCGCTATGGATTTTCTGGCAACTAAGGGTTGCAAATAGTTTCCTGTACTGTAGAACTGACTCTGCTTTTCCATTAAAGATCTTCCACCTCAATAGCCGTTTTGAGAAGTTATATTCTCCTCTTCCTACAGGAGAATCCCCCAGCTCCTCCTATACCAGAGTTCTATCAATCAAATGGTCTGATATATGAGAAAGCAGTCAAAAACGATGTAGCTCCCAGGAGGCAAAACTTAGAAGGAGAAGTAGTTTGTTTGAAAGGGCCATGAGTTCAGATTGTTTTAAAATGACTGTGTGTTTATTCTATAATGTTATATTCCCTTGTCCTTTTTTGCGTATTGAAACAATATTTTTAAAGACCTTGTTGAAATATTCTCTGAGGTCTAGTCCCTTTTCAATGTTTCAACATAACGAAGTCCAGGGATCAGGATTTTCCATTATCATCCTAACTAGAAAGTGAAAATAATAAATGGAATTTCCGTGTTGTTCAAAGAAACCCAATCCAATAAAACCAAAAATTGGCCAATGACCTTCAAAAGATGCTGCTGCTAGATCAGAAAAGCCCCTGTGCATATTTTAGCTCTGTACCTATTTAGAAACAGGACTGTACGAGAAGATCAGACAGAGCCTAGGGGCAGAGTCAAGTGAGTAATCAGCCTAGAATCATTACATCCCCACAAACAGTCTAAGTCCAACCCTTCTTGAACTTGATTCTTAACTAGCTCCAATTTAGTGCTGACCATTAGTTGAGTAGTTTCTTGTGAACAGACACGATCAGTAAATTATCTTACTTCGAATTTAATGTGTGGTCTCAATTCTTTGCACCCAACAAAGACTAGAAATGCTAGATAACCAAGATATGATGTTGCAATCTTCTCCTTTTTTTTAAAAGCAGTTTATTTATATATTTTCACATTACATACATAAGTGCTTAGTGAACAGCATATTGTCTGGGTCAATTTATTTATATATTATAATACTTTTCCTGTTCCCAATTTCTACCTCTGCTACCTAATGATTTATAAAACAAGTCCCATGTTTGAAAGTGCTCTGTATCTTTTTTTCTTTTATTTTTAGTGTCAATCTGTCCATGTCTGCATAATTTAATTTTTTAAAAGTTACGTCATCCTCTATAAGTGTTCCCTCATTTTTCCAGTACTGTGTAAATACAATTCTTGCTGCTGTCAAAACATGTAATATCAAGTATAGGTTCCCTTTATCATACTTTTCAGGTATTATGTCCAGTAAACATATTTCTGGCTTAACCTGGAAATAAGGAGAAACTTTCTGACATGGAGAACAATCAACCCATGAAACGGAAGTTGTCCTCAGAAGTTGTGGGAGCATCATCCCTTGAGACTTTCAAGAAGAGATTGGACTCCCGTCTGTCAGAAATGGTGTAGGGTCTCCTGCTTGGCAGCGGGTTGGACTAGATGACCTACAAGGTCTCTTCCAACTCTGATTATCTGTTATCTGTTATAATCTATATGTTGTTTTAACATTTTTTCCAACCATGTATGTATTTTTGTCCAATATTTCTTTGCTTTTGCACATGTCCACCACATATGATAATACTTCCCCAGTGTCTGGTTACATTTCCAACATCTAGTAGACATGCTTTTAAATATCTTTGCTAATCTGGCCGGAGGTACATGCCACCTATAAAATATTTTATATAGATTTTTCTTATATGCAGTTACCATTATCAACTTACCTTTTCTTTCCCAAAGTTTTTGCCATTTGTCTAACTCTATAGTACATCCAAAAAATTTTTTTGCCTATGCTATCATTGTCTCTTTTACCTATTCATCTTCCATTTTTTTAGCTTAACAAGAAATTGTATTTTTTCTTTATCAACTTTTCATCTACTCCTAACATTATTTGGTCAAATATTGTAAGCTCTTTATATGTTGCAATCTTCTTATGACAGAAGTCTCAGGAGGACTGTGAGAAGGGATCTTGAATGTTAAGGAAATCACAGCCAGGCAGGGAGGAGGAGTCAAGTGGGGAAATAGCCTTGAGCCCTTCCGCAGTTGCAAGAGGATCCATTTTCCAACTCTTGGAAAGCGGCTTTACTGGTGAAAAAGATGATTCTCTGTTTGCTTTTTTGCTTCTTTTCTTTCTTGTTTTTGGCTTCATCCAAAGAAATTGAAGAGCAATGGCATGGCTTAGAGGTAGACCTCTTGCCTTACAATCAGGAGGCTGTGAGTTCAATCCTGGGTAGTGGCAGATATTTCTCTCTCTGGGCGCAATGAGAAATTGTCTGCTGTGAACTCCATGCAGGTGTCAGGAAGGGCACCCGGCCAATAAACGCTCAGCTCCATTCAGTTGCACCAACTCCATTTTGATGCAAGGGATCACGTGGTCATTCAAAAAAAAAATTCAAGGAAATTGAAATGATCAATACATTGGGATGGTTGGTTTGAGCTTCACTGACCACTTAGAGGATCTTGCTGTATCCTGACTATGTGTATGTGTTTGTGTGACACATGTTTGTATTCAGAATGTCTTATCACCCCAATGACAGGAGATGGGCAAGTTAAATTTGTTCTGTTTCAAGGCATTTGGTAGATTAGAGATCCTGAGCTTGCCTAATAGGGCAAGATTAGGTTTTAGTTCTTCTGGCAGACAGGCTAAAATATCCTCAAAAGGACTGATAACTGCCCTTATCATTAATTCTCTGAGAGGTGGTAGATATGGACAGGTTCAAGGACAGAAGAACTGCTTGATTTGTGGGCTCCTCCAAAGATCAGTGAGAAGAATTAATATTGCCCGCAACAATCTTGGGTCCTCAATTTACCTACCTCGAGAGGATGGAAGGCTGAGTCAATCTTGAGCCTGGTGGGATTCGAGCCTGCAATAATTGCAGGCAGCTGGAACTTAAGTGCTAGGCATTTAGCAGCCTGCACCACCAAGGCTCTTGCTTGAACAAAGGGTTGGACTAGAAGCAGGGGTGGGATTCTACCGGTTCGGCCCGGTTCAGGCGAACCGATAGCTCCAAAGATCATCTTTGAATGAACCGGTTGTTGGGCCCGCCTGCCCACCCCCCTGTTCTAGTCTATGCTTTATATCCTGGTTTTCAAGCTCAGCTGATTTGTGCGGCACAGCGGATTGCAGCGCATCAGCTGTTTAACTCAACGGAGATTGCTGGAGAAAGTCAGCAGCAAACGCTCTACGCATGCGCAAAGCGCACACTCACCGAACTGGTTGTTACACCGGTTGAATCGCACACCTGACTAGAAGACTTCCAAGGTCCCATCCAACCCTATTATTCTATGCTCCATCAGGGATCGTCTTTGAGAGCCAGGTCCTCCCAACTCTATGGTTCTATAGAAGGAGAAGTTTGAAGAAGTTCTAGCATTCTGGTACAGAGGACTGCATTGCTCAGCCTAAAGTTTGTAACTTTTAATGTACACAGCACCACAGTAAGATCCCTCCACTTTTTTCCTCTCCTCTCCTCCCCTCCCCTCTTCTCCTCCTCCTCTCTCCTCCCTCTCCTCCTCTTCTCCTCCCTTTCCTCTCCTCTCTCCTCCCTCCTCTCCTCTCAAAAGATTGACTGTTACTCTATCCATATATTTTATAGTGACTCATCATGAGCAAAGTACATTATTCAGTATTTCTAAACCAGGCATTTAGCAGCCTTCCAAGGGCTAGAGGGATAGCAGGCGGTGTGTGTTATTGTAGCTTGTTTATTTTTCTCCTTTGCAGAGTGAGCTTTGAGCCACCTGGTGGAAACTTCAAATAATACATTCCCCAAGCAGAGGTTCAGTCCTGGAACAGCATCTTAAAACACCACGTTTTCCTTTTCTTCTTGTTTCATGGATGGCTTAATGAGCTGCAGTAATCATTTGTTTAGCTGCAAAATAAATTTGAACTTGGAGCGTGGTCCCATTGGGGAAATGGCACTGAAATCTCAATTGAACTGAAAAAGCAGGAATTAGTCTTTTTCAGAGAGAAGTGTTGCACTGTTAGATTAAGGTAATTAGATCTTTGGGATGCTATATGGAGGCCTCTCAGCCATTTCTGGCTCATTTCAGATGGGATGATAGATTTCAAGGACTTTGATCAACTTTGGAATTTCACTTAGCATTCTTCACACATTTAAGCGACATTTATTTATGCATGCGTGCATGAATTGAGATGGGCAGCTATAGAAACGGAATATATAAATAAATGAATAAGTTACATCCTTCTTCTCTCCAGGTAGCTAACCTTTTCAGGGTAAAAAGCAAAACAGAATTGGGCTTTGTTAGTATATGGATCAAAAATCTCCAGGAAAGACATCCATCCATCCATCCTTGAAGGATAATAAGAGTCGTAGTGATGCAGTGGTTAGAATGCAATACTTCAGGATAATTGTCATGCCCCTGAATCTGAGGAGGAAGCCGGACAGCTGACAGAGAGTGGGAGTGTGGATCCATTGGCTGTGGAGGAGGTTGGGGAAGGGCAAAGTCTGACTGGGCAGAGCAGGGGAGAGGTAGAACAAGGGAGAGGGAGTTCAGAGGAAGACACAGGCCTGCCCCCTCTTCATCCTAGGGCATGCAGGGAGGAACAGAGAAGAGAGCAACATGGGTCGTGTGGCTTATGGGGAGGAAAGGGCCCTGATTCCCTTCATTAGCCACAGCTGAGAAGACAGTTGATAAGAAAGGCAGGCTGCATGCGGCCAGCTGCTGGGAGCAAATTGATTTTATCCTGTGTTGTTGTGGCTTATCTGTGTTCCGGATGTCTTCCCAACTGTTGAGTTTTGCCATGCCTTCAAGCCTGAGATTCTTGCTTCTGCCCTGCCAAACAAATTACTGCAGTTTGGTTTGTTTGGACTTCAAGTTACAGTTTGTGTTGCTCATGTTTTGGACTTAATTCTCTGTAGTCAAAGGCTGTTCCTGGGAGAGTTTTTCTCCAGCCAGAAGGTAACCTGGACATTGGGGGCAAAGTTGGAGATAATAAAGGGACTCTTATTGCTTATCTGACTGTGTTCCCTTTGTGCCATGCCCTGGGTCATCACACTAAATTCTGCTGTCTCCCAGGAGTTTGATCCTAACTAGCTCAAGACTGATCAACTTTCCATCCTTCTGAGGTTGGTAAAATGGTAGATGGTTGGGGCAATATGCTGATATTGTAAACCACCCAGAGACTGCCATAGAGCACTGTGGAGTAGTATATAAGTCTAAGTACTATTGCTATCAAGTTTTCCTCTGACCATGTGAGAACTAATTCTCACCCTTTTATAGCTAGTTGGGTCTAACTGCATCCATGCCATTTAGAGCTAAGGTGGACTGTGTATTTCAATGATGTCCTTTAATCTCAGATCATGTTTATTTAATGTTTCCAGGTGTGCCTTTGCTTCCTTTATGCATGTCAACCTTGAGCAGACTTGTCTTGATGTTTCAACTAGTTTAATATTTTGGATCATTTGACATCTGTTCAGTTAGGAGCAGGTCAGTTTTAAACAACTAAGTGTCTTTTTGCAAACTTAGCAGGAGACGTTCGAGGCTGAGCCATTATGTGTACCTGGGAGAACCACAACTCACCTCGATGAAGATGATCTTGGTTTATTTTTAACCCACGTTATGGAATTGGGAATTGCATGTGGCTCAGAGTCAGCATGGTTGGAGATGTTTATAAGCTCTGCAAATTAATCCATCTTCTGCTGGCATGGGTTGCATAAGGAAAAGGCAGGACAAGAAGCAACGGATGGAAACTAACCAAGAAAAGATCCAAGCTGGAACTAAGGAGAAATTTCCTGACAGAGTAATTAATCAATGGAACAACTTGCCTCCAGAAGTTGCGGGCGCTCCAACACTGGAGGTTTTTAAGAAGAGATTTGTCTGAAATGGTATAGAGTTTCCTGCTTGAGCAGGGGGTTAGACTGGAAGACCTCCAAGGTCCCTTGCAACTCTGTTATTAAAAATGGGGCATAGCTAAGAGTCCAGTGGTCAGTTGGTATAAAGCAGCACTGGTGGTCAGTTGGTATAAACCAGAACCCCAAATTACTGATCATTTATGTTTGTAATTGTGAGAGATGTGTAGTAAGAGCTACACATTTTTTCTGTACTGGTCTTCTGAAAGGTGTCATTACAGAATTTGTCTGGGAGAAATGGCACATGCCTTTGGAGGCCATTTTTGGCCCTCCGCTGATTTCTTGCTTGAAAGATCATGTGGGCTTTTCTAATTCTATAATCAGATAGCAGATGAGAACTACCGTGTTTCCCCGAAAATAAGACCCTGTCTTATATATTTTTGCCACAAAAATAGGCAACAGGTCTTATTTTGGGGGGGATGTCATCCACTGACTAACCTCACTTGTATGCGTCACCCTCGGCCTCCTTTTTGCTGTCACAGGCCTTCAGGAACTTCTTCTGCAGCTGGCAAGGCTTTCCTGAAGCCCTCTGCAGCCAATAACAGCTCTGGATCGATCCAGAGCTTTGTTATCAGCTACAGAGGCCTTCAGGAAAGCCTTGCCAGCCTTGTTGGCTGCAGAAGAAATGGGCCAGTGAGGCAGGTGTTGGGGTGTGCGAGGCCTGGCTACACCTATCCAAAGGTAAGTAGTAGGGCAGCTCCACACCCCCATCCCCACCCTAGCTTAATTTTTACCCACCCACTCTAGAGTGGGTGGGATCTTAATTTTAAATCGGGAAATCTTAATTTTTAAATCGAAAGGGACTTTAAAAATTTTAATCGTTGTTTTAATGGGTTAGGGAGGAGGTTGGGGGCTCTGCCTTTTGGCAGAGTCTGGTTTGTCCAGGCCGGATGGTGGTCTCTCTGGGGGGCGGGTGAGGGGCCACGGGTCCGCGATCAGGCAGGGTGGGACTGATAATCCCTAGGCGATTGGTTATGGCAGGTGGGACGAGATAGAGGGTCATATCGTTTTGGGAGCGCGCCCCGCTGTTTGCGGTGGTGGCTCCGACCTCAGGTCTCTACCGCTCCCCTGGGTCTTTGGGCGGTGGTCCCTGGGCTTAGGCTGGTGTATGTAAATGCCAGATCTGTAGCCAATAAGGCTCCTCCTCCCGTGAACTCATTGAAGGAGGTGGCGGATCTGGCGTGCATCACGGAGACCTGGTTGGGGCCTGAGGGTGGTGTCCCTCTATGTGATCTTTGTCCCCAGGTTTCCGGGTGTTGCACCGCCACGTGCCCAGGGTAGGGGTGGAGGAGTAGCGATTGTTATCAGGGAGACTCTGTTTCCAAGGGAGGCCACTGTCCCGCAGATTGGCGGTTGCGAATCCCTCCTTCTGAGGTTGGGCCCGGGTGGTCAGTTGGGCCTGTTGCTGACGTCTGTCCCCAGCTGCGAACGGCCCTTCCCGAGCTGCTGGATGCCCTCGGGAGTGGTGGTGGAGTTTCCCAGACTTATTGTTCTGGGGACTTCAACTTGCCCTCCTTGGGGGTGGCGTCTGGATTGGCTCGGGAGTTCTTGGCATCCATGACAGCCATGGACCTGACCCAGGTGATTCAGGGGCCCACCCATGAGGGGGAGCCGACCTGGTTTTTATCTCGGGGCAGTGGTGTAGTGATCTGGGGGTTGGATCTCCAGTTATTCTACCCCTATCATGGACAGATCATTATCTCCTGAGGCTGGTCTTCCAATATGCTGCTCCTCGCTGCTGGGATGAGGAGCCGACACGTTGGTTTCCGCCCCAAGCCTAATGGACCCAGAGAGGTTCCAGACGGCCCTGGGGTTTTGCCCACCTCCCTTGTCCACAGCCCGCCGAGACTTTGGTGGCCGCCTGGCAGAGCGGCCTCGCAGCGCCGACCGGTTGTCCCCTACGGCCTCTCCTTGCCGGAGACCTCGTTTAGCTCCTTGGTTTTCGGAGGAGCTTCGGGGAATGAAGCGCAGAGGAGGCGCCTAGAGAGTAGGTGGAGGACTAGTCGCTCTGAGTCTGACCGCCTCCAGTTAAGAGCCTATATCAGGACTTACCTGGAAGCGATCAGAGCTGCGAGATGTACTTACTTCTCCGCTCTGATCGCGTCTGCAGATGATCGCCTCTGCGGCCCTGTTTAGGGTCACCGCTCCCTCTTGCAATTGAGGGGAGGGACCCTCTCTTGGGGAGAGCAGAGGATTTTAGTCTACATCTGGCGGATAAGGTCGCTCAGATTGGGCTGGCTTGGACTCTGACTGGCAGGATGTTGGCGATGGCGGGCACGAGTCTTGTGGATCCGTTTGGGTTGAGTTTGACTCTGTCTCCCTGGATGAAGTGGACAGGATCATGCGGAGGCTGTCTTCCACCACGGTTTATTGGATCCTGTCCTTCCTGGTTGGTTTATGCCTCCAGGGAGGTTACAGTTGGCTCCAGGCAGTTATCAACGCCTTTGAGTGAAGGGGTTTTTCCTGCCGCCCTTAAAGAGGCGGTGGTGAGACCCTCCTTAAGAAGCCTGCTCTGGACCCAACCGCTTTGAATAACTATCGTCCAGTCTCCAACCTTCGCTTAGCGGTTGTTGAGAGCGCGGTGGCTCAGCAGCTTCCGCTGTTCCTGGAGGAAACTGATTACCTTGACCTGTACCAATCGGGTTTCAGGCCTGGGCACAGCACCGAGACAGCATTGGTCGCATTGGTGGATGATCTCTGGAGGGCTCGGGACAGGGGTTTTTCCTCTGTTCTGGTCCTTTAGATCTCTCAGCGGCTTCGATACCATCGACCATGGTATCCTCTCGGCGTCCGGGTTGGGTGTGGGGGCACCGTTTCGGTGGTTCTCCTCTTACCTTCGGACCGTCGCAGTCGGTGTTGACGGGAGAGCAGAGGTCCCAGGCCTCTTAGTTGTGGAGTGCCTCAGGGTCGGTTCTCTCACCTCTCCTGTTTAATATCTACATGAAACCGCTGGGCAAGATCATCCGTGGTTTTGGGGTGAGGTATCATCAATATGCAGATGATACCCAGTTGTATATCTCCACCCCAGACCAGATCAATGATGCTCTCGGTGATGTCCCGTGCCTGGAGGCGGTGCAGGCTTGGATGGGGTGTAACAGGCTCAGACTCAACCCGCCAAGACTGAGTGGCTGTTCTTACCAGCATCTCGGGTTTCAGTTGATGTGCCATCTTTGGTCATGGGGGGAGGTGTTACCCGTGGATAGGGCGAGGAATCTGGGCGCCCTCCTGGATGCACAGCTCAGTTTGGAGGAGCAGGTGGGAGCTGTGGCCAGGGGGCTTGCCCAGGTTCGGCTGGTTCGCCAGCTCGCCCCTACCTGGACCGAGATGCTCTTCGCGGTCACTCATGCGCCGTCACGCCCAGGATCGACTACTGCAATGTCTCTACATGGGGCTTCTGCGGATTACCGGAGGTTGCAGCTGGTGCAGAATGCGGTGCGCTGGCTGTGATGGGGTATCCCGACATCCCATGTTACACCCCTCCTGCGCCACCTGCATTGGCTACCGTTGCCTTCCCGGTTTCCTTCAAGGTGTTAGTAACAACCTACAAAGCCCTTAATGGCATGGGTGCAGGGTACTTATGGGATCGCCTCCTGCCTGCATCACAGTCCACCGCCTGCAGCGCTCCCATAGGAGGGGCCTTCTGGGAATACCGCGGTCAGGCATTGTCGGCTGGCGGCTCCCAGAGCTAGGGCCTTTTCTGTGGGAGCTCAGCCTCTGTGGAATCAGCTTCCCGCGGATCTGCTGGCCCCTGATCTCCGCCTCCTTTCGCCGAGACTTGAAGACCTGGCTGTTTCAGCAGGCGGCCTGGATTGACCTGGGGTGGGTAGTTTTAATTTTGTTGTTTTAGTGATTTTATTGTTTTAACTTTTGGTAATTTGGACTTGTTTTTATTTGTATTGTTGTATATCTTTAGATGTTCACGCCTGAGTCCTTCGAGTAGGGCGCATACAAGTCTAAATAAATAATAATAATAATAATAATAATA
>CM019152.1:54944040-54961052 GCA_009733165.1 Naja naja
TGTGAGTTCAATCCTGGGTAGTGGCAGATATTTCTCTCTCTGGGCGCAATGAGAAATTGTCTGCTGTGAACTCCATGCAGGTGTCAGGGGGCACCCGGCAATAAGCGCTCAGCTCCATTCAGTTGCACCAACTCCATTTTGATGCAAGGGATCACGTGGTCATTCAAAGTAAAAAAAAAATTCAAGGAAATTGAAATGATCAATACATTGGGATGGTTGGTTTGAGCTTCACTGACCACTTAGAGGATCTTGCTGTATCCTGACTATGTGTATGTGTTTGTGTGACACATGTTTGTATTCAGAATGTCTTATCACCCCAATGACAGGAGATGGGCAAGTTAAATTTGTTCTGTTTCAAGGCATTTGGTAGATTAGAGATCCTGAGCTTGCCTAATAGGGCAAGATTAGGTTTTAGTTCTTCTGGCAGACAGGCTAAAATATCCTCAAAAGGACTGATAACTGCCCTTATCATTAATTCTCTGAGAGGTGGTAGATATGGACAGGTTCAAGGACAGAAGAACTGCTTGATTTGTGGGCTCCTCCAAAGATCAGTGAGAAGAATTAATATTGCCATAACAATCTTGGGTCCTCAATTTACCTACCTCGAGAGGATGGAAGGCTGAGTCAATCTTGAGCCTGGTGGGATTCGAGCCTGCAATAATTGCAGGCAGCTGGAACTTAAGTGCTAGGCATTTAGCAGCCTGCACCACCAAGGCTCTTGCTTGAACAAAGGTTGGACTAGAAGCAGGGGTGGGATTCTACGGTTCGGCCCGGTTCAGGCGAACCGATCATCTTTGAATGAACGGTTGTTGGGCCCACCTGTTCTAGTCTATGCTTTATATCCTGGTTTTCAAGCTCAGCTGATTTGTGCGGCCTGGCGGTTGCAGCGCATCAGCTGTTCTGGAGAAAGTCAGCAGCAACTTGCATCATAGCGCACTCACCGAACTGGTTGTTACACATTGACCTGAGAAGACTTCCAAGGTCCCATCCAACCAATTAGTCTTTGAGGCAGGTCCTCCCAACTCTATGGTTCTATAGAAGGAGAAGTTTGAAGAAGTTCTAGCATTCTGGTACAGAGGACTGCATTGCTCAGCCTAAAGTTTGTAACTTTTAATGTACACAGCACCACAGTAAGATCCCTCCACTTTTTTCCTCTCCTCTCCTCCCCTCCCCTCTTCTCTCCTCCTCTCCCCTCCCCTCTTCTCCTCCCTTTCCCTCCCCTCTTCTCCTCTCCTCCCTCTCCTCTCAAAAAGATTGACTGTTACTCTATCCATATATTTTTATAGTGACTCATCATGAGCAAAGTACATTATTCAGTATTTCTAAACCAGGCATTTAGCAGCCTTCCAAGGGCTAGAGGGATAGCAGCGGTGTGTGTAGCTTGTTTATTTTTCTCCTTTGTAGAGTGAGCTTTGAGCCACCTGGTGGAAACTTCAAATAATACATTCCCCAAGCAGAGGTTCAGTCCTGGAACAGCATCTTAAAACACCACGTTTTCCTTTTCTTCTTGTTTCATGGATGGCTTAATGAGCTGCAGTAATCATTTGTTTAGCTGCAAAATAAATTTGAACTTGGGCGTGGTCCCATTGAAATGGCACTGAAATCTCAATTGAACTGAAAAAGCAGGAATTAGTCTTTTTCAGAGAAGTGTTGCACTGTTAGATTAAGGTAATTAGATCTTTGGGATGCTATATGGAGGCCTCTCAGCCCATTTCTGGCTCATTTCAGATGGGATGATAGATTTCAAGGACTTTGATCAACTTTGGAATTTCACTTAGCATTTTTCACACATTTAAGCAACATTTATTTATGCATGCGTGCATGAATTGAGATGGGCAGCTATAGAAACGGAATATATAAATAAATGAATAAGTTACATCCTTCTTCTCTCCAGGTAGCTAACCTTTTCAGGGTAAAAAGCAAAACAGAATTGGGCTTTGTTAGTATATGGATCAAAAATCTCCAGGAAAGACATCCATCCATCCATCCTTGAAGGATAATAAGTCGTAGTGATGCAGTGGTTAGAATGCAATACTTCAGGATAATTGTCATGCCCTGAATCTGAGGAGGAAGCCGGACAGCTGACAGAGAGTGGGGTGTGGATCCATTGGCTGTGGAGGAGGTTGGGAAGGAGCAAAGTCTGACTGGGCAGAGCAGGGGAGAGGTAGAACAAGGGAGAGGGAGTTCAGAGGAAGAAACAGGCCCGCCCCCTCTTCATCCTAGGGCATGCAGGGAGAAACAGAGAAGAGAGCAACATGGGTCGTGTGGCTTATGGGAGGAAAGGGCCCTGATTCCCTTCATTAGCCACAGCTGAGAAGACAGTTGATAAGAAAGGCAGGCTGCGTGTGACCGGCTGCTGGGAGCAAATTGACTTTATCCTGTGTTGTTGTGCCTTATCTGTGTTCTGGATGTCTTCCCAACTGTTGAGTTTTGCCATGCCTTCAAGCCTGAGATTCTTGCTTCTGCCCTGCCAAACAAATTACTGCAGTTTGGTTTGTTTGGACTTCAAGTTACAGTTTGTGTTGCTCATGTTTTGGACTTAATTCTCTGTAGTCAAAGGCTGTTCCTGGGAGAGTTTTTCTCCAGCCAGAAGGTAACCTGGACATTGGGGGCAAAGTTGCAGCTAATAAAGGGACTCTTATTGCTTATCTGACTGTGTTCCCTTTGTGCCATGCCCTGGGTCATCACTAAATTCTGCTGTCTCCCAGGAGTTTGATCCTAACTAGCTCAAGACTGATGCAACTTTCCATCCTTCTGAGGTTGGTAAATGGTAGATGGTTGGGGGCAATATGCTGATATTGTAAACCACCCAGAGACTGCCATAGAGCACTGTGGAGTAGTATATAAGTCTAAGTACTATTGCTATCAAGTTTTCCTCTGACCATGTGAGAACTAATTCTCACCCTTTTTATAGCTAGTTGGGTCTAACTGCATCCATGCCATTTAGAGCTAAGGTGGACTGTGTATTTCAATGATGTCCTTTAATCTCAGAACATGTTTATGTAATGTTTCCAGGTGTGCCTTTGCTTCCTTTGTGCATGTCAACCTTGAGCAGACTTGATGTTTCAACTAGTTTAATATTTTGGATCATTTGACATCTGTTCAGTTAGGAGCAGGTCAGTTTTAAACAACTAAGTGTCTTTTTTGCAAACTTAGCAGGAGACGTTCGAGGCTGAGCCATTATGTGTACCTGGGAGAACCACAACTCACCTCGATGAAGATGATCTTGGTTTATTTTTAACCCACGTTATGGAATTGGGAATTGCATGTGGCTCAGAGTCAGCATGGTTGGAGATGTTTATAAGCTCTGCAAATTAATCCATCTTCTGCTGGCATGGGTTGCATAAGGAAAAGGCAGGACAAGAAGCAACGGATGGAAACTAACCAAGAAAAGATCCAAGCTGGAACTAAGGAGAAATTTCCTGACAGAGTAATTAATCAATGGAACAACTTGCCTCCAGAAGTTGCGGGTGCTCCAACACTGGAGGTTTTTAAGAAGAGATTTGTCTAAAATGGTATAGAGTTTCCTGTTTGAGCAGGGGGTTAGACTGGAAGACCTCCAAGGTCCCTTGCAACTCTGTTATTAAAAATGGGGCATAGGTAAGAGTCCAGTGGTCAGTTGGTATAAAGCAGCACTGGTGGTCAGTTGGTATAAACCAGAACCCCAAATTACTGATGATTTATGTTTGTAATTGTGAGAGATGTGTAGTAAGAGCTACACATTTTTTTCTGTACTCGTCTTCTGAAAGGTGTCATTACAGAATTTGTCTGGGAGAAATGCCTTTGGAGGCCATTTTTGGCCCTCAGCTGATTTCTTGCTTGAAAGATCATGTGGGCTTTTCTAATTCTATAATCAGATAGCAGATGAGAACTACCGTGTTTCCCCGAAAATAAGACCCTGTCTTATATATTTTTTGCCACAAAAATAGGCAACAGGTCTTATTTTGGGGGGGATGTCATCCACTGACTAACCTCACTTGTATGCGTCACCTTCTTTTGCTGTCACAGGCCTTCAGGAACTTCTTCTGCAGCTGGCAAGGTCTGAAGCCCTCTGCAGCCAATAACAAAGCTCTGGATCGATCCAGAGCTTTGTTATCAACTACAGAGGCCTTTGCCAGCCTTGTTGGCTGCAGAAGAAATGGGCCAGTGAGGCAGGTGTTGGGGTGTGCGAGGCCTGGCTATCCAAAGGTAAGTAGTAGGGCAGCTCCACACCCCCATCCCCACCCTAGCTTAATTTTTACCCACCCACTCTAGAGTGGGTGGGATCTTAATTAGGGCTTATTTTGGGGGGTAGGGCTTATATTGGGCGCACATGTAAAAATCAAGCTAGGACTTAGTTTCAGGGTAGGTCATATTTTTGGGGAAACAGTATGGAAAGCAAGTTTATTTGTTTATTTGTTTATTTATTTTGGACTTGTAT
This sequence comes from Naja naja, assembly GCA_009733165.1. NCBI lineage: Eukaryota > Metazoa > Chordata > Lepidosauria > Squamata > Elapidae > Naja > Naja naja. The sequence continues at coordinate 54,948,461 of CM019152.1, forward strand.
GCCACCCCATCTCCGAAGACTCGGGGCGGCTCACAACTAAAAACAACAACAATAAATAATTTAAAAAGATTTTAAAAGATTAAACCGAGTTTGATGTAGCTTTTAAGGTGCTAGCCCAGGAATGAGGAAAGGTTGAATTCTAGTCCTGTCTTAAATATGAAAAACTGGCTGAGTGATTTTTGGGCCAATCACCAAGAGATTGTGCGTTCTAGTCCCACCTTAGGCATGAAAGCCGAGTGGGTGACTTTAGGCCAATCACAAGGAGATGGTGAGTTCTAGTGCCATCTTGTAAATGAAAGCCAGCTGCCATTGATTCGCCCAAATGATTTTGAGTCAATCAATAGTAATAGCAATACAAGAGCAATACAATAGCAATAACAATACAATAACAACACAATAGCAATAACAATAGCTATACAATAGCAATAGCACTTAGACTTGTGTGCCACTCTGTTGTGTTTTACAGCATCCTCTGAGCAATTTACAAATGTCAGCATATTTATTTATTTATTCTGTCATGTTTTTTATGTAGTGTATATGTTCCCCCAATGATTTGGCTCCTCATTTTACTGACCTCAGAAGGATGGAAGGCTGAGTCAACCTTTAGCTCTTCAGGATCGAATGTCTGGCTATGGGCAGAGTTAACCTACAGTACTTCAATCTAATGACTGTGCAACCATAGCTCAATCACCAGGAGATTTAGGATCTAGGACAGTTGTCACCAACCAGTGGGCCGGGGACCACTGGTGGTCCATGAGAAAATTTTGGTGTTCTGCAGAGAAATGTCCCCTCCAAAGCACCCCCCAAAGCAATTAATCCAGGCTGCGTGGGAACACAAGGCTGCGCCGTCAACATGGCCTGTGGGAACACAAGGCCTGCGTCACTTGCATTGCGAACAACATGAAGTAGTGAGGGGAGGGGAAGGGTGGAGGGGAACTTGCACTCACCCCACACACCTGGCCACCAGGCTGCTTCTTTCTGCTTCTTTCTTCTTCTGCTTTTGGCTGCACACAAGGAAAGCAGCAAAAGTCTTTCTTTCTCTCCCCCAAACTCTACCAGGAATGAGTCTTTGGGACCCTGCAAGGCATCCTGCTCTAAGAGGCTGCAAAGACTCATTTCTGGGTTTGGGGAGAAAGAGAGACTTCTGCTGCTCCTTGCATGAAGCCCAAAGTTTCTCCCCTCCGAGAACGGAGCTGGAGACAGTATCCTGCGATCCCAAATAAAGAATGATTGATTGGTAGGAAAACGGGGTGGGATTTTCCTGCAGACTTTTTGGGATTTTCTGGTCCTGGGATTTAAAATTATGAGTTTGGTGGTCCCTGAGGTCCAAAAGGTTGGCGACCCTGATCTAGGACACGTCAGTTCTAGTCCTACTTTAGGCATGAAAGCCAGCTGGTGACTTTGAGCCCAATCACCAGCAGACTGTGAATTCTAAAAGCGGTTGATACACAACATGAAGTTGTTAAAAGCACTCCTGACTAATAGCCATCATCTGCTCTTCAGTCCAAAGCCCTTCAAATTGCACACAGCACCTGCTTGAGACAGGGTTTGTTTCTGAATGAATTTTCAGGTTTTTTCCCCATTTATTACTGCTTGATTCCCATGGCAACTGCTACTTGTTCCTGTGCTTCCCAAATTCTTAAACTTGAAGCACTTGTACTTATAATGATAGAAGTGCCCTAGTTCTGTCTATCATGATGGACACTAGAGAAATAAGTGAAAACTTTCTTGGATACCATGCGTTGTGATGGATAGCATCATATGGACCTCTCTTGCACACTCAGAATTGGTTCAATAGGGTATTGATTGCTGTTAGTTTTTTTCATCCAAGCCAATTTCATGTCACGCAGGATTGGATCACGGGTAAAGCAAGAGAACAAGACGGGATTGTGTTGCTTCTTATCCATCCTTATCTGTGGGGTTTGTGACAGACCCACAGGTGCTCGAAAACTGGACTTTGTCTTCCTTGAAGACATTTCGCTTCTCATCCAAGAAGCTTCTTCAGTTCTGACTGGATGGTGGGTGAATGGAAGGATTTATACTCTTTGCAGAGAACTGGTCATTTGAAAAAGAAAAAGTTCTGAAAAAAAGAAAAGATTCACTTGAATTCAGCCAGGTTTCTATCCCAAAGGTGCTTTTTTCAAGAGGCAGTCGGACTCTCTTGTTTTACTCTGAAGACATTTCACTTCTCATTCGAAGAAGGTTCTTCAGTTCTGAATGAATGATGGGGAATGGAAGGATTTATATTCCTTACAGACAGCTGGTCATTTGCATTCTTTTTAGAAGGTTGAGACGGAGGTTTATCTGCATCCTCAAGTCACCTAAATAATCTGAGAGCCTTCTTGAACTGCTGAAAGGACGTGTTGTAGACAGGAGATAGGTAGTGTTGAAAATAAGACACTGTCTTATATTTTTTGGCTCCCAAAACAAACTAGGTCTTATTTTTGGGGTAGGTCTTTTATTTATTTTTTATATATTATATATATATATATATATATATATATATATATATATATATATATATATAAATGAAAAAAACATTACCATATTCATATAAATGTACATTTATTCATGTGAAACACAACAAATACATGCAGTGTTTCCCCTAACATAAGACACTGTCTTATATTTTTTTCTCTAAAAACACACTAGCTCTTATTTTGAGGTGGGTCTTATTTTTTGAGTGAGTCTTATTTTGGGAATTGGTCTTATTGAGGTGGGTCTTATTTTTGGACAGGTATATCCTTCGTCCTCTGTTGAGGGAAGGCTGTTCAATTTCAACATCATTGGCTTCTTGGCACCCTCTTTCAAACCAGTGGTCTTTTCTGTCCAGAATGTGGACTTTGAGATCTCCACTGACATTCAGCTTGTCACAGAATTATGTGGCATTGCCTTCCCTTTCAGTCAAACTCAAATCAACTTCCTTCTAAGCAAGAGAGGGAGAGGGGGAGAGAGAGGCTGCATTTATGTCTGATAGAGGGAATGCTTGTTTCTTGAAGGCAGCCGTGCTTATTAACTTCATTCCTTCATAGAGTTAGCTCTTCCCAAAGAGAACGTCTCTGCTAGTGCAAGCAGAATGCATTCGTTAGAAGAAGGCAGAGCCAAACCAGGAATTTGCTCAATGTGACTGGCAGTAAAGAGTGAGAATTCCACAACTGCCTTTCTTTTATTTATCGGTGTTTTTTTCTGGTTGCCTCCTGTTCCTCCTTCTCCTTGTCCGTCATCCTCGGAAGGGACGGGTTTGAAGTTCACCCCAGCTGTGGGAAGCATCGATTGCTACTGCCAGCAGAAGCCGGGGTTGCTGCCAAGTATCTCTGCTGAGTCGAGTCATTGATTGACAAAGAGCGACCAGCAGATGATGCTGTGTGGCTCTCTCTCTCTCTCTCCCTGCTCCCACGATGCACCGCTGATAGCAGCTGTCAAAAGTACTTGGTTTACGGAAACAGGACTTTCTGTCTGCCGGGAAAGGGAAGGTGGGCAGAAGGATCTGATCCCCGCTCTCCTGCCATGAAGACGTACCTTCCTCGGCAGCACAGCTGCTGCCGTGAATCCGATGGGATAGAGCCTGCCAGAGGAATGCCTACTTTATCCAGAGGTGCCCATTGTACCTCCAGTTGGCGGAAAATGCCCCAGGGCATTGTGGGTATCATCAGCCTCATGGCCAGGTGTTAACATCGACAGTTTCGGGACCTTTGTGTCCAACTTCATCCCAAACCAAGGCTAGATGTCACCCAACATGGGACAACAATACACGAAACCCCAGGAAAACCTTGACGAAAGTAAAGGGGATGAGCAGAGGTAGAAGCACAGAGTGCAGCTGTGCCCACAACTGGCATGAACCTGTACAGGTGAGCCTCTTTTGTGTCTCAGGTTGCCTAGATTCCTAAATCAAGCCAGGTAAAATCAATTAGCCATCACTTTTGGAAGGATCAAAAGTTCTTAAGCCTGGCAGCACATTTTATGAAAGCCTGATGTGCTGTCCAGTGTGAGTAAGAGATGATTTTGCAGGAATTGGCTTCTGAGAAATATTTTATTCCCTCTCTTTTTTTTAAATGTACTGTCTTTAAAGTTTGGTGCCCTTTTCCCTGGCCATATCATGGCTTTGCAACATGGATGGTGTGTTAACCTTTGTTTGTTGTCATTGTGTTGGGAAATGGTATCTCTAAGCAGCTAAAGCGATTCAGAGCAGGAAGGAGGAAAAGAGAGTGTCTGAAATATAATTGAACAGAGGAATATCTGCAGTGAAAAATCTAGGATGAAATAAGATTTTTATTTTGCTTGTCTTCTACTCGCAGCATGTATAATAAATTTGTTGTGGTCTGAAGTTTTGAAAATGACACCCCAGGCGCTGTTACTTAGATCTGGTTATGCTAAGTATGAATATACAAGAGATATCTAAGCAATGCAACAAATGAAATCAACAGGGATCTCTGATCGGCTGGTAATATTGAGAGATAACTATAACCGTCTCCCTTCTACACATCCAGAAATCAGAGTTTTTTTCATTTTCCCATGAGTTAAAATTTTGCTCAATTTTTTTTTACTGGTTTTATTATTAGACAATGTTGTTAAGAAGAAAGAAAAACAGTTACAGTGTTAAATCGGTAAACCAAGAAATTAGTATAAAGGTCTGAGAACTGGGTGTAAATAAATGTTTTCTTTGAAGAATAATCTATTTTTTTATTTAAAAGGAAGAATAGAGCACTTAAAGTTAACTTTCAGTATAGAAGCATAGGTATCATGGTGTAAGTTTTAGTAAGAAAGATGTTTGTATGAGTTTGGAAAACTCCTGAGAACTTTACAAAAATAAAGTGTTACTATTTACATGAAAAGAAAGCTAATAACGAAAATTCAGTCTCTAATGAATAGCTTCATTTCATGTCTATGAATGCTAAATTTTACAAGGCACTATAGATTCCCATTCATTGAAACACATTGAATGGAAACACAGGTTAAAGGAAAATGGCATTTGAATGTCTAAATCTATTCTTATGACTATCTATGAGCGATGGTTATTACTGTGGGTCTGAATTGACTTCTTTTAAAAAAGAATGTTAAAATGCAACGGACTGCCCTGTATTGTTTATTTTATCAATGTTGTTTATTTTATTTAATGCCATCACTCTGCTAAACAAATAATTCCCTCAACACCATCAAACTATTTACTAAGTCTGCATTACTATTACTATTAAGCTTCCCATCCTTCCTTTCACCCATCTCCTCCCACTTATGATTTGATTGCTTATTGTACACTATGATTATTATTAAGTGTTGCACCTTATGATTCTTCTTGATAAATGTATCTTTTCTTTTATGTATACTGAAAGCATTTGCACCAAGACAAATTCCTTGTGTGTCCAATCACACTTGGCCAATAAAGAGTTCTGTTCTATTCTATTCTGTTCTGTTCTGTTCTGTTCTGTTCTGTTCTGTTCTGTTCTATTCTATTATCTATCAACCTGGTGGCTTAGATTTTTAAAATAGCAAATAATAAAGATTAGTCTCTACTCACCTAGAAGTTTCTGTCATAAAATCTTGCCTAGGAAGGAGACTCCTAAAGAAATATTTTATTCAAGTCTTTCACAAACATTTCCAGGGGGTCTCATTGCATCTAAAGTCAGCAATGGTGCAATGGTACAAGTCATTTCAAAATATTCCGTGCATTTAGCAGCCTAACTAAACACTACATGAATGTATGCTTCAAACCGCGGTATCTACAGGTAGTTCTTGACTTAATCCCTTCCAACTCTGTTAATCCGTAATCTAATCTGAGTAACTTCTGTATCTGTTGTGACACCATGCTGACATGATCCACTGATAAGATTACACAGTTTAGGTGTGGGGAAAGATAGCGTATGAATGAATTAGTCTTATGATCACATTAAACATAAAATAAAATTCAGGGTCTAATTCTGTATTTTCTTTCAGATAAAAGAATTCTGTAAATTCTTTTATCGGTTTTCATAGAGAAAAGCACAAAAGTAATAAAGTACATGGTAAACATAAAGAATCAATGTTCAGATAAATACATAAATACATTTAGAGGATATCCCAGTCTGTTTGGTATGATGGGTTCTTAGTTCAAGAATCCCACTAGGCTCAAGGTTGACTCAGCCTTCCACCCTCTAGGTAAATTGAGGACTCAAGATTGTTGGGGCAATAAATTGACTTTGTAAAAAGCCGCTTTGGGGAAAAGCCCTAAGTAATAAGCAGGCATATACAATGGAAGGAAGGCTATTGCTGAGCGCATTAGGTTGTGCTCCAAAATTGTAAGCTGCCCTGAGTCTCCGGAGAAGGGCATATAAATATGAATTTTAAAAAAGTGATTTAACTCTAAGCGTAGCAGTTCTGCTCAATGTGTGTGTGTGGGTTAGAACCCAGGAGGAAATAGAATAATCTGTCAGTGGGTTGTTCCTTAAGGTTGTTAAGTATCTATGCCTAAGAGGTAGGGTTGAATAGGAAATAAATGCATACATCCTTAGTAAGAGCACACCTGGAATACAGCATCCAGTTTTGGTCACCATATTACGAAAAAAGATGTTGAGACTTTGGGAAAAAAAGTGCAATGAAGAGCAACTAGGATGGTTAAGGACCCGGAGACAATGAAGAACCATTGCAGGAACTGGGGTATGGCCTAGAGGAACTATAAGGGGCAGGCTATAAGAGGAAAAGAAGGACTATAAGGGCCTTGGTGGTGCAGGCTGTTAATAGCCTAGCACTTAGCTCCAGCTGCCTGCAATTAGTGCAGGCTCGAATTCCACCAGGCTCAAGGTTGACTCAGCCTTCCATCCTCTCGGGTAGGTAAATTGAGGACCCAAGATTGTTGGGGGCAATAAGCTGACTTTGTAAAAATGCCGCTTAGTAATAAGCAGGCATATACAACGGAATGAAGGCTATTGCTGAGCACACTGGGTTGTATCCCAAAACTGTAAGCGCCCTGAGTCTCCGGAGAAGGGCGGGATATAAATATGAATAAATTTTTTTAAAAAAATTCCACTATTTGAGGGGCTGCCACAAAGAAGAGGGGGTCAACTTATTTTCCAAAGCATCAGAAGGCAAGGCAAGAAGCAATGGATGGAAACTAATCAAAGAAAGAAGTACCTTGGAATTAAGGAGAAACTTCCTAACAGTGAGGACAATTAACCAGTGGAACAGAAGTTGCCTTCAGAAATCATGGCTGCTCCATCACTGGAGGTTTTTAAGAAAAGACTGGACAACGATGCCCTGCATCATGCGTTACTAGCTACTCTTGTATCCATCCGAGATTGCAGCTGGTGCAGAATGCGGCGGCGCTGGTGGTGATGGGAGTTTCCGGTTCTCCCATGTTGCCCTCCTGCTGCCTGCATTGGTTGCCGTTATGCCCGGGTGAGATTCAAGGTTTAACTTTAACATACAAAGTCCTTCATGACATGGGTCCTTATTATTTAAGGGAGCGACTGCTGCCGACATCGAACACTAACCGCCTCTGTACTGAACCCACAGACAGGGGTCCTTGGGTCCCGGCCGGGCAGTGCCGCTGGTGGTCCCGACAACGGGCCTACTTGTCATGCCCCTAACCTCTGGAATCAACTTCCCTGAGCTCCGGCCCCTGACCTCCGTGACTTTCTGTCAGATCTGAAGACCTGGTTGTTTAATCAACCTGGGCTGTGACCCGGGTGGGTGGTTTTTAGAGTTTTAATTCGGATTTTAGTGTTAATTCGGCTTGATTTGTTTAATCTGGTTTTATCTAATTTATTGTTGTGTTGTTTTTACTTTGTGTCAGCCTGAGTCCTTCGGGAGCATATAAGTCGAATAAATAAATAAATAAATAATAATAACCACCTGTCTGAAATGGTACAGGGTCTCCTGCTTGGACTAGATGACCTCCAAGGCCCCTTCCAGCTCTAATCTGATTGATTATCTCAACTACTATCTCAGCTACTTAGCCAAGTAGTTTCTTTGGTCTGAGCAACTTGGTTAGGGGGACCCCATATGTATATATGTCCCTCAGTTTCATTCAATAGGCATGTGTGTGTGTGTGTGTGTGTCCCATCTCTTTCTCTCTCTTTGTCTCTCCTCTCTTTTAAGCCAACCCCATATGCTTAGTGTATACACAGAATATTGACTTCTCTGGCAAGATAATTCTTGGCTGTATCAGTCCTGCTGTATTCCCTCGGTATTGTGTTCTGTTTGGTGTACACGTCAGTGATACATAATTGAATATGACAGCAAGGATGGCTGATAAATGGCCATTAGTGCTCCATTTATGCAGTTCATAGGAGCTTTTGTTGCTGAACTGCTGTACGTATTCATGAATTAAAAGAAGGAGAGAGCCACGGTGCATCAAAACTACAGGCCTAGATATCCAGTCGATTCCCAGCCCCCTTAAAAATTACATTAATTTTGCTCCTCTGGGTGAGTGTTTATTCAGAAATGTATTACAGCAACATGCAATTAAGGTTGTGGAAATCGTCTCTTGAATTGCTCCGACAATACATGTTCTGTTGCGCTTTAATTCAGGTTTCTTCAGCCAAGGATGTTTTGTAGGCCTTAAATGGGGGCCCAGTTGACTGTTTTATGGTTCTTGGATATGCAGCTTTGGAGAAGGAAGGAAGGAAGGAAGGAAGGAAGGAAGGAAGGAAGGAAGGAAGGAAGGAAGGAAGGAAGGAAGGGCGGGCATATATAACCATGCTATACAGTTAGAACTACAATAACCTGGTGTGATGACAAACCCATTGAAGGCTAGATTCTGCTTCTTAAATCTTCCCAGGGGGGCTAGACAATTAGCAAGCATGACTAGGATTGATTTTGAGCTGGCGATTTCCTTGAGATCTCCAAGTAAATCTCTTCCTTCCTTGCCTTGTTTTTTTTTCTTTTCACCTACTGACTTGAGAGATCAAAATCAAGGACATCCAATATGGAGCAGTGGGTGCATTAACTGGTGAGAGGAGTGGTCTTTTGATTATCTATATACAGTATCTATCTATCTATCTATCTATCTATCTATCTATCTATCTATCTGTCTATCATTCTATCTATCCATCATCCATCACCTTTCATCTCTATCCATCCATCCATCCATCCATCCATCCATCCATCCATCCATCCATATCTATCTATAATCTATCTATAATTCTATCTATAATTCTATCTATCCATCCATCACCTATAATCTCTATCATCTATCTATCTATCTATCTATCTATCTATCTACCTACCTACCTATCTATCTTTATCTATCTATAATTCTATCTATCCATCATCCATCCATCACCTATTAGCTCTATCCATCCATCCATCTAGATCTATCTTTATCTATCTATAATTCTATCTATCCATCATCCATCCATCACCTATCATCTCTATCCATCCATCCATCCATCCATCCATATCTATCTATCTATCTATCTATCATTCTATCTATCTATCCATCCATCAATCACCTATCATCTCTATCCATCCATCCATCCATCATCTATCTATCGATCTATCTATCATCAACTATCTATCATTTCTATCTATCTATCCATCCATCAATCACCTATCATCTCTATCCACCCTCATCATCATCTATCTATCTATCATCTATCTATCATCTAATATCAGCTTACTGAATTACTAACGATCCAAGCAAATTGGCGGTAGATAAGAGTCACAGGAATTCAAGGTGGGCTGGATTTAGATTTCTTGTGGGTGCAAAGGAATTCAAAACTGATAATGCATTTGACCTCTCCCGTGCTCAGCCTGGTTATCTCCTATATCTATCTATATACAGTGTCCGTCTGCCTGTCTATTTTCTATCTTATATCTTATATGATCTCCATCCATCCATCATCTCTGTCTTCTGATGACCATGCTAATTTTTGAAAGCAAACAGTCAAGCTTACATAGAGAGTATCAAGAACTCCTGCTTGTCTATGTGTGTTTGTCTCCTCTCTCCCTCTGACCCCTCAATTTCTCTCTGAGATAAGGACTTTATCCATAGTGTAAGTGCTTTACAAGAATTGTTTGGAGGAGCAGCTTGATAAATTAAAATAAATCCCATCCCTGTAGGATTCTTAGACTGCGGTACCCAGAAGTCATTAGGCATTGGAACGGAAGACCTATCAATTGTCTCCATTGTGCAATTGAAGCCTGCCATTCGCTTTCTGGAGTGCGCATAAGATCAACCAGCTGCTCTGCTATTCAAACAGAGGAGGGACTGAATCAGCTTATTTTTTTTAAAATATTTCCTGTACAGATTTCTGTCTATTCCAACTTGATTGATGCTATTGTTTCCTTTGGAGAAAAGCAGCAATTTTGAAGGAGCTTTCTCTCCTGCTCAAGTGGTTTGAAAGTGGTCGGAAGTTAAGAGAATTGTAGCCAACTTGGCAGCTGCTAACAGGCAGGGCTGGGCTGCTGGGGGTCCGAAGAGATTTGGGAGATCCCCTAGCTAAGGTTCTGCACAGTTCAGAGAACCCCCAAATCCCACTCCTGGCTGACCCTGCCCACCCCACCTGGCCCCTCCCAGGAATCCCCATGTGGCCCATTTTGGATGCAGGTAAGTGTAGGGCATGGAAGGCTCAGGGAGGGTGAAAACGGCCTCCGGAAGTTTGGAAAGGCCGGAAATGGGCCTGTTTCTGGCTTCCAGAGAGCCTCCGGAGCCCGGGGAGGCTGTTTTCTCCATCTCGGAGGCTCGAGGAAAGCCTCCGGAGCCTGGGGAGATAAAAATGCCCCCCTGCCATGGTGCAGGAGGCCAACTAGGCCACACCCACCATGGCCACACCCACCCAGCAACTGGGCAGAGAACCCCTTGCTAACATTTTTGAAGCCCACCCCTGCAGTAACAGGGCATCTGAAGTAGTACTTTTCCTCTGTGAAGTTTTCCCACTGCTGGCCACCAGTTGGGCTATTGCCATGAAATGGAAGGGGGACACATTGCTTCCATGTTCTTAAGATCATGACAGGAGGATTCCACTGCTTTTACCAGAATAACTAAAACAACCTTAAGGTCCTCTTGGGCCCCAAGTCCTATTCCTATGAGGCATGATATAAACAAGATGTTGAGATTCTAGAAAGAGTGCAGAGAAGAGCAACAAAGATGATTAGGGGACTGGAGGATAAAACATATGAAGAACGGTTGCAGGAACTGGGTATGTCTAATTTAATGAAGAGAAGGACTAGGGATGACATGATAGCAGTGCTCCAATATCTCAGGGGCTGCCCCAGAGAAGAGGGAGTCAAGCCATTCTCCAAAGCCCCTGAGGGCAGGACAAGAAGCAATGGGTGGAAGCTAATCAAGGAGAGAAGCAACTTAGAACTAAGAAGAAATTTCCTGACAGTGAGAACAATTAATCAGTGGAACAACTTGCCTCTAGAAGTTGTGGGTGCTCCAACACTGGAGGTTATTAGAAGAATGACTGGACAATCATTTGTCTGCTTGAGCAGTGGATTGGAGTAGGTCCCTTCCAATGCTGGTCCCTTCCAACCCAGTTATTCTGTTATGTAGACAGTTTTCAATGCATGTAGAAAAAAAGGGCAGATCTTGTACCCAAATCCACAAACTCTTATTTGTGCGGTCCAATTCCAATAGTCTTCTCCTTGGATCTGGATTGATTCTACCATTAGTGGAAGGAAACCAGTTGGTTTGTTCTTCTTAACATCGGGAACAGTCCTACCATTAGGTAAAATAAGAGAGGTACTTCATTATTCCTTTCTGGAATAACTTCTGGAATCCCAGCCTAGTACAAAGTGCTGTGAAATTAGCTAAGGCACCAACTAATATATACAGATTCTGTCAATGACCGGAGCTATTGATGATGTTGTGGCCGCCATCGTCCAAGCAGAGCTGGCAGCAGACTCAGACAGTGAGGAGGTTGGGGAGGAACATGGGCCAGTCCTGGAGTCTGGGGAAGGCTCTGACGAGGGCTCTGCGTCAGAGGCAGAGATGGGGCCATGGCTGTCTGACAGTTATCAGCTGCCTCAGATCAGTAGGGCAGAAGAACAGCTGGAGCCTGTTCCCAGTGTGCGCATGCACAGAGCTGCCAGGAGAAGGGAACAGCTAAGGAACAAGGGTCAACTCGGGAGTAAAGGCACAGGTGGACAGTGAATAGCCCCTCCCATAGGAAATAAAGAGGCCGAAAGGGCAGTGGTGTTTGCAGGAGACAATTAGTTTGTTTAATTAGTGTGAAGATTTGTTTGTGACTCTCAGAGACTCCTTGCCAAGTATTCTGTTGTACAGCGTTGTGCTTGGAAGCTATCGCCTGGCAACTCTCCAAGCCTGAGAAGGTCTGTGGTTGTAATTCACCCTTGAAAGTCTGTTTGCGGGACTTTGCTGGATGTGAATGAGAGGAGTTCACATTAGCCTAATAAAAAGTTGTTTTGTTGGGACAAGGAATCTTATTTTGTGATTTTGTGAAGCCTGGGTCAGAACAGATGAATGGGAGATCGTCCTGCAGCATTGATAGGAAGTTGGGCTCATTATGCCTCTAAATACTAGTTACAGGAGAAGTTGGACAGTAGAGCAGTGTAACTCCATCCCTTGCCTATGATCACTGCAGTGTTTATCAACCTTGATGATTTTAAGATGTGTGGACTTCAACTCCAGAATTCCCCATCAGCATTTGCTTAGCAG
>CM019152.1:54962052-55055234 GCA_009733165.1 Naja naja
ATCATGAGCAAAGTACATTATTCAGTATTTCTAAACCAGGCATTTAGCAGCCTCCAAGGGCTAGAGGGATAGCAGGCGGTGTGTGTTATTGTAGCTTGTTTATTTTTCTCCTTTGCAGAGTGAGCTTTGAGCCACCTGGTGGAAACTTCAATAATACATTCCCAAGCAGAGGTTCAGTCCTGAACAGCATCTTAAAACACCACGTTTTCCTTTTCTTCTTGTTTCATGGATGGCTTAATGAGCTGCAGTAATCATTTGTTTAGCTGCAAAATAAATTTGAACTTGGAGCGTGGTCCCATTGGGGAAATGGCACTGAAATCTCAATTGAACTGAAAAAGCAGGAATTAGTCTTTTTCAGAGAGAAGTGTTGCACTGTTAGATTAAGGTAATTAGATCTTTGGGATGCTATATGGAGGCCTCTCAGCCCATTTCTGGCTCATTTCAGATGGGATGATAGATTTCAAGGACTTTGATCAACTTTGGAATTTCACTTAGCATTCTTCACACATTTAAGCAACATTTATTTATGCAGTGCATGAATTGAGATGGGCAGCTATAGAAACGAATATATAAATAAATGAATAAGTTACATCCTTCTTTCTCTCCAGGTAGCTAACCTTTTCAGGGTAAAAAGCAAAACAGAATTGGGCTTTGTTAGTATATGGATCAAAAATCTCCAGGAAAGACATCCATCCATCCATCCTTGAAGGATAATAAGAGTCAGAGTGATGCAGTGGTTAGAATGCAATACTTCAGGAATTGTCATGCCCCTGAATCTGAGGAGGAAGCCGGACAGCTGACAGAGAGGGGAGTGTGGATCCATTGGCTGTGGAGGAGGTTGGGAAGGGCAAAGTCTGACTGGGCAGAGCAGGGAGAGGTAGAACAAGGAGAGGAGTTCAGAGGAAGAACACAGGCCTGCCCTCTTCATCCTAGGGCATGCAGGGAGGAACAGAGAAGAGAGCAACATGGGTCGTGAGGCTTATGGGAGGAAAGGCCCTGATTCCCTTCATTAGCCACAGCTGAGAAGACAGTTGATAAGAAAGGCAGGCTGCATGCGGCCAGCTGCTGGGAGCAAATTGATTTTATCCTGTGTTGTTGTGGCTTATCTGTTCCGGATGTCTTCCCAACTGTTGAGTTTTGCCATGCCTTCAAGCCTGAGATTCTTGCTTCTGCCCTGCCAAACAAATTACTGCAGTTTGGTTTGTTTGGACTTCAAGTTACAGTTTGTGTTGCTCATGTTTTGGACTTAATTCTCTGTAGTCAAAGGCTGTTCCTGGGAGAGTTTTCTCCAGCCAGAAGGTAACCTGGACATTGGGGCAAAGTTGGAGATAATAAAGGGACTCTTATTGCTTATCTGACTGTATTCCCTTTGTGCCACGCCCTGGGTCATCACACGAAATTCTGCTGTCTCCCAGGAGTTTGATCCTAACTAGCTCAAGGCTGACTCAACTTTCCATCCTTCTGAGGTTGGTAAAATGAGGACCTAGATGGTTGGGGGCAATATGCTGATATTGTAAACCACCCAGAGACTGCCATAGAGCACTGTGGAGTAGTATATAAGTCTAAGTACTATTGCTATCAAGTTTTCCTCTGACCATGTGAGAACTAATTCTCACCCTTTTTATAGCTAGTTGGGTCTAACTGCATCCATGCCATTTAGAGCTAAGGTGGACTGTGTATTTCAATGATGTCCTTTAATCTCAGATCATGTTTATTTAATGTTTCCAGGTGTGCCTTTGCTTCCTTTATGCATGTCAACCTTGAGCAGACTTGTCTTGATGTTTCAACTAGTTTAATACTTTGGATCATTTGACATCTGTTCAGTTAGGAGCAGGTCAGTTTTAAACAACTAAGTGTCTTTTTTGCAAACTTAGCAGGAGACGTTCGAGGCTGAGCCATTATGTGTACCTGGGAGAACCACAACTCACCTCGATGAAGATGATCTTGGTTTATTTTAACCCACGTTATGGAATTGGGAATTGCATGTGGCTCAGAGTCAGCATGGTTGGAGATGTTTATAAGCTCTGCAAATTAATCCATCTCTGCTGGCATGGGTTGCATAAGGAAAAGGCAGGACAAGAAGCAACGGATGGAAACTAACCAAGAAAAGATCCAAGCTGGAACTAAGGAGAAATTTCCTGACAGAGTAATTAATCAATGGAACAACTTGCCTCCAGAAGTTTGTGCCTCCAACACTGGAGGTTTTAAGAAGAGATTTGTCTGAAATGGTATAGAGTTTCCTGCTTGAGCAGGGGTTAGACTGGAAGACCTCCAAGGTCCCTTGCAACTCTGTTATTAAAAATGGGGCATAGCTAAGAGTCCAGTGGTCAGTTGGTATAAAGCAGCACTGGTGGTCAGTTGGTATAAACCAGAACCCCAAATTACTGATCATTTATGTTTGTAATTGTGAGAGATGTAGTAAGAGCTACACATTTTTTCTGTACTGGTCTTCTGAAAGGTGTCATTACAGAATTTGTCTGGGAGAAATGGCACATGCCTTTGGAGGCCATTTTTGGCCCTCCGCTGATTTCTTGCTTGAAAGATCATGTGGGCTTTTCTAATTCTATAATCAGATAGCAGATGAGAACTACCGTGAGTCGAAAATAAGACCCTGTCTTATATATTTTTGCCACAAAATAGGCAACAGGTCTTATTTTGGGGGATGTCATCCACTGACTAACCTCTCACCTCGGCACCCCGCCTCCTTTTTGCTGTCACAGGCCTTCAGGAACTTTTTAGTGGCAGAGTTTCTGAAGCCCTCTGCAGCCATAACAGCTCTGGATCGATCCAGAGCTTTGTTATCAGCTACAGAGGCCTTCAGGAAAGCCTTGCCAGCCTTGTCGGCTGCAGAAGAAATGGGCCAGTGAGGCAGGTGTTGGGTGTGCAGGCCTGGCTACACCTATCCAAAGTAGTAGGGCAGCTCCACACCCCCATCCCCACCCTAGCTTATTTACCCACCCACTCTAGAGTGGGTGGGATCTTAATTTAAATCGGGAAATCTTAATTTTTTAACGAAAGGACGATTTAAAAATTTTAATTCGTTTTAATGGGTTAGGAGGAGGTTGGGGCTCTGCCTTTTGGCAGAGTCTGGTTTGTCCAGGCCGGATGGTGGTCTCACCGGGGCGGGTGAGGGGCCACGGGTCCCAATCAGGCAGGGTGGGACTGATAATCCCTAGGGGCATTGGTTATGGCAGGGTGGACAGATAGAGGGTCATATCGTTTTTGGGAGCGCGCCCGCTGTTTGCGAGGGGGTGCGCCCACCCTCAGGTCTCTACCCGCCCCTGGGTCTTTGGCGTGTGGTCCCTGGGCTTAGGCTGGTGTATGTAAATGCCAGATCTGTAGCCAATAAGGCTCCCTCCTCCGTGAACTCATTGAGGAGGAGGTGGCGGATCTGGCTGCATCACGGAGACCTGGTTGGGGCCTGAGGGTGGTGTCCCTCTATGTGATCTTTGTCCCCCAGGTTTCCGGTGTTGCACCGCCACGTGCCCAGGGTAGGGGTGGAGTAGCGATTGTTATCAGGGAGACTCTGTTTCCAAGGGAGGCCACTGTCCCGCAGATTGGCGTAATCCCTCCTTCTGAGGTTGGGCCCGGGTGGTCAGTTGGGCCTGTTGCTGACGCACCTGTCCCCCAGCTGAACGGCCCTTCCCGAGCTGCTGGATGCCCTCGGAGTGGTGGTGGAGTTTCCCAGACTTATTGTTCTGGGGACTTCAACTTGCCCTCCTTGGGGTGGCGCCTGGATTGGCTCGGGAGTTCTTGGCATCCATGACAGCCATGGACCTGACCCAGGTGATTCAGGGGCCCACCCATGAGGGGGGAACGCCGACCTGGTTTTTATCTCGGGCAGTGGTGTAGTGATCTGGGGGTTGGATCTCCAGTTATTCTACCCCTATCATGGACAGATCATTATCTCCTGAGGCTGGTCTTCCAATATGCTGCTCCTCGCTGGGATGAGGAGCCGACACGTTGGTTCCGCCCCAGGCCTAATGGACCCAGAGAGGTTCCAGACGCCCTGGGTTTTTGCCCACCTCCTTGTCCACAGCCCGCCGAGACTTTGGTGGCCAGAGGCGGCCTCGCAGCGCCGACCGGTTGTCCCCTTGCCCTCTCCCTTGCCGGAGACCTCGCTTAGCTCCTTGGTTTCGGAGGAGCTGGGAATGAAGCGGCAGAGGAGACGCCAGAGAGTAGGTGGAGGACTAGTCGCTCTGAGTCTGACCGCTCCAGTTAAGAGCCTATATCAGGACTTACCTGGAAGCGATCAGAGCTGCGAGATGTACTTACTTCTCCGCTCTGATCGCTCTGCAGATGATCGCCTCTGCCCTGTTTAGGGTCACTCGCTCTCTTGCAATTGAGGGGAGGGGACCTCTGCGGGGAGAGCAGAGGATTTTAGTCTACATCTGGCGGATAAGGTCAGATTCGGCTGGCTTGGACTCTGACTGGCAGGATGTTGACGATGGCGGCGACGAGTCTTGTGGATCCGGTTTGGGTTGAGTTTGACTCTGTCTCCCTGGATGAAGTGGACAGGATCATGCGGAGGCTGTCTTCCACCACGTTTATTGGATCCGTGTCCTTCCTGGTTGGTTTATGCCTCCAGGAGGTTACACGCGTTGGCTCCAGGCAGTTATCAACGCTTCTTTGAGTGAAGGGTTTTTCCTGCCGCCTTAAAGAGGCGGTGGTGAGACCCCTCCTTAAGAAGCCTGCTCTGGACCCAACCGTTTGAATAACTATCGTCCAGTCTCCAACCTTCGCTTTTAGCGAAGGTTGTTGAGAGCGTGGTGGCTCAGCAGCTTCCGCTGTTCCTGGAGGAAACTGATTACCTTGACCTGTACCAATCGGGTTTCAGGCCTGGGCACAGCACCGAGACAGCATTGGTCGCATTGGTGGATGATCTCTGGAGGGCTCGGGACAGGGGTTTTTCCTCTGTTCTGGTCCTTTAGATCTCTCAGCTTTCGATACCATCGACCATGGTATCCTTCTGCGGCGGCCCGGGGTTGGGTGTGGGGCACCGTGTTACGGTGGTTCTCCTCTTACCTTTCGGACCGTTCGCAGTCGGTGTTGACGGGAGAGCAGAGGTCCTCCCGAGGCCTCTTAGTTGTGGAGTGCCTCAGGGTCGGTTCTCTCACCTCTCCTGTTTAATATCTACATGAAACCGCTGGGCAGATCATCCGTGGTTTTGGGGTGAGGTATCATCAATATGCAGATGATACCCAGTTGTATATCTCCACCCCAGACCAGATCAATGATGCTCTCTCGGTGATGTCCCGGTGCCTGGAGGCGGTGCAGGCTTGGATGGGGTGTAACAGGCTCAGACTCAACCCGCCAAGACTGAGTGGCTGTTCTTACCAGCATCTCGGGTTTCAGTTGATGTGCCATCTTTGGTCATGGGGGAGGTGTTACCCCCGTGGATAGGGCGAGGAATCTGGGCGTCCTCCTGGATGCACAGCTCAGTTTGGAGGAGCAGGTGGGAGCTGTGGCCAGGGGCTTTCCCAGGTTCGGCTGGTTCAGCCACTTCTACCTGGACCGAGATGCTCTTCGAACGGTCACTCATGCGCGTCACGTCCCAGGATCGACTACTGCAATGCTCTCTACATGGGGCTTCCCTTGCGGATTACCCGGAGGTTGCAGCTGGTGCAGAATGCGCTGGCTGTGATGGGGGTATCCCGATACTCCCATGTTACACCCCTCCTGCGCGACCTGCATTGGCTACCGGTTGCCTTCGGGTTTCCTTCAAGGTGTTAGTAACAACCTACAAAGCCCTTAATGGCATGGGTGCAGGGTACTTGCGGGATCGCCTCCTGCCTGCATCACAGTCCAATCGCCTGCGCTCCCATAGGAGGGGCCTTCTGGGAATACCGTCGGTCAGGCATTGTCGGCTGGCGGCTCCCAGAGCTAGGGCCTTTTCTGTGGGAGCGCCCTGTGGAATCAGCTTCGCGGATCTGCGTTGGCCCCTGATCTCCGCTCCTTTTCGAGACTTGAAGACCTGGCTGTTTCAGCAGGCCTGGATTGACCTGGGGTGGGTAGTTTTAATTTTGTTGTTTTAGTGATTTTATTCTTTTAACTTTTGGTAATTTGGACTTGTTTTTATTTGTATTGTTGTATATCTTTTGTATGTTCGCCGCCCTGAGTCCTTCGGGAGTAGGGCGGCATACAAGTCTAAATAAATAATAATAATAATAATAATAATAATAATTAGGGCTTATTTTGGGGGGTAGGGCTTATATTGGGCGTACATGTAAAAATCAAGCTAGGACTTACTTTCAGGGTAGGTCGTATTTTTGGGGAAACAGTATGGAAAGCGAGTTTATTTGTTTATTTATTTATTTATTTTGGACTTGTATGCCCCATCTCCGAAGACTCGGCTGCACAACTAAAACAACAACAATAAATAATTTAAAAAGATTTAAAAAGATTAAACCGAGTTTGATGTAGCTTTTAAGGTGCTAGCCCAGGAATGAGGAAAGGTTGAATTCTAGTCCTGTCTTAAATATGAAAAACTGGCTGAGTGATTTTTGGGCCAATCACCAAGAGATTGTGCGTTCTAGTCCCACCTTAGGCATGAAAGCCGAGTGGGTGACTTTAGGCCAATCACAAGGAGATGGTGAGTTCTAGTGCTATCTCGTAAATGAAAGCCAGCTGCTATTGATTTGCCCAAATGATTTTGAGTCAATCAATAGTAATAGCAATACAAGAGCAATACAATAGCAATAACAATACAATAACAACACAATAGCAATAACAATAGCTATACAATAGCAATAGCACTTAGACTTGTGTGCCACTCTGTTGTGTTTTACAGCATCCTCTGAGCAATTTACAAATGTCAGCATATTTATTTATTTATTCTGTCATGTTTTATGTAGTGTATATGTTCCCCCAATGATTTGGCTCCTCATTTTACTGACCTCAGAAGGATAGAAGCCTGAGTCAACCTTTAGCTCTTCAGGATCGAATGTCTGGCTATGGGCAGAGTTAACCTACAGTACTTCAATCTAATGACTGTGCAACCATAGCTCAATCACCAGGAGATTTAGGATCTAGGACAGTTGTCACCAACCAGTGGGCCGGGGACCACTGGTGGTCCATGAGAAAATTTTGGTGTTCTGCAGAGAAATGTCCCCTCCAAAGCACCCCCCAAAGCAATTAATCCAGGCTGCGTGGGAACACAAGGCTGCGCCGTCATCATGGCCTGTGGGAACACAAGGCCTGCGTCACTTGCATTGCGAACAACATGAGGTAGTGAGGGGAGGGGGGAAAGGGCGGAGGGGGGAACTTGACCCACTCACCCCACACACCTTGCCTGGCCACCAGGCTGCTTCTTTCTGCTTCTTTCTTCTTCTGCTTTTGGCTGCACACAAGGAAAGCAGCAAAGTCTTTTTTCTCCCAAACTCTACCAGGAATGAGTCTTTGGGACCCTGCAAGGCATCCTGCTCTAAGAGGCTGCGCCAGCAAAGACTCATTTCTGGCAGAGTTTGGGGGAGAGAAAGAGAGACTTCTGCTGCTTCTGCTGCTTTCCTTGCATGAAGCCCAAAGTTTCTCCCCCCCCCTCCCGAGAACGGAGCTGGAGACGGTATCCTGCGATCCCAAATAAAGAATGATTGATTGGTAGGAAAACGGGGTGGGAAATTTTCCTGCAGACTTTTTGGGATTTTCTCTGGTCCGCGGGATTTAAAATTATGAGTTTGGTGGTCCCTGAGGTCCAAAAGGTTGGCGACCCCTGATCTAGGACACGTCAGTTCTAGTCCTACTTTAGGCATGAAAGCCAGCTGGGTGACTTTGAGCCCAATCACCAGCAGACTGTGAATTCTAAAAGAGTGGCAATTGATACACAACATGAAGCTGTTAAAAAGCACTCCTGACTAATAGCCATCATCTGCTCTTCGCGTCCAAGAAGCCCTTCAAATTGCACACAGCACCTGCTTGAGACAGGGTTTGTTTCTGAATGAATTTTCAGGTTTTTTTCCCCCATTTATTACTGCTTGATTCCCATGGCAACTGCTACTTGTTCCTGTGCTTCCCAAATTCTTAAACTTGAAGCACTTGTACTTATAATGATAGAAGTGCCCTAGTTCTGTCTATCATGATGGACACTAGAGAAATAAGTGAAAACTTTCTTGGATACCATGCGTTGTGATGGATAGCATCATATGGACCTCTCTTGCACACTCAGAATTGGTTCAATAGGGTATTGATTGCTGTTAGTTTTTTTCATCCAAGCCAATTTCATGTCACGCAGGATTGGATCACGGGTGGTAAAGCAAGAGAACAAGACGGGATTGTGTTGCTTCTTATCCATCCTTATCTGTGGGGTTTGTGACAGACCCACAGGTGCTTTTCGAAAAGGAAACTGGACTTTGTCTTTCCTTGAAGACATTTCGCTTCTCATCCAAGAAGCTTCTTCAGTTCTGACTGGATGGTGGACGAATGGAAGGATTTATACTCTTTGCAGAGAACTGGTCATTTGAAAAAAGAAAAAGTTCTGAAAAAAAGAAAAGATTCACTTGAATTCAGCCAGGTTTCTATCCCAAAGGTGCTTTTTTCAAGAGGCAGTTGGACTCTCTTGTTTTACTCTGAAGACATTTCACTTCTCATTCGAGAAGGTTCTTCAGTTCTGAATGAATGATGGGGAATGGAAGGATTTATATTCCTTACAGACAGCTGGTCATTTGCATTCTTTTTAGAGAGTCGTTGAGGCCACTTGGAGGTTTATCTGCATCCTCAAAGTCACCTAAATAATGCGGAGCCTTCTTGGAACTGCTGAAAGGACCGTGTTGTAGACAGGAGATAGGTAGTGTTATATCCTTCGTCCTCTGTTGAGGGAAGGCTGTTCAATTTCAACATCGTTGGCTTCTTGGCGCCCTCTTTCAAACCAGTGGTCTTCTCTGTCCAGAATGTGGACTTTGAGATCTCCACTGACATTCAGCTTGTCACAGAATTATGTGGCGTTGCCTTCCCTTTCAGTCAAACTCAAATCAACTTCCTTCTAAGCAGGAGAGGGAGAGGGAGAGAGGCTGTATTTATGTCTGATAGAGGGAATGCTTGTTTCTTGAAGGCAGCCGTGCTTATTAACCTCATTCCTTCGTAGAGTTAGCTCTTCCCAAAGAGAACGTCTCTGCTAGTGCAAGCAGAGTGCTAGTGCAAGCAGAATGCATTCGTTAGAAGAAGGCAGAGCCAAACCAGGAATTTGCTCAATGTGACTGGCAGTAAAGAGTGAGAATTCCACAACTGCCTTTCTTTTATTTATCGGTGTTTTTTTCTGGTTGCCTCCTGTTCCTCCTTCTCCTTGTCCGTCATCCTCGGAAGGGACGGGTTTGAAGTTCACCCCAGCTGTGGGAAGCATCGATTGCTACTGCCAGCAGAAGCCGGGGTTGCTGCCAAGTATCTCTGCTGAGTCGAGTCATTGATTGACAAAGAGCGACCAGCAGATGATGCTGTGTGTGGCTCTCCTCTCTCTCTCCCCTGCTCCCACGATGCACCGCTGATAGCAGCTGTCAAAAGTACTTGGTTTACGGAAACAGGACTTTCTGTCTGCCGGGAAAGGGAAGGTGGGCAGAAGGATCTGATCCCCGCTCTCCTGCCATGAAGACGTACCTTCCTCGGCAGCACAGCTGCTGCCGTGAATCCGATGGGATAGAGCCTGCCAGAGGAATGCCTACTTTATCCAGAGGTGCCCATTGTACCTCCAGTTGGCCGGAAAATGCCCCAGGGCATTGTGGGTATCATCAGCCTCATGGCCAGGTGTTAACATCGACAGTTTCGGGACCTTTGTGTCCAACTTCATCCCAAACCAAGGCTAGATGTCACCCAACATGGGACAACAATACACAACGAAACCCCAGGAAAACCTTGACGAAAGTAAAGGGGATGAGCAGAGGTAGAAGCACAGAGTGCAGCTGTGCCCACAACTGGCATGAACCTGTACAGGTGAGCCTCTTTTGTGTCCCAGGTTGCCTAGATTCCTAATTCAAGCCAGGTAAAATCAATTAGCCATCACTTTTGGAAGGATCAAAAGTTCTTAAGCCTGGCAGCACATTTTATGAAAGCCTGATGTGCTGTCCGGTGTGAGTAAGAGATGATTTTGCAGGAATTGGCTTCTGAGAAATATTTTATTCCCTCTTTTTTTTTAAATGTACTGTCTTTAAAGTTTGGTGCCCTTTTCCCTGGCCATATCATGGCTTTGCAACATTGGATGGTGTGTTAACCTTTGTTTGTTGTCATTGTGTTGGGAAATGGTATCTCTAAGCAGCTAAAGCGATTCAGAGCAGGAAGGAGGAAAAGAGAGTGTCTGAAATATAATTGAACAGAGGAATATCTGCAGTGAAAAATCTAGGATGAAATAAGATTTTTATTTTGCTTGTCTTCTACTCGCAGCATGTATAATGAATTTGTTGTGGTCTGAAGTTTTGAAAATGACACCCCAGGCGCTGTTACTTAGATCTGGTTATGCTAAGTATGAATATACAAGAGATATCTAAGCAATGCAACAAATTAAATCAACAGGGATCTCTGATCGGCTGGTAATATTGAGAGATAACTATAACGGTCTCCCTTCTACACATCCAGAAATCAGAGTTTTTTCATTTTCCCATGAGTTAAAATTTTGCTCAAATTTTTTTTACTGGTTTTAATATTATACAATGTTGTTAAGAAGAAAGAAAAACAGTTACAGTGTTAAATCTGTAAACCAAGAAATTAGTATAAAGGTCTGAGAACTGGGTGTAAATAAATGTTTTCTTTGAAGAATAATCTATTTTTTTATTTAAAAGGAAGAATAGAGCACTTAAAGTTAACTTTCAGTATAGAAGCATAGGTATCATGGTGTAAGTTTTAGTAAGAAAGATGTTTGTATGAGTTTGGAAAACTCCTGAGAACTTTACAAAAATAAAGTGTTACTATTTACATGAAAAGAAAGCTAATAACGAAAATGCAGTCTCTAATGAATAGCTTCATTTCATGTTTATGAATGCTAAATTTTACAAGGCACTATAGATTCCCATTCATTGAAACACATTGAATGGAAACACAGGTTAAAGGAAAATGGCATTTGAATGTCTAAATCTATTCTTATGACTGTCTATGAGCGATGGTTATTACTGTGGGTCTGAATTGACTTCTTTAAAAAAAGAATGTTAAAATGCAACGGACTGCCCTGTATTGTTTATTTTATCAATGTTGTTTATTTTATTTAATGCCATCACTCTGCTAAACAAATAATTCCCTCAACACCATCAAACTATTTACTAAGTCTGCATTACTATTACTATTAAGCTTCCCATCCTTCCTTTCACCCATCTCCTCCCACTTATGATTTGATTGCTTATTGTACACTATGATTATTATTAAGTGTTGCACCTTATGATTCTTCTTGATAAATGTATCTTTTCTTTTATGTACACTGAAAGCATTTGCACCAAGACAAATTCCTTGTGTGTCCAATCACACTTGGCCAATAAAAAGTTCTGTTCTATTCTATTCTGTTCTGTTCTGTTCTATTCTATTATCTATCAACCTGGTGGCTTAGATTTTTAAAATAGCAAATAATAAAGATTAGTCTCTACTCACCTAGAAGTTTCTGTCATAAAATCTTGCCTAGGAAGGAGACTCCTAAAGAAATATTTTATTCAAGTCTTTCACAAACGTTTCCAGGGGGTCTCATTGCATCTAAAGTCAGCAATGGTGCAATGGTACAAGTCATTTCAAAATATTCCGTGCATTTAGCAGCCTAACTAAACACTACATGAATGTATGCTTCAAACCGCGGTATCTACAGGTAGTTCTTGACTTAATCCCTTCCAACTCTGTTAATCCGTAATCTAATCTGAGTAACTTCTGTATCTGTTGTGGTGACACCATGCTGACATGATCCACTGATAAGATTACACAGTTTAGGTGTGGGGAAAGATAGCGTATGAATGAATTAGTCTTATGATCACATTAAACATAAAATAAAATTCAGGGTCTAATTCTGTATTTTCTTTCAGATAAAAGAATTCTGTAAATTCTTTTATCGGTTTTCATAGAGAAAAGCACAAAAGTAATAAAGTACATGGTAAACATAAAGAATCAATGTTCAGATAAATACATAAATACATTTAGAGGATATCCCAGTCTGTTTGGTATGATGGGTTCTTAGTTCAAGAATCCCACCAGGCTCAAGGTTGACTCAGCCTTCCACCCTCTCGCGGTAGGTAAATTGAGGACTCAAGATTGTTGGGGGCAATAAATTGACTTTGTAAAAATGCCGCTTGGGGGGGAAAAGCCCTAAGTAATAAGCAGGCATATACAATGGAAGGAAGGCTATTGCTGAGCGCATTAGGTTGTGCTCCAAAAATTGTAAGCTGCCCTGAGTCTCCGGAGAAGGGCGGCATATAAATATGAATTTTTAAAAAAGTGATTTAACTCTAAACGTAGCAGTTCTGCTCAATGTGTGTGTGTGGGTTAGAACCCAGGAGGAAATAGAATAATCTGTCAGTGGGTTGTTCCTTAAGGTTGTTAAGTATCTATGCCTAAGAGGTAGGGTTGAATAGGAAATAAATGCATACATCCTTAGTAAGAGCACACCTGGAATACAGCATCCAGTTTTGGTCACCATATTACGAAAAAGATGTTGAGACTTTGGGAAAAAAAGTGCAATGAAGAGCAACTAGGATGGTTAAGGACCCGGAGACAAAAACATATGAAGAACCATTGCAGGAACTGGGGTATGGCCTATCTAGAGGAAAAGAAGGACTATAAGGGCCTTGGTGGTGCAGGCTGTTAATAGCCTAGCACTTAGCTCCAGCTGCCTGTAATTATTGCAGGCTCGAATCCCACCAGGCTCAAGGTTGACTCAGCCTTCCATCCTCTCGGGGTAGGTAAATTGAGGACCCAAGATTGTTGGGGGCAATTAGCTGACCTTGTAAACATGCCGCTTAGTAATAAGCAGGCATATACAATGGAATGAAGGCTATTGCTGAGCACACTGGGTTGTATCCCAAAAACTGTAAGCCGCCCTGAGTGTCCGGAGAAGGGCGGGATATAAATATGAATAATTTTTTTAAAAAAATTCCACTATTTGAGGGGCTGCCACAAAGAAGAGGGGGTCAACTTATTTTCCAAAGCATCAGAAGGCAAGGCAAGAAGCAATGGATGGAAACTAATCAAGGAAAGAAGTACCCTGGAATTAAGGAGAAACTTCCTAACAGTGAGGACAATTAACCAGTGGAACAGAAGTTGCCTTCAGAAATCATGGCTGCTCCATCACTGGAGGTTTTTAAGAAAAGACTGGACAACCACCTGTCTGAAATGGTACAGCAGGGTCTCCTGCTTGGACTAGATGACCTCCAAGGCCCCTTCCAGCTCTAATCTGATTGATTATCTCAACTACTATCTCAGCTACTTAGCCAAGTAGTTTCTTTGGTCTGAGCAACTTGGTTAGGGGGACCCCATATATATATGTCCCTCAGTTTCATTCAATAGGCATGTGTGTGTGTGTGTGTGTGTGTGTGTGTGTGTCCCATCTCTCTTTCTCTCTTTGTCTCTCCTCTCTTTTAAGCCAACCCCCATATGCTTAGTGTATACACAGAATATTGACTTCTCTGGCAAGATAATTCTTGGCTGTATCAGTCCTGCTGTATTCCCTCGGTATTGTGTTCTGTTTGGTGTACACGTCAGTGATACATAATTGAATATGACAGCAAGGATGGCTGATAAATGGCCATTAGTGCTCCATTTATGCAGTTCATAGGAGCTTTTGTTGCTGAACTGCTGTACGTATTCATGAATTAAAAGAAGGAGAGAGCCACGGTGCATCAAAACTACAGGCCTAGATATCCAGTCGATTCCCAGCCCCCTTAAAAATTACATTAATTTTGCTCCTCTGGGTGAGTGTTTATTCAGAAATGTATTACAGCAACGTGCAATTAGGGTTGTGGAAATCATCTCTTGAATTGCCCCGACAATACATGTTCTGTTGCGCTTTAATTCAGGTTTCTTCAGCCAAGGATGTTTTGTAGGCCTTAAATGGGGGCCCAGTTGACTGTTTTACGGTCCTTGGATATGCAGCTTTGGAGAAGGAAGGAAGGAAGGAAGGAAGGAAGGAAGGAAGGAAGGAAGGAAGGAAGGAAGGAAGGAAGGAAGGAAGGAAGGAAAGGGCATATATAACCATGCTATACAGTTAGAACTACAATAACCTGGTGTGATGACAAACCCATTGAAGGCTAGATTCTGCTTCTTAAATCTTCCCAGGGGGGCTAGACAATTAGCAAGCATGACTAGGATTGATTTTGAGCTGGCGATTTCCTTGAGATCTCCAAGTAAATCTCTTCCTTCCTTGCCTTGTTTTTTTTTTCACCTACTGACTTGAGAGATCAAAATCAAGGACATCCAACATGGAGCAGTGGGTGCATTAACTGGTGAGAGGAGTGGTCTTTTGATTATCTATATACAGTATCTATCTATCTATCTATCTATCTATCTATCTATCTATCCATCCATCATCCATCACCTTTTGTCTCTATCCATCCATCCATCCATCCATCCATCCATCCATCCATCCATCCATATCTATCTATAATCTATCTATAATTCTATCTATAATTCTATCTATCCATCCATCACCTATAATCTCTATCATCTATCTATCTATCTACCTACCTACCTACGTACCTACCTATCTATCTTTATCTATCTATAATTCTATCTATCCATCATCCATCCATCACCTATCATCTCTATCCATCCATCCATCCAGATCTATCTATCTATCTATCTATCTATCTATCTATCTATCTATCATTCTATCTATCCATCCATCAATCACCTATCATCTCTATCCATCCATCCATCCAGATCTATCTATCTATCTATCATTCTATCTATCTATCCATCCATCAATCACCTATCATCTCTATCCACCCATCATCTATCTATCTACCTATCTATCTATCTATCTATCTATCTATCTATCATCTAATATCAAGCGACTGAATTACTAACGATCCAAGCAAATTGGTGGTAGATAAGAGTCACAGGAATTCAAGGTGGGCTGGATTTAGATTTCTTGTGGGTGCAAAGGAATTAGAAACTGATAATGCATTTGACCTCTCCCTCGTGCTCAGCCTGGTTATCTCCTATATCTATCTATATACAGTGTCCGTCTGCCTGTCTATTTTTCTGTCTTATATCTTATATGATCTCCATCCATCCATCATCTCTATCTTCTGATGACCATGCTAATTTTTGAAAGCAAACAGTCAAGCTTACATAGAGAGTATCAAGAACTCCTGCTTGTCTATGTGTGTTTGTCTCCTCTCTCCCTCCCTCTGACCCCCTCAATTTCTCTCTGAGATAAGGACTTTATCCATAGTGTAAGTGCTTTACAAGAATTGTTTGGAGGAGCAGCTTGATAAATTAAAATAAATCCCATCCCTGTAGGATTCTTAGACTGCGGTACCCAGAAGTCATTAGGCATTGGAACGGAAGACCTATCAATTGTCTCCATTGTGCAATTGAAGCCTGCCATTCGCTTTCTGGAGTGTGCATAAGATCAACCAGCTGCTCTGCTATTCAAACAGAGGAGGGACTGAATCAGCTTATTTTTTTTAAATATTTCCTGTACAGATTTCTGTCTATTCCAACTTGATTGATGCTATTGTTTCCTTTGGAGAAAAGCAGCAATTTTGAAGGAGCTTTCTCTCCTGCTCAAGTGGTGTGAAAGTGGTCGGAAGTTAAGAGAATTGTAGCCAACTTGGCAGCTGCTAACAGGCAGGGCGGGGCTGCTGGGGGTCCGCAGAGATTTGGGAGATCCCCTAGCTAAGGTTCTGTACAGTTCAGAGAACCCCCAAATCCCACTCCTGGCTGGCCCTGCCCACCCCACCTGGCCCCTCCCAGGAATCCCCATGTGGCCCATTTTGGATGCAGGTAAGTGTAGGGCATGTGCGAAGGCTCAGGGAGGGTGAAAAACGGGCCTCCCGGAAGTTTGGAAAGGCCGGAAATGGGCCTGTTTCTGGCTTCCAGAGAGTCTCCGGAGCCCGGGGAGGCTGCTTTCTCCATCTCGGAGGCTCGAGGAAAGCCTCCGGAGCCTGGGGAGACAAAAATGCCCCCCTGCCATGGTGCAGGAGGCCAACTAGGCCACACCCACCATGGCCACACCCACCCAGCAACTGGGCAGAGAACCCCTTGCTAACATTTTTGAAGCCCACCCCTGCAGTAACAGGGCATCTGAAGTAGTACTTTTCCTCTGTGAAGTTTTCCCACTGTTGCTGGCCACCAGTTGGGCTATTGCCATGAAATGGAAGGGGGACACATTGCTTCCATGTTCTTAAGATCATGACAGGAGGATTCCACTGCTTTTACCAGAATAACTAAAACAACCTTAAGGTCCTCTTGGGCCCCAAGTCCTATTCCTATGAGGCATGATATAAACAAGATGTTGAGATTCTAGAAAGAGTGCAGAGAAGAGCAACAAAGATGATTAGGGGACTGGAGGATAAAACATATGAAGAACGGTTGCAGGAACTGGGTATGTCTAGTTTGATGAAAAGAAGGACTAGCGGGGACAGGTTAGCAGTCTTCCAATATCTCAGGAGCTGCCACAAAGAAGAGGGAGTCAAGCTATTCCCCAAAGCACCTGAGGGCAGGAGAAGAAGCAATGGGTGGAAACTAATCAAGGAGAGAGGCAACCTAGAACTAAGAAGAAATTTCCTGACAGTGAGAACAATTAATCAGTGGAACAACTTGCCTCTAGAAGTTGTGGGTGCTCCAACACTGGAGGTTATTAGGAAAGTGACTGGACAATCATTTGTCTGCTTGAGCAGTGGATTGGAGTAGGTCCCTTCCAATGCTGGTCCCTTCCAACCCAGTTATTCTGTTATGTAGACAGTTTTCAATGCATGTAGAAAAAAAGGGCAGATCTTGCACCCAAATCCACAAACTCTTATTTGTGCGGTCAAATTCCAATAGTCTTCTCCTTGGATCTGGATTGATTCTACCATTAGTGGAAGGAAACCAGTTGGTTTGTTCTTCTTAACATCGGGAACAGTCCTACCATTAGGTAAAATAAGAGAGGTACTTCATTATTCCTTTCTGGAATAACTTCTGGAATCCCAGCCTAGTACAAAGTGCTGTGAAATTAGCTAAGGCACCAACTAATATATACAGATTCTGTCAATGACCGGAGCTATTGATGATGTTGTGGCCCGCCATCGTCCAACAGAGCTGGCAGCAGACTCAGACAGTGAGGAGGTTGGGGAGGAACATGGGCCAGTCCTGGAGTCTGGGGAAGGCTCTGACGAGGGCTCTGCGTCAGAGGCAGAGATGGGGCCATGGCTGTCTGACAGTTATCAGCTGCCTTTGGAGTCAGATATCAGTAGGGCAGAAGAACAGCTGGAGCCTGTTCCCAGTGTGCGCATGCACAGAGCTGCCAGGAGAAGGGAACAGCTAAGGAACAAGGGTCAACTCGGGAGTAAAGGCACAGGTGGACAGTGAATAGCCCCTCCCATAGGAAATAAAGAGGAGCGAAAGGGCAGTGGTGTTTGCAGGAGACAATTAGTTTGTTTAATTAGTGTGAAGATTTGTTTGTGACTCTCAGAGACTCCTTGCCAAGTATTCTGTTGTACAGCGTTGTGCTTGGAAGCTATCGGCCTGGCAACTCTCCAAGCCTGAGAAGGTCTGTGGTTGTAATTCACCCTTGAAAGTCTGTTTGCGGGGACTTTGCTGGATGTGAATGAGAGGAGTTCACATTAGCCTAATAAAAAGTTGTTTTGTTGGGACAAGGAATCTTATTTTGTGATTTTGTGAAGCCTGGGTCAGAACAGATGAATGGGAGATCGTCCTGCAGCATTGATAGGAAGTTGGGCTCATTATGCCTCTAAATACTAGTTACAGGAGAAGTTGGACAGTAGAGCAGTGTAACTCCATCCCTTGCCTATGATCACTGCAGTGTTTATCAACCTTGATGATTTTAAGATGTGTGGACTTCAACTCCCAGAATTCCCCATCAGCATTTGCTTAGCAGGAGAAGTCTGGGAGCTGACGTCCACACATTTTAAAGCTACCAAGGTTGAGAAACATTGCCTGACAAATGTCTGGTTGATTCTTGTGAGAGCAAAATGCTGAACTGAAGAAGGCTGTTTGTCAACGGTACTTTTGTTCTCCTGACCCATCTGAATACCTCAATGGGAAAATGCCATGTTTTCTTAAAATTGGCAAGTATTCTGGTTCTTTTTCCTTCTAGCAGTAGAAAAATTGCAACTTGGAACTTGCAACTTGGTTGGTCTATTTTTGGAAGTCTCAAGCGTGCAGATAGAAGGGAGAAAAGGATTGGCTTGTTCCATGGTGATTTTGTGATTCTCTTTCTCCATTGAAAAATTGGTCACCACACTATAAAAATGATGTTGAGACTCTAGAAAGAGTGCAGAGCACAGCAACTAGGATGATTAGTGGACTGGAAGATAAAACATGTGAAGAACAGTTGCAGGAACTGGGCATGGCTAGTCTAGTGAAGAGAAGGACCAGTCTTCCAATATTTGAGGGGCTGCCATAGAGAGGAAAGGGTCAAGCTATTTTTCAAAGCACCCGAAGGCCAAACGAAGAATAATGGATGGAAACTGATCAAGGAGAGATTCAACCTAGAAAGAAGGAAAAATTTTCTGACAATGAGAGCAATCAACCAATGGAACAGAAGTTGCCTTTGGAAGTTGTGGGAGCTTCGTCACTGGAGGCTTTCAAGAAGAGACGGGACTGCCATTTGTTAGAAATGGTGCAGGGTCTCCTGCTTGGGCAGGGGGTTGGACTAGATGACCTACCAAGGTCCCTTCCAACTCTGTTAATCTATTACATCTGTTAAATCTTTTACCCATGTCCAAATACAGAGGGCCAAAGGGCATTCACCTAATCCATCGATGTGTCAAAGTGGAATAGAAACTCGTGCATTTGGGGGGAAATTCCATTTATGAACATCACGTAACTGTAGAGAGAAACAGATTTATTATTGTTGTTGTTTTTACTTTGAATTTGGCAAAACAATCAAAAATGTCAGAGGAACATACTGTAATGGAAGACATGTGCTTCTTTATATTCCTGCTGGCATTTAATTAGAAAGCCATATTTTCTCTCAAATCTGTTCTTTTTTTCCTTCTATGTCACTTCGGTGGTGGTACTTGCTGATAGTAAGAGAGTGCTTTAAAAGTATGTGGTGGACAAATTGCTAAAAATCACAAATCTTTTCTTCCTTATTCTTCCATATCCATTAATAGCAACTTTTGTAAAGGGCAGATAAATCTTAGCAGAAAATGTATTATTATCTGCTAAATAAGATTAAATAAATTTATTATGTAATAGATTTTTTATGAATGAATGAATGAATGAATGAATGAATGAATGAATGAATGAATGAATGAATTCTTTATTGGCCAAGTATGATGCCGCCCACAAGGAATTTGTCTTGGTGCATATGCTCCCAATGTACATAAAAAGAAAAGATGCATTCATCAAGAATCATAAGGTACAACACTTAATGATAGTCATAGGGTACAATAAGCAATCAAATCATACTAGGAAACAGTCAATATAAATCATAAGGATACAAGCGACAAAGTTATAGTCATACAGTCACAAGTGGGAGGGGATGGGTAATAAGGAGTGATGAGAAGATTAATAGTAATAGTAGTGCAGACTTTGTAAATAGTTGGATAGTGTGGAGGGAATTATTTGTTTAGCAGAGTGATGGTGTTCGGGAAAAAACTGTCCTTGTGTCTAGTTGTTCTGGTATGCAGTGCTCTATAGTGTTGTTTTGTGGGTAGGAGTTGAAAACAGTTTATGTCCAGGATGTGAGGGGTCTGTAAATATTTTCACAGCCCTCTTTTTGACTCGTGCTGTATACAGGTCCTCGATGGAAGAATGGTTGGTAGCCACTGTTTTTTCTGCAGTCCTAATTATCCTCTGAAGTCTGTGTCTGTCCTGTTGGGTTGCAGAACCGAACCAGACAGTTATAGAGGTGTAGATGACAGACTCAATAATTCCTCTGTAGAACTGGATCAACAGCTCCTTGGGCTACATAATAAATGTAATAAGTGAACAACATCTTGATCCTTCCTTTTAAATGTTTTGGCGTCTCAATGGGACTGTTTATTCCTGACATCAATGAAGCTTTGAAACTGCTATTTTTCTGGAAGCTCTTCTGGAGGGAGACCTCGGTTCCTCTGGATAAAACAGCCTTTCAGGTTATTTGATCTGGAAGGTCTGTACCACAGAGAGCCCACAATGGGTTCCATTCTTTCTCTACTGCTTCTCTAAGCTCATGCTGTGATATTCCAAATTGACTTTTCAAATTGGATGGCATTTACAATGACTGCTGGGATCTGCCGGTGGCGATCTGCACGCTGGCCAACTTCTATCAGAGACTCAGCCAGCATCCTTGGAAGTCTGGGAGGAGGAAAGCTAGTGAGTCAGCCCTGGGGCAGGAGGAGAGTTTCTGTTTTGTGGTAGCCCCACTCCAGATTGACTACTTACCTACCTACCTACCTACCTACTTACCTACCTATCTAATCCATCCCTCCATCCATCTATCTCCATCTCTCCATCCACCCCCCTCCCACCCACCCCCACCCATCCATTCATCCATCCATCCATCCATCCATCCATCTATCTATCCATCCATCTATCTATCTATCTCTACCTCTATCTATCTACATCTCTCCACCCACCCACCCACCCATCCATCCATCCATCCATTCATCTATCTATTCAACCATCCATCTATCTATCTCTACTTCTATCTATCTCCATCTCTCCATCCATCTATCTATCTACCTATCTATGTATGTATGTATACATCCATATCTATCTATCTATCTATCTATCTATCTATCTATCTATCTATCTCCATCCACCCATCTCTCCATCCATCCACCCACCTACCTACCCACCTACCTACCTACCTACCTAATATATATCATCATCTTCTAGTCCAACCTCCTGCTCAGGAAGGAAAACCTATACCATTTCAGACAGTATTCATAGTTTTCTGTGTCATACCTATATTTCATTCCTGGACACTTGCATCGTTTGGAGACTAATCTTAACTGCATACCTTCCTGTGGGGCCTCTTTGCTCTCTGTTTGCCATTCTGGGCTATTGACTTTTAACTGATTTGGACTCTGATCTCACCTCTGGCCCTTCCAGGTGTTGCAAAGTTGGCCAGCAAAGCTAATGCTGAGAGGCTGGGCTTGTCTGATCAATGCTTGGATGAGATACTGGTGGGAGAACCGAGTTAGTTGTACTGCAATGTTAGCAGGGATAGTGAGGCACAGCTTGCCTCTTGGGAGGGTAGACATTTGATTTATTTATTCTAGATATTTTTATCTTGTCTTTATTACTTTTATAGATAACTCTAGGCAGGAACATGCCTAATACTTCTTCCTCTTGCTATTCTCTCCACAACAACAACCCTGTGAAATGAATTGGGATGAGAGTGAGTGGCTCAAGTCACTCTAAGGTGGGACCAGAACTCACTGTCTCCTATGATTGGCCCAAGGTCAACCACTTAGCTTCCATGTCTAAGGTGGAACCAGAACTCACTGTCTCCTATGATTGGCCCAAGGTCAACCACTTAGCTTTCATGTCTAAGGCGGGACTAAAACTCACTGTCTCCTGATGATTGGCCCAAGGTCAACCACTTAGCTTTCATGTCTAAGGCAGGATGAGAACTCACCATCTCCTGATGATTGGCCCAAGGTCAACCACTTAGCTTCCATGTCTAAGACAGGACTAGAACTCACTGTCTCCTAGGGAGTGGCCCAAAGTCACCCAACCGACTTTCATGTCTAAGGTGGAACTAGAACTCACAGTCTCCTTGTTTCTAGCCTGGTGCCTTAATCTGGACCAAACAATTTGCTTGTTTTGCCCTGGTCCTTATACCTTTGTATTTCTCATTTTCTATAATACTGAATTCCTGCTTCCCATTTAAACAGTTAAACATTCAGTTAGCCAAATAAATCAACTATTTTAACATTGTTATTTTTTTGCTAATACAGGGTTCTTGCAAAGGATTGGGGGAAACACATGCACTTCTTTTATCTGATATATTCACAACGTTGTTAATTTTACTTTGCAGCTCAATCAGGACAGAGAGATTGGTGGATAGATTATAACTGGAGATTTATATTAATTCAGAGCCCAAAAGTAGTAAAGCAATCTGGTGCAAAAAAAATCTCCTTCCCTATTGTTAATTGTTTTGCACTGACTTTCTATTAACCTGAGATGAAAATTCTATTGTTTCTCCAGAGAGTGAAATTGCATGAGGGCTGGCAAATCTGCAAACTGTGGCATCTTAAATCACAAGTGACAGTTGATAGAATCCAGTGCAACATGCTGGATTTCAAAAGGAAACAATAATTAATGTTTAGCTGCGGGCATGCTTGCTGGAGTTGTTTAAAAGAAAAGGTTGTGGGGCTTTGGGTGGTGATAACTTCCAGTGTTATCATGGATGTGTGGTTGTCCAGATGAACAGAAAAGGGGAAAGGGTGAATGGATCTGAGGATATATATATATAGACTACCTTTGTAAGATGTTGTATTAAGGATCCCATAGTCAACCCTGGCCAAGCTCAGAAAAAAAGCCTAGCAAAATCAGATACACTTTGTTAAAATTATTATTACTACAGTACTAGGAATATGCAAATGGTTTTCCATCAATGAACCTCTAGATCAGTGGTGGGATTCAAACAATTTTACTACCGGTTCTGTGGGCATGGCTTGGTGGGCATGGCATGGCTTGGTGGGCGTGGCTTGGTGGGCATAGCAGGGGAAGGTTACTGCAAAATCCCCATTCCCTCCCCACCCCAGTAACCTGCTTTCCAGCTCCTTGTGCAGGGCAACAAAAGATGACACAGCCAATCAGCTGGGACTCAGGAGGCAGAGAATAGATGGGGCAGGGCCAGTCAGAGGTGGTATTTGCCAGTTCTCCAAACTACTCAAAATTTCTGCTATCAGTTCGCCAGAACTGGTCAGAACCTGCTAAATACCACCACTTCTCTAGGTCACTGGAGTCCAACCTTGGCCACTTCAAGACTTGTAGACTTCAACTCCCAGAATTCCCCAGTCGGAGTTCACAAGTCTTAATGTGACCAGAGTTGGACACCTCTGCTCTAGATAGTTGGGAATTGCATTTCTCCCAGGTTCTTCTTTTAACTTTATAGTTTACCTGCAATTCTTGGATGCTTTTATGCTTCAAGAATTAGCCACGGCTGGCCTTTTTTTAAAGAGCATCCCAATTCAGTTTGATGGCTTCCACCCATCTTGGCTCATTGTGAATGGTCTTGTTGTGGTTACCTGGTAGCAATGAGGAGGAGGTTCCCAAGGAGCCTGTGCTAAGTGCGGGTGAGTGCAGGATGATTCATAGAAGAGCAGCACAGGTGACTCGGGAGTAAGAATGCTAATTAATGGCCCCTCCCTCCAGGGAATATAAGCCTGGTTTCAAACTGTTTTTGCCTTTGCAAAAGGCAAAAACGTTCGAAGGACTCAGTGTTGTGATTAAAGACTCTGGTTTATTTGAAGACTTCTGCCAAGGTTTTTCTAATTGGACTAATTGGCTGCAAGCCATTTGTTATCTACAAAGAGGTTTATTTGTAGATTAAAGCCGTGAAAGTTTGAGTTACTGAGTTTATCTGTGTTTGCTCTTTGGGAACCCATCTGGGTCAGAACAGGTCTACAGGAATTACCAAATTGTGGATAATTCTAAACTGGCAGGAGTAGCCAACACCCTAGATGATAGGCTCAAGATCCAGTTGGGTCTTGAAACTTGAACACTGGGCCCTATCTAACAAAATGAACTTCAATGTAGAGAAAAGTAAACCCGAAAAGGCAACCCGAATACGATTGGGTCGGCACCACAGCCAGCACAAAACAGGAGTCAGGTCTGTCGTGAAGGGTGGGGGGGAATTTGTGGTCGCGACACCAGGGGTGTGATTCAACTGGTGTAATAACCGGTTCGGTGAGCGCCTGCTTTGCGCATGTGCAGAGGGTTTGCTACTGGCCTTCTCCTGCAATCCTGTACTCTCCCTGTGTGTTAAACATCTGATGCGCGGCAATCTGCTGTTCCACGTGAAGCAGGTGAGCTTGAAAACCAGGGAATAAAGGTCAGAATAGAGCTGGGACAGGAGGGTCCAACAGCTAATCATCAGAGTGAACTGGTTAGCTCACAGATGATCCTCAGAGCTACCAGTCCAGTCGAACCGGACCGAACCTGTCATGCCCCTGGTGGAGACTGACTCCGAGGAAGAGGAGGAACAGCCAACAGGGAGTGGGAGTGTGGCTCCAGAGGTGATGGAGGAGGCTGGGGAAGGGCAGAGGCCGGCTGAGCAATCACAAGAGGATCCAGGCCCATCCCCTATCCATCCCAGGGCAGGCAGCGAGGAGAGGATCAGGGAAAAGCATGATCTACTCGGGAGGAGAGGACCATGATCCTCCTCAGGGCTTACAGCTGGGAGCTATGTATATAAGTTTGTAACTGCATATGCAGAATTGCTGGAGTCAAAGTTAGTGTTTCCTTTGAAAGAGGTTTATATTTGTTGGCGTTCTTCCCAAGGAGTTTTCCCGGTTATTTGCTTGGAACGAATGATTACTTATCTTGGTTTGATTTGGAACTCTCACCAATACGGTTTGTTCCTGTTTCCCTTTTGCCTCATTATTTACTTTTGGGACTTTAAACTGTGACTAAT
Source organism: Naja naja (assembly GCA_009733165.1). Lineage (NCBI taxonomy): Eukaryota > Metazoa > Chordata > Lepidosauria > Squamata > Elapidae > Naja > Naja naja. Next base: position 54,986,741 of record CM019152.1, read on the forward strand.
AAAACAGTTAAGTTGAAGGCATTGCCGGACTTTAATTCATGTTTTGGGTTTTGGGTGATTTTGAGAGACTACGGGTCATCACAGAACCAGTAGAATATCACCTCTGGAACAATTGCAAGTTACCAGTATATAAAAAGTGATTAAAACCCAGTCCCTTCAGTACTGATGATGATATGTACTGTGGTAATGAAATGTCTGCAAGAAAACAGCCAAGCTCTGAGAGCACCAGAGATCCTCCAATTCAACCCTGCGCTACAAAAATTCTCCTCTCTCTGTATTCTGCTGCCCTTCAAAATGTGTCCTTTATGCTGCCGACTTTTTAATTTTCTTACCTTTCCAAACCTGACTATAACAATCCAGAGTCCTAAGCGTCTTTTGTGTCACCTCTTTTTGGTGTTACGTCCTTCAACATCTGTTAGGCCTCCAGTGCATTTTTTTAAAAAGTTTTCCAGGAAACCGGACTCTTCATTCTGGTTGATTTCTTTGGCAGCTGCACCTGTGGTGTCGAGCTTCGAGTATTTTTGCAAGTTTTTAATTTTTAATTAATGCCCTGTCAATTATTAATGAAATGCCAAGGAAGGTTGGGGATTTGATTGGCCTATGTCACCTTAGCTATACCATATGTAGTTTTTTTTCCCCTACAGTAAGGAATGTAATTCTCCCTTTTGTGGCTGCGAGCATATTGTAAGCTCAAAGTGACCCATGTCAAGGATGGAGACTCAAGCTGTTGTGTGAAGAACTCATAAGGGGGTCATTATCTTTGGAAGCTTCTGTTATTGGTAGTGAACTGGGACCCAACAGGCAGGACATCGATTGGATTTTCCAGCAGAAAAAAAAATACAAGTGGCCCTAAATTTACGACAATTGAGCTTTTGTGGTGTGGAGACAATAACTTGGTCCTCAACACCAATAAGACCAAGGAGCTTATAGTGGACTATAGAAGGAACAGATCAGAGATCCGGCCCTTGCTTATCAATGGAGACCGAGTGGAGCAAGTGGCCAGTTTTAAGTTTCTGGGTGTTACCATAAAAGAGGACCTGACCTGGGGGTGCTCACATTGCAGCACTGGTCAAAAGAGCCCAGCAGAGATTATACTAACTGAGACTTCTCAGGAAACGACAACCAAATGAAAAACTGCTGGTGACCATCTACCGCTGCACCATAGAGAGCATTTTAACTTACTGCACCTCTGTATGGTTTGCCAATTGCACAGGGGCAGATAGGACAGCACTCCAGAGGGTTAACATCATTGCCCAGAAGATCATTGGTTGCCTTCTCCACTCTTTGGAAGAGCTTTATAGCTCCTGCTGCCTTAAGAAAGTTCAAAACATTCTCAAAGATCCATCTGATTCTGGGCACCTTTTTTTTTGAACTATTACCATCTGGCAGATGGTACAGGACAATAAAAACAAGGACAAGTAGGCTGAAAAACAACTTCTACCCCAGAGTAGTAATTATATTGAATTCTACTGTATACTACAATATTAATGCAATATCAGGGCTTTTCAGTTTAATTGTATAGAACGTGAAGGATGTATGTTTGTGTTTATTTTCATAGTTATAATGCACACTGAAGAGGGCATTTAATTTCATTGTACGAGGTGCAGTGACAATAAACTCCAGATTTCCATTGCTAAGTGAGATAGTTAAGTGACTTTTGTCCCATTTTACCACTTTTCTTGCCACAGTTGTTAAGTGAATCAGTGCAGTTGTTCAGTTAGTAACACTGTTGTTAAGTGAATCTGGCCTCCCCATTGACTTTGCTCATCAGAAGGTCACCAAAGGTAATCACCCTCAAATAGAGGAAGACTGCTATCATATCACCCCAATCCTTCTTTTCATTAGACAAGACATACTGTACCTAGATCCCTCAATATGTCTGAAAGGTGCTTTTTCAGGGGGCAAGTGGACTTTCTGCTTTTTCTTTGAAGACATTTCTCATCCAAGAAGCTTCTTCAGCTCTGACTGGATGGTGGAGAATGGAAGGATTTATATTCCTTGCAGACAGCTGGTCATTTGCATCCTTTTGGAGGGTCGTTGAGGCCACTTGGAGATTTGTCTATGTCCTCAGGGTCACCTGAGTAGGGCAACAGTGAAGAGACACAGGGCAGAAAACACCCTGCAGCCAAGAAGTCTCCACACCCATTTGCCCTACTCAGGTGGCCCTGAGAACATAGACAAGTAGCCTCAATGACTCTCTAAAAGAATGCAAATGACCAGTTATCTGCAAGGAATATAAATCCTTCCATCCTCCACCATCCAGTCAGAACTGAAGAAGCTTCTTGGATCAGAAGTGAAACAAGAAAGTAAAACAAGAAAGTTCACTTGCTCCCTGAAAAAGTCCACTTGCTCCCTGGATGTCTGAGAATCTCCAGAGGCAGTTCCCTCAATTGTTCATCCTCCACCTTTTTCACAAATAGAGGACTACCAAACCATATGGCAACACATTTTCTGAGTCTCTGGCCTGCTATCTTGTAGCCATTTAGATAATTAAATCCTGAAGATGATTTTTCCTCCCTCCTTCATGGAGGAATGCCATGAAAGACAGAAGGGCTTGTCATAAGTTTATCTCTCAAATGAACCATCTGTCTCTGTTCTATCGCTTCTTATCTGTCCAAAATACAGTATCGTATTTATGAGCTAGGAATCTGATCGCATAGATCTAATGATCCAATTTACATAATTCCCCTCAATTTCCCTGGCTCAGACCATTTATTTATCCTCGGGACATTTTTTCAACATGCCAAAATCAAGTCTCTCAGATTGCCCAATCTTTCTTGTTTTCTTGCTGAAAACACTTTTGTGAACAAGGCTCTCATAGTCTTTTAGTGTATAGGTAAGTTCTATACAAGCTATAACACCTATAACTCTTTCAACCTCTTTTAACAACCTTGCGGGATTGCAGTCTGGGAAACTGAACGGAGCTAAGTGTTTACTGGCCAGATGCCCTTCCTGTTGCCAATGCGGAGGTTTTTTTTTCAACATATATATTCTCAGTGTGCCCAGAGAGAGAAATATCTGCCTCTATCTAAGGATTGAACTCACAGCCTCCAGATTGTGAAGTGAAAGCTTCACCCGTAGGCCACCGCACCACTCAAGTAACAAGTACAACTGAGGCCAAAATTTACTGTTGATGTCTCACAAAACATTTGTTGGCTTGAAGGCAATAGTGAATTGCTCTCTTGTCATAACCACTAACACAGAGACACACCCAGAATGTTCCTTATTATCCTCTTGTCCTTGACTTACAGCCACAATGGGGACCGGAATTTTGGTTGCTAAACAACATGGTCATTAAGTGACCAGACCCAATTTTACAACCATTTTTACCATGGTCAATAAGCAGATCACACAGTTGTTAAGCGAATCCTCCTTTCCCCCATTCATTTTGCTTGTGCTATTTTGCCTGATCATGAGAATGCAAGACACTGAAGTTGTCTTAAATGTGAGCCGGTATCCACTATTTTATTTTATTTATTTATTTATTTATTTATTTATTTATTTATTTATTTATTTATTACTTGGACTTGTATGCCGCCCCATCTCCGAAGACTCAGGGCGGCTCACAACTAAAATCTGTCGGATAAGATTGCTCAGATTCGGGGTGGGTTATCCTCTGATTTGCAGTGGTCTGGGGAACGGGATACAAGCAGTCTGGCCAGTGTGATCTGGGATGAGTTGTTTCCGAGGATGAAGTGGACAGGATTATGTGGCGCCTGAGTTCCACCACATGTTTGTTGGACCCATGTCCTTCCTGGTTGGCTTATACCGCCAGGGAGGCCACCTGCGGTTGGCTCCGGGCAGTTGTCAATGCTTCGTTAAGGGAGGGTGTTTTTCCCTCCGCCTTTCAAGCATATTGATGATACCTCACCCCAAAACCACGGATGATCTCACCCAGTGGTTTCATGTAGATGTTGAATAAGAGGGGCGAGAGGACCTGGGGGACCCCACAAGTGAGAGCCCTCGGAGTCGACATCTGCCCCCCCGTCAACACCGATTGTGTGCGCCCGAGAGGTAGGAGGAGAACCACATGTAAGATATTTGCAGATTGTTCTTGGCTGTTTCTGTTTGTGTTGCATTGTGAGTTTTTAAGGCCAAACAACTCCTTTCTTTACAGCGTCTGCTGTGAATGGACCTTCTCATTTGGACCCGTATGATAGTCTTGGTTTGCAAAAGATCTCACTTTTCCAGATTTTGCTTGTGGATTTGCATATATGTATATATATATTTGGAGATGGTTGTTTGTCTTTGTGTGTGTTTGTGTTTACCTTGCTAGTAAATATTTTATAGAGCCATCTGCTAAATAATGCGTGTGGAATGTCCCTTTTAAGTGTTTTTTTTTTTTGCTCTATCTTGCTGTAGTAATTTCTGTTTTAATTGCTATGCCATCTTTCCCTTAATCTCCATAGAGTGGAAGTACACACAGCTGAAATGTACAATATTTGTACAATGGAGATGCTTCCATGCAAAGTCAGAAATCACTAGTTTGTCTCCCTCTTGCAAAGTCCTTTCATCTTTCTAAAAGGTTATACAGCAGGAGAATTTTACCATTTACCCCAAAATTCAAATTTGCGACATTTAATCATAGTGTAATATCGGCTTCTTGGAGTGATAGAAGAACCATTTTTATTCATGATTATCTATCTGAGGGGCAGACATACTTCCAATGTGATTATCAGCAAAATAAACACATCCCTTTAAATATATTCAGCATTTTGATATATGCAGTATCTACTCTCTCTGAGACTAGGAGAATTTTTTATCAGTCTCATTCACATTCCTCCTTTTTCCACCTCCCTTAAAAAAAACATTTATTTTTTTAGCAGGTGTAGAAAAAAGAACAGAATAGAATAAAAGAGTAGGAGAGACCCTATACCATTTCAGACAATCTCTTCTTAAAAACTCCAGTGATGGAGCACATACAACTTCTGATAGCAAGCCGTTCCACTGATTAATTATTCTCATTGTCAAAAAAATTCTCCTTATTTCTAGGTTTGCTTCTCTCCTTGATTAGTTTCCAACCATTGCTTCTTCTTCTGCCTTCAGGTGCTTTGGAGAATAGATTGACTCCCTCTTCTTTCTGGCAGCCCCTCAAATATTGGAACACTGTTATCACGTCACCCTTTGTCCCTCTTTTCATTACACTAGACATTACCCAATTCCTGCAACTGTCATATGTTTTAGCTTCCAGTCCCCTAATCCTCTTCGTTGCTCTTCGCTGCACTTTTTCTAGGTCTCAGCATCTTTTTTACATCATGGCGACCAAAACTGGATGCAATGTTCGAAGTGTGGCCTTACCAGGGCCTTATAAAGTGGCATTAACACTTCACGTGATCTTGCTCTTGATGTCTTCCTATAAACCTTTAGGTTCTTTCATGATATTTTCTAATATTGTGTCCCCAAATTTATGGTGTCAGGACTCCGACATGCACCCCCATTCAAATCATAAGTCTCTAGCCACATCTCTCAGAGTTGATTTATTAGGAGTTGACATGCCGGCGTTTCCTGGTTGCAGCCGATTCTGACACATCATTCATTTCACCCTTGACCCTGGCCTTCCCCCCACCCTCTGGATGTATATTCTCCAATGGGACACATCCATAGCCAAGAGTCATCAATCATGCTCTCCAGTAATAATTTTGTGCGCCAGAAGCTTCGGTTGCCAAAGCGATTATCTGAGGCATTTAAGGAACGCACTGCTTTCCCCCACCCCTTTCTGCTGGCAACTAAAGTTGACATATGGAATATTTTTAGCGACTCTGAATTCTCTAAGTCATGGGTGTCAAACTCAAGGCCCGTGGGCCACATTCGGCCCGCGGGGTGCTTAGGTCTGGCCTGCAGAGCTGCCCTGGAAACAGCGAAGGACCGGCCCACGGTGCCTCTGCCAACAAAAATGGAGAAGCATGCAGGAGGCCGTTGTGACTGAAGATGGAGTCTGGGGGGGCCCACTCAGCCCCCCCACAGCCTCCATTTTCGCTGGCAGTGGGCTATCAAAACAAACTGAAAACAAAACAAAAGGAGAAATGTTTCCCCTTTTGCGTTTGAGCATCCAAGAAGGGACAGAAAAGGAGAAAGGCAAAGAGGAAAGACACGGGAAAAGGAAGGAAAGACGGGAAGAGAGCAAGGAAGAAAAAACAAGGGAAGAAGGGAAGGAAGGAAGGAGATTATAATGAGAATGAAGGAGGGCCTGAGGGAAGTCCTGATGTCGAGCTGGCCATACCCACCCCATCCCCCGCAGCCTGAGGTCAAACACAACGCTGATGCGGCCCTCAGTGAAACCGAGTTTGAAAGCCCTCCTGTAAGTAATGCAAACAGAGAATATGAGAGTTGCAAACTACATTCCTATTTCCAATGCTCCTCAGGGAGTCATCCGTAGAATCCTTTGGAATCTTCTGTTAGTCATCCAATGTTTATTAAATCTACCAGAGCAATTGCGCCTGAGTGGGCCCTTCCATCTTTTCCAAAAGTTAAATTTCTATCACGCTCTACAAAATGAGCTGGGCCACTTGTACAGAGCCTTGAGTTAATAAGCTGTTGAAGTACATTCCACCCTTGGGAGAATTTTGGAAGATTTTGCCCCCCCCCTCTCATGAGAAGAAAATGTACTAAAGGTGTCTTGATTTCCCTTTGACTCTGCAAAAGAAAAATAGTGCATTGGCTGAAATCACCTCAGCTGAATTTTTTTTTTCCTTGTGGAAATATCGGGAAAGGGTTTTGGCACTGCTGGAAAATGGGGCAAAACTGTGGGAACTGCAGTCCAGGGTTTCTCATTGGAAGATCGTGAACTTAGGGGAAAGGGAATTTTCTGTCGTGGTGCAGTATGGTTGATATATGTCTATGGAGATCCTCCGTCATCCAGGTTGTGGTTGTCCCAAAGGTGCTTCGTCAAGAGGCAACTGGACTTTCTGATTCTTCTTTGAAGACCTTCTGCTTCTCATCCAAGAAGCTTCTTCAGCTCTGACTGGATGGTGGGGAATGGAAGGATTTATACTCCTTGCAGACAGCTGGTCATTTGCATCCTTTTGTTAAGGCCATCTTGAGGTTTATCTGGGCGACCTGAGTGGTGCAAATGGGTGTGGACCTATGTCAAAATTGAACATCTATGTCAAAGTTGAACAGCCCTCTCTCAACAGAGAGGAAGGGTTTATGACATCATCTATCTTCAGTCTACAACACAGTCCTTTCAACAATTCCAAGAGGGCTCCACACTCATTTGCACTACTCAAGTGACCCAGAGGATACAGATAAACCTCCAGGTGGCCTTAACAACCCGCTAAAAGAAAGCAAATGACCAGCTGTCTGCAAGGAGTATAAATCCTCACCATCCAGTCAGAGCTGAAGAAGCTTCTTGGATGAGAAGCAAGATGTCTTCAAAGAAAAACTAGAAAGTCCAATTGCCTCTTGAAAAATGTATCTAAAGATCTTTGTCCACTCAGGAGTCTCTACAGAGAAATAAATTAATGAAAACTGAGGCACCTTGCCTTAGAAAATGTTAGCATTTTATCTCTTTGCTGAGAGACTTTTATATGTAAAGAAGTTGAGTTGTGTTGATACTGGTTTGAAGCATCCCATTTTCAGTTACTTTTATGAAGGCACCGCTGTCAAAATTTTATAGGAGATAAGTCTACAATAGATATATATATATATATGTATTCTGAGCTGATGAAAAAAAGTAAAGATAAGTTGTCAGCTTTGATTGTAATTTTACAGCTATTCGGCTTTTCAGTTTGTCTGCAGTGTTTTATTGCTTGAGTGAACAAAATGAATCCATTCGCTAAAAGAGAAGAAATTTCTCTTTACATAATGAGTAGCGTTCAGCCTTGCTGTATTTTACATAAATGCTTTCAGAGATGTGTGTGTGTGTGTGTGTGTGTATGTGTTAAGGACATAAAAAACCCCCAACCACTAAGCTAATGTAGTGCAAAATCAGTCGATGGCTTTTACACAATTAGCTTTGATGAATTGTTACAGGAATCCAATTAAAAAATATGTCAAAGTCTTGTTCATCACATTTCATTATGTGTTGACCATTGTTCTCGGTAATACTGAAAGCCAATTGTTCTTCCTGGCCATCTGCTTGGTGGCACCATATCAATGTGAAGTATATTCTGACTCTGAATTCCTTTTGAGAAAACGGGTCTTATTTTGGAAGAGAGGAGCAAAAAAAAAAACCCACGGTCGAAGAGAACTCCTATTCAATGTAGAAGATTGATAGATAGACAAACAATTGATGGATAAGAAAGATGAATGCTTTATATGTTCTTATACATGTAGTCTTCAATTTACGAGTACAATTGAGCCCAAATATTTTGTTGTGAAGCAAGACACGTTTCCCCATTTACGACCTTTCTTGTCCATGAAGTGAATCACTGCAGTTGTTAAGTTAGTAACACGGTTGTGAAGTGAATCTGGATTGCATTTAGTCTATTTATAGCCATGTAGGGACTCGAGGCTGATTCCTCTTTTGACTCCTTACCTGTAACGCCTCAAATGGAGAAGGTACTGATAGAGAAGGTAATATTTACAGAACTGTGAAGTCCTTGTTTCTTTTTAAAATTGGTTGTTTTCTTGCAGACATTTCATTATCCAATTAGGTAACACCATCAGTGTTAGAAGAGAGTGGAGTTGCACTGTCCATTTCTTGTCCATTAAGTGAATCACTGCAGCTGTTAAGTTAGTAACACGGTTGTTAAGTGAATCTGGATTGCATTGAGTCTATATATGGCGACGTAGGTACTCGAGGTACTTGGGAGCTATGTAACTGTCCATTTTTCCTCTTTTGCAAGCAAACCCCACTCTCTTCTAGCGCTCATGATGTTATCTAATTGGGTAATGAAACGTCTGCAAGAAAACAAGCAGGCTCAGAGAGCACCAACTTAGGACTTCACAGTCCTACCCCGGCCTCTTCTCTATCACTATCATCTGTCCTTCAATGTCAGCTCCTGGAGTTTTCTGATCCAGATGCCACTTGGGATCCACCAGGATTAAGGAAGTCTATCTATAAATCTTCCTTCTCCGTTTGATCACTTCACCTCTAATAATTGCATTGCCCAAGGTTTTATTCGGTTTCTCATCTGTAATTTATAAGCTTCCTGCTGTTTTGAAACATGAGTCCATTTCATACCCAGTTCTGGGCCCACTAGATTTGACAGCTACCTCTCCAACGAAGTTGTTTGAAGTCTGACCTTGGCCAAATCTTATCAGTAACACCAAAGGTCCATCGGGAGCTACATAACTCTGAGTCATCTGTGCCTAATTGCAAGGCCTTATACAATGTACATAAAAATCTCTCAAAATAACCAGTCCAAGGCTTTGAAAAAAATGCTTACAAAGATGTAACTCCAAACAAGGAAGCAATATTTGCTTTTCTTGTAATCACGCGTTGATTTATTTTTATTTTATTTTTATTTTCCGACTTGGGAGGAAAAAAACAACCCCCAATCAGCTACTTTCTGTTCATCTGAGAATACACAAAAGTCACCTTGGCTGTGAAAGAATCTTCTTGAACAGAGTTTGAAGAAAAGAACTTGGTTTAAGGAGCTTCTTCTCTTAGAAGTGGCTAAGTTCCGATGCAGGGGTGGGCTTCTGGGGGCTTGTGGGAGCTTGGTAGAGCCCCTAACTAAGACTCTGTGGGGCTTGGAGAGCCCCCAATAACCTCAGAAAGACAAGCAGCAGGGGAAAGCTCTTAATTGGCTTAATTGAACTTCTGGGCATTCAGCCAAGAGCATTTCACACCTTGTAAAAGTGTGGCAAGCTAGATAAACAATCCACTCAGCGCTTGTGAGGGAGAGCCACTGAGAAAATCAGATAACCTAGCCACTAGCCTCTGAGGGGATTAATTCCCAAATAATAAGAATCATGTAACTCACCAGAAACTCCATTAAGACTCCAAGGTCCCTCTCACAGTCACTGCTGTTAAGCCTGGTTTTACCCAGTCTTTTATTTAAGTATTAAATGCACAAAATAATAAACAACTTTTTGATATATATATTAGGTAATTAGGAAAAGAAGTGATGTTGAGTTGGCCACACGCATCCAGTCACATGACCACCCAGCCACACCCACTCAGCCAGTCATTAGGGCAGAGAGCTCCTTGTTAAAAAATTTGAAGCCCACCCCTATTCCAACTGCACATTTTCTGTCACTGGAAATTGAGATACCAGCTAACTGCTCTTCACTTGAAGATAAGATGGGCTCCTGGCCATTCCATCTGTGTGCCATTGACGGCCTTGAATTCTGCTGGTGTTGCCAATTCGCTTCTGCTTTCATTTCCCACCATTGCTGTTTGGCAGGAGGATGCAACAGTGACTTCAACTAATTGTCAAGCGTTTGGCCTAGATGACTCAGAATCAATTTCATGCTTCAATCTGGATAAACACTTGTCTTAATTAATTGCACTGAACAGACTTCTGCCAAACTTTCTGATTTAGAGATAGAAGAAGAACCACTGCTGGACTGTATAAACAAGGTTTCTTTGGACACAATCATTGCTAAATAACTATGATAGCCTTTCTCGACCTTAGCCAGTTGAAGACTTGTGGATTTTAACTCCCATAATTCCCCAGCCAGCATGGCTGGCTGAGGAATTCTGGGAGTTGAAGTCCACAAGCCTTCATGTGGCCAAGGTTGAAAAACACTGGACTATGACATTCTCCCTGAGGATAAGAGAGAGAAAAAAATATAGAAAACAGATGGCAGGAAAAAAAACTTAGTACTCTATTGATTCTGCTCTTTGAATTTATTTACTTTTTAGTCTTCTTTTAACTTGTCTTTTAATTATTTAAAAATTTTTGAAAAAAATTCCCCAAAGTCAGCTCTACATTCCTTTCCACAATCAAGGAATGCAAGCAGAGTTATGGCATTGATGCCAACTTCAATCTTTTCCTACATGTATCCCAAAATTGCACACCTAACTAAAGGAATGGAGTGTCTGGCTTGCTACTGAAACGTCCAATGAACTTATGAAGGAACTATGGATATCAAAGCAATGGCACTTAGCAGGAACTCTTAGACTTATATACCATTTCATAGTGCTTTACAGCACTCTCTGTACAGTTTACAATGTGGGTCCTCATTTTACTGCTCTTTCCTTGAAAATACGACCTACCCTGAAAGTAAGTCCCAGCTTGATTTTTACATGTGCACCCAATATAAGCCCTACCCCCCCCCCAAAATAAGCCCTAATTAAGATCTCATCCATTCCAGAGTGGGCGGGTAAAAATTAAGCTGGGTGGGGATGGAGAGGGTGGAGCTGCCCTACTACTTATCTTTGGACAGTTGTAGCCAGGCCTCACACATCCCGATACCTGCTTCCCCGGCCCATTTCTTCTGCAGCCGACAAGGCTGGCAAGACTTTCCTGAAGGCCTCTGTAGCTGATAATAAAGCTCTGGATCAATCCAGAGCTCTGTTATCGGCTGCAGAGGCCTTCAGGAAAGCCTTGCCAGCCACAGAAGAAGTTGTTCCTGAAGGCCTCTGACAGCAAAAAGGAAGCTGGTGGTGACGCACACAAGGGAGGTTAGTCAGTGGATGACATCCCCCGAAAATAAGACCTGGTGGCTTTTTGGTGGCAAAAAAATATAAGACAGGGTTTTATGTTCAGGGAAACACAGTAACCTTGGAAGGGATGGAAGGCTGAGTCAACCTTGAGATGGTCAGGATCGAACTGCTGGCAGTGAGCAGAGTCAGCCAGCTCTAACCACTGTGTTCTAACCACTGTGCCACCACAGCTCTCAGCAATTTTCAAATGAATTGAAACATGTAATGTTTGAGGACCCAGATACTAATTTTCTTGGACTCACTTTGTACTTGACTACCTATGTGTTACCTCTAATCTGCCCAACTGCAATTTATCTTTTTCTGTACTTGGGATTGGATTGGATTGCTGTCCAGTGTGATAGTTGTAATCGTGCAAATGCCTAATACCAAGTCCCCATCCTCCATGTTCCTCATGCTCAAATTTGATATACTGCAGATATAATATTCAAATGTAGCACTGCATTATTCTGTCTGAATTAAATGCAAATTAAACAGGCGAAGGATCTTTTCAGCAAGCTGAGATAGAAAGGCACGCGAGCAGGCAGGCAGGAAGGCAGGCAGGAAGGCAGGAAGGAAGAAAGAAATATGTCTATTCACAATGGCCCACATCATACTCAAAGAGAGAATAAAGGCTTTCCAAAATAATTATCCCCACACACATCTGTGTTGTATTTTCTTTCCTTCTTTTTTTTCCTGAGGCTGAAGCAAAGCAAGTGAATATGAAATATTAATAGATGCCTGTTCTAAAAAAGATGGTGATGATGATAAAAATAAAATAGCAAAAAGCCAAACAGCCAGGGATAAAATAAATATATTGGCTATGGAAGACAATTTCTGGTTCAGATCTCACCTCTACCTATGATGACCCGCAGCGTGGCACAAAGGCAACACAATCAGTTAATCGATAAGAGTCCCTTTATTAGCTCCAACTTTGCCCCCTATGTCCAGGTTACTTTCTGGCTGGAGAAAAACTCTCCCAGGAACAGCCTTTAACTGCAGAGAATCAAGTCCAAAACATGGTCAACAAAAACTGTAACTGTAAGTCCAATCAAGGCAAAATAAAGTAATTAGTTTGGCAAGGCAGGAGCAAGAATTCCAGATGTGAAGGCACGGCAAAACTCAACACTGTTGGAAAGGTGCCAGGAACACAGATAAGCAAAGTCAACACAAGATAAACTCACATTTGCTCCCAGCAGCTGCTGCAAGCAGCCTGCATGTCTCTTAAACTTTCTTCCCAGGTATGGCTAATGAAGGGAATCAGGTCCCTTTCCTCCCCCGTAAGCCATGCAACCCACATTACTCTCTTCTCCGTTCCTTCCTGCATGCCCTAGAATGAAGAGGTGGTGGGCCTGGGTCTTCCTCTGAACTCCCTCTCCCTTGTTCTACCTCTCCTCTGCTTTGCCCAGATGGATTTTGCCCTTCCCCAGTTTCCTCCACAGCCAACAGAGACATACTCCCACTCCCAATCACCTGTTTATCGTCCTCCTCGGATTCAGACTCCGACAGGGGCATGACACTACCATAAGCTCTCTATCTAGATCAGGGTTGTCAAATTCAAGGCCCGTGGGCTGGATCTGGCCCACATGGTGCTTAGATCTGGCCCATGGAGCCACCATGGAAACAGTGAAGGACCGGCCTGCAGTGCCTCTGTCAGTGAAAATGGAGCTCACGAGGGCTGCATGTGGCCCTCCCAGGCTCTGTTTTCAGATGCGATGGCCTCCTGCAGCCCTCTGCCAGTGAAAACGGAGCCCGGGAGGGCCGTAGAGGGCCGCAGGACATCGAGCTGGCCATGCCCACCCTGGCCATGGCCACCCCAGCCATGCCCGTTTGGCCCCCTGAGGTCAAACACAACCCTGATGCTGCCCTCAATGAAATCGAGTTTGATACCCCTGATTTAGAAGGTCAGACTTAGCTGATTTAGTCAGTCTTAATCTGATTCAACTCCCATTTGATCTTGAAAACAAATAAGTGTTGGATCTATTTAACTCTTGGGGGAGACACCACGGAGAACTTTTCAGACTATAGGCTACACTGAGAATTACTCTAGTGCAAGGGTCTTCAAACTTGACAGCCTTAAGACTTGTGGACTTCAACTCCCAGAATTCCTGAGGTAACATGACTGGAAGAGGAATTCTGGGAGTTGAAGTCCACAAGTCTTAAAGCTGTCAAGTTTGAGGACCCCTGCTCTAGTGAGTTTGAGGAAGAAAAATGATTTAATACTCATAGTAGAGAAGATGAGATGGTTCAAATGCCATGAATTAAAGAATTTTAAGAATCAAGATTCATCTCAGATCCAAAGTGATATGATGGTTAAGATGGTGAGCTAGAAACCAGGAGGCCATGGATCTTAAAACACATTTCTTTTTAACATTGCATCAATTATTAATTATATTTCAAAAGGTAAAAAAGTTGCAAGAGTCCATACTGTACATATTTAACAGATAATCAGAGTTGGAAGGGACCTTGTAGGTCATCAAGTCCAACCCTTTGTCCAAGCACCGTATCTGACAGGTGGCAGTCCAAACTCTTCTTGAAAGCCTCCAGTGATGAAGCTCCCACAACTTCTGAAGGCAAGCTGTTATATTGGTTGATTGCTCTCATTGTCAGAAAACATCTCCTTATTTCCAGGTTAAATCTCTTCTTGTTCAGTTTCCATCCATTATTCCTTGTTGGCCTTCAGGTGCTTTAGAAAATAGCTTGACCCCTTCCTCTCTGTGGCAGCCCCTCAAATATTGGAAGACTGCTATCATGTCTCCCCTGGTCCTTCTTTTCATTAAACTAGACATAACCAATTCCTGCAACTGGTCTTCATATGTTTTAACCTCCAGTCTCCTAAGTAGTTTTGTTCTTCTACTCTGCACTCTTTCTAGAATCTCAATGTTTTTTTTTTTAAATCGTGGTGACCAAAACTGGATGCCGTATTCTAGGTGCAGTCTTCCTTATGTTCCCTTATTGTTTCTGTTTGCAGTCACATGGACACTAAAACACCATGTGAGAAAGGAACAACGTGTCCTATTTTTGCTCATTTTCCATATCTTGGCCACTTTGCATCCATTTTTTTCTCTCTCTCTCATTTCAGGATAATGTTTAGAGAATAATTAGAGAGCCAATAAGAAACATTTGTTTTTGTGCATGCCTAATCTAATACAGTATATGTGTATTGTATAATAGCATTTCAAAACTGAGAATGGCTGCAAGGGATAAGTCCAAAGGATGATTAGATAGAGTTCTATTTATTGGTGCAGAAAGTGAATTTAATTAATTTGCTTAACAACGCAGATGGAACAGAATTCTCTCCTTCTCTTTCCTTACAATGTTCTCTGCTACTGGGTTGTGAGGTTTATGTTTTATTAACCAAAGGGATTCTTTGCTTTTAAATCATAGTTGGGCCTGTTTTTTCCTTCACCAGAACTGGAGACCTGTGGTCATTCTAGTGCAGGATTTCAGAAACTAACATGTGTAAGCAGAGATGACACAAAAATGAGAAAATATATCATGGAAGAGCAGCGTGACCCAACCACTGTCCTTTGGTACTTATATCCTGATGTTGAAGGCAAATCCTTCAGTCATGTGGCTTGTGTTGTGACATCATTACAGAATTACAGAATAACAGAATTGGAAGGACCTTGGAGGACTCCTGCTATACAATTCTGGACAAACGGCTGTCCAATCTCTTCTTAAAAACCTTCAGTGATGGAGCATCCACAACTGATTGTGGATTAATTGTTTCCACTGACAGGAAATTTCTCCTTAGTTCTTGGTTGGATCTCTCTTTGATAAGCTTCCATCCATTACTACTTGTGTCACCTTTGGAGAATAAGTTGATGCCCTCTTCTCTGTGATAACCCTGTCAACCCCTGATTGAGGCCATTTTGAGACTTCAGCGTGACACACTGGAGAAGAGGGACAGGGAGGGGTGAATAGAGATAGTGGGGGTGCTGTAGTCAAAACAAAATACTTTCTCTTGGGAACCAAGGACATTCCTGCAGGTACTCAGAAGGAGGGGACTGCAGTCACCTAGCAACTGGACAGGATCCTGATTGGACCATGTGATTGGTTGTTTTGAGAAAGTGAAAAACATTTACTTTTAATTAGGTGAAAACCGTGGGAATAATCAGAGTCGGTTTTCACCAGCCTGTGCCAATATGACATATCCAATCAACTTATCCTTTGAGGAATCTACCTGCCTCAGAAATTTTGCTTGCTACGGGTATGTTACTTGGAACCCTGAAAGATTGCAAATGATTCCTGTAGCCTGCAATTTTTCCTCTGAAAATCCATTCCTACTACCACCCCATTCAACGGGTGTTCATCCCAAATTGTATGGCTGAAAATCCATAGAGATTCTCAGTCATCCAAATCATGGTTGTCCCAAAGGGGCTTTTTCAGGAGGCAGCTGGAGTTTCTTGGGTTTTTTTCCCCCTTTTGAAGACATTTTGCTTCTCATCCAAGAAGCGTCTTCAGTTCTGACAGCTCCTTCCATTCCCACTATCCTGTCAGAAGCTTCTTGGATGAGAAGCAAAACATCTTCAAAAGAAAAAAAAACAAGAAAGTCCAGTTGCCATCCTGAAAAACACCTTTGGGACAAAAGAGGGGGTGTTTTTATTGTTGTTGTTGTCATTATAAGCTTTTTCTTCCCTCAAACAACTCGGGGGCAACACGATCTCCATTTTTTAAAAAAGGGGGGAGGGTTGCAACCTGTCATGGCAGCTGTCATTTGTCTTAACAGCGGGGGTACTAAGCAACCTGATTAAACCCAAGGGAGAACAAGATTCGCCAGAAGGAAACTAATGTTTAGTCAGGTTATCTCAATGGTGTGGAGGACGCTTGGAAGAATGTGAGGGGTGTGTATGGAAATGAACCTAAAACGTATTAGGATAGAAAAGAAGGACAGGGAAAAGAGGTCAGGGAATTAAAATGCTGAAGGATCAGAACGAGAGGCGGATCGTGGATGAACCTGCAAGGATTCTGTGTTGATTTGGGCACTTTCCGAGCCAAGATTTGGGCAGCCCATTTGAGAAATATATTTATTTATTTATATCCTCATTTTATTTATCAATACCTCAAGATGGAGAGGACACATAATGCTCCTTCCATCTCCTATTTTCCCCACAACAACAACTCTGTGAGGTGCATTGGTCTGAGAGAGAGTGACTGGCCCAAAGTCACCCAGCTGACTTTCATGCCTAAGATGGGACTAGAACTCCCAAAGCTGGCCCAAAGTCACCCAGTTGGCTTTCATGTCTAAAGTGGGACTAGAACTCCCCATCTCCTGGTGATTGTCCCAAAGTCACCCAATTGGCTTTCATGCCTAAAGTGGGACTAGAACTCCCCATCTCCTGGTGATTGTCCCAAAGTCACTGATGCCTAAGGTGGGACTAGAACTCATCATCTCCTGGCGATTGTCCCAAAATCACCCAATTGGCTTTTATGCCTAAAGTGGGACTAGAACTCCCCATTTCCTGGTGATTGTCCCAAAGTCACCCAGCTGGCTTTCTTTCCTCATAAAAATTGGTCTATTTCAGAATATCTTCAGATACTGATGTTGGCAGAGATGGATGTTGACCATGTAAAATGGTTGTGTCTAATGTACTGTATTCGTTAATATTTTGCATGATATATTGTACCGTTGCTCTGGTGTCCACCACTTAGGCTGAAATAACATATCAATCTTCTCCAAAAAATAAACTTGGTGCCTTAGCAGAACTTAGATTTTGGCCTTCGGCTTATTATGGAATTTGATTAAAAACTTCTTACATCATTAGCCAACCTCCAAATTTACCATTTCCTCCCAAAATTAAAAGAAAAGATCAAAGGAGAAGCAAAGCAAAACATCGAGATGTAAGCCTGTGGTACATTACTCTGAGGTTTTTAGAACATGTAAGTTGTCTATCCAACCGCCAAAATGCAAATTTGATTTTTTTTCCTGTTCCTCTGTGTAAAGAGTGTGCATTATTGATTTGCTATGGTATGTTTTTTTCCTCCTCAGTGACATTCAAATCATGTTATCAACCTTGGTGTGATGGAAGCATTAAACAGCTGTTGATGTAGATAGTTTGTCAGTTCTGTAAACTTGTTACTCTCTCTCCCTCTTTCCCAGGCCAGCCCTGCTCCTATTATTGTCAATACAGATACATTGGACACTATCCCTTATGTAAGTACAACATTTCTTGTGTTTCTCGTTGTGTTTGTCTGTGGGGTTATGATAATGTGGAGGTGGGGAACATTTGCCAGACCACTTAACCACTGCCTGACCTGTGGCTGGCTGCCCTCCAAATACTAAATGGCTGAAGTCTAGCCAAATCCTAATTTTTAATTTAATTTCAAAGGAAAGAATACAGATTTACAGATTAACAGAGTTAGAAGGGACCATGTAGGTCATCTAGTCCAAACCCCTGCCCAAGCAGGAGACCCTAAACCATTTCTGACAAATTGCACTCTAATCTCTTCTTAAAACTTCCAGTGATGAAACTCCCACAACTTCCGAAGGCAACTTCTGTTCCATGGGTTGATAGTTCTCACTATCAGAAATTTTATCCTTATTTCCAGGTTGAATCTCTCCTTGATCAGTTTCCATCCATTATTCCTTGTCTGGCCTTCGGGTGCTTTGGAAGATAGCTTGACCCCTTCATCTCTGTGGAAGCCCCTCAAATATTGGAAGACTGCTCTCCTGCCTCCCCTGGTCCTTCTCTTCACTAGACTAGCCAAGCCCAGTTCCTGCAACCGTTCTTCTTATGCCTTAGCCTCCAGTCCCCTAATCATCCTGGTTACTCTTCTCTGCACTCTTTCCGGAGTCTCAACATCTTTTTTATAGTGTGGTGACCAAAACTGGAATGTTAAGAAGTCAATAACAAGCCCTCTATTTAGCAATGGCACCTTACACATTTGATAATTTGGAGGTTGCACCTGTTTATACAATCTCAAGATCTGCAACTTTAGTTTATCTCCTAGCATGGGTGTCCCTTGTTCACTCTCAAACACAACGAAAACATTTATATTTCATAAAATAGGCTGCAGGAAACTCGCAGTTTAAATCCACTGCCTTCCTGAAACAAAATAGGCATATTATTAACATGCCTGTGATTGCATCGGTGGTTACGTTGCAATGATTCAACTTTGGGGTTGTCCCAGATAGTCCTCAACTTACAAAAGTTCATTTAGTGGCCGTTCGAAGTTACAATGGCACTGACACAAAGTGTCTTATGGCCATTTTTCAACTTACAGTCGTTGTAGCATCCCCATAGTCACATGACCAAAACTCAACAGATGATACTAAGCTGGCAGGAATAGCCAACACCCAAGAAGATAGGCTCCAGATCCAGTTGGATCTTGACAGACCAGAACACTGGGCCATATCTAACAAAATGAAATTCAGTGTAGAGAAAAGTAAAGTCCTACACTTAGGCAAGAAAAACCAAAAGGACACATACAGACTGGGTGAAACCAGGCTTAATAGCAGTAACTGGGAGAGGGATCTTGGAGTCTTAGTGGACAACCAGCTAAATAGGAGCCAGCCGTGTTGCAGCAGCAGCCAAAACAGCCAATGCAATCCTAAATTGCATTAACAGAGGGATACAATCGAGATCAAGTGAGGTACTAATACCACTCTATAAAGCCTTAGTAAGGCCACACCTAGAATACTGCATCCAGTTTTGGTCACCACACTATAAAAAAGATGTTGAGACTCTAGAAAAAGTACACAGAAGAGCAACCAGGATGATTAGGGGACTGGAGACTAAGGCATATGATGAACGGTTGCAGGAACTGGGCTTGGCTAGTCTAGTGAAGAGAAGGACCAGGGGAGACAGGATAGCAGTCTTCTAATATTTGAGGGGTTGCCAGAGAGGAGGGGGTCAAGCTATTTTCTAAAGCACCTGAAGGCCAGACAAGGAATAATGGATATGGAAACTGAACAAGGAGAGATTTAATCCGGAAATAAGGAGAAACTTTCTGACAGGGAGAACAATCAACCCATGGAACAGAAGTTGCCTTCAGAAGTTGTGGGAGCTTCACCACTGGAAACTTTCAAGAAGAGACTGGATTGCCATCTATCAGAAATGGTTTAGGGTCTCCCGCTTGGGTGAGGGGTTGGACTAGATGACCTACATGGTCCCTTCCAACTCTGATTATCTGTTATCAGCAACTGACTTGTATTTATGATGGTGGCAGTGTCCCGGGGTTCACATGATCACTTTTGGCAACCGTCTGACCAGCAAAGTCAATGAGGAAGTTCCTTACTTCACAACTTCAGTGATTCACTTGCTTTTTTGCTTTCTTTCTAGAACCACCAAATAAAGAATTTTTCACTGAGATTCTTCCTTTTTTTAAAGTAGATCCTGGCTCCCCCCTTTTTCTCTATCCCTCAGTTCAATGCACTGGCCTATTTATCAGTGTTCATTTAATTTACGGTTCGAGAAGCAGATGGGCTCATGTCTAAAAGGTTGGCTAGAGCTACGAGGGAGAAAAACTATTAAGATCAGCTAAATTATAACTTTTCCTCAATGTGTAATGAAGCAGCGAGGCAGCTGCTAATGTCCTTCAGCAAACCATCGTCAATTAACAATGCTTAGGAGAAATTTTTACTGCTGGCTTTTCTGGGTATTGATAGAGGCCCCTTTCCAAATAGCAAACTGGATGGGGGTTCATGTTGTGCATTTGTATCCTTCTTTTTGTGCAGTGTTTTAATAGAAAGTACAAAGGCAGGTGTACGCCCATCAGTAAAACACTACACAGAAAACGTTTGGATAGAGATTTATGACACAAAGGACTCAAATAATCATTCCGCTTAAAGATGTTGCTGCTGGACAACAGAGAATAAGTAGAAAATGCATACTTTTTGTGTCATTATTTAATAATTGTTCTGTTTCTGTAATGATGTTATTGCACAAAATGTAATAGAGCAGCCTGTCTGGTCTGGTGGGATCAGGCTAGAAATTAGGAAACTGTGAGTTGTAGTCCTGCCTTAGACATGAAAACCAACTGGGTGACTTTGGGCCAATCACCAGGAGATGGTGAGTTCTAGTCCCGCCTTAGGCATGAAACCTGGCTTGGAGACTTTGAACCAATCACCAGGAGATTGGGAGTTCTAGTCCCGCCTTAGGCATGAAAGCTAGCTGGGTGACTTTGGGACAATCACCAGGAAATGGGGATTGGTCCAAAGTGAGTTCTAGTCCTGCCTTAGACATGAAAACCAGCTGGGTGACTTAGGACCAATCACTGGGGGACTGTGATTTCTAATCCTCCCACCTACACAATCTATCCAGATCAGTGGTAAATTTCCTTTTTTGGATGTATTCAAGCAAAAGCTGGAGAAGCATTTGTCTGGGATACTTGAATTTGGGTGTCTGATATATTCAAAATGTTCTTTTCCATTTCTAAGATCTTATAGCTGTAGGAAAGTAGCATAAAGAAGTGACAATCTAGACTGGTCTGAGAGGCCCAGAAAGCCCCCACTATATTTGTGTTCTGACTGTTCAAACTTACAATGGCACCAAAGAAGGTGACTTAGAACTGATCCTCACACTTGCGACCATCATAGCATCATAGTCACATGTTCAGAAATCCGGCTCTTGGCAACCGGCACTTATTTACAATGGTTCAAATATCCCAGGGTCATAGGATCGCCATTGATGGTGCAGTGGTTAGAGTGCAGTACTGCAGGCTACTTCTGCTGACTGCCAGCTGCCTGCAATTTGGCAGTTCAATCCTGACCAGCTCAAGGTTGACTCAGCCTTCCATCCTTCCGAGGTGGGTAAAATGAGGACCCAGATTGTTGGGGGGGCAAGAGGCTGACTCTGTAAACCCCTTCAAGAGGGCTGTAAAGCACTGTAAAGCGGTATATAAGTCTAAGTGCTATTGCTAAGTGCTATTTGCAACCTTCCCAAATAGCATCTCACACACAAAGTCACTGGGAGAGCCGGATCCTTCATTGAACTGCAGTGATTTGATTAACAAAGAAGTTGTAAAATTGGTGTGACTTGTTTAACAACCGTCTCGCTTAGCCATGTAATCCTGGTCCCAGTTATGGTCATAAGTTGAAGACCCCCTGTTTTTTGTTGAAAGAAGACATTGAAATAGATATCCACTAGATTTTCCTAGTGGCCTTTCACCCCAAATTCAATGGGATCATCTTCAGCTAAACTGAGGCATAATAAATTTCCTCCGCAGTGCAGACTTTCTCTTGTAAGTGGGTAATTTTTTGTGAGTTGAACTGATCGGGGTGGGCTTCAAAAATTTTAGCAATGGGTTCTCTACTTGGTTGTTGGGTGGGTGTGGCCATGGCGGGTGTGGCCTAGTTGGCCTCCTGCAGCACGGCGGGGGAAGGGTTGCCCTCTCTGGGCTCCGGAGTCTTCCTTTGAGTCTCCAGGAGGGCGAAAACAGCCTTCCTGGGCTCCGGAGGCTCTCTGGAAGCCGGAAACAGGCCTATTTCCAGCCTTCCTGAACTTCCGGGAGGCCCATTTTTGTCCTCCCAGAGCCTCTGCGTGCGCCCTGCACTTATCTGCATCCAAAATGGGCCGCGTCAAGACTCCTGGGAGGGGACGGGTGAGCAGGGCCAGCCAGGAGTGGGATTTGGGGGTCCTCGGAACTGCTAGAGGCTCTCATGAACCCCTGCAAACCCCCAGCAGCCCCACCCCTGGAACCAATGCCCTACGATGCCTCTTTTGTCCTGCCGATCAATACTTCACGGAAGTCCATGAAACGTAAATAAAATTTAATTTTTACGGAAGGCAGTTACCTATCCCAGAGCTGAAACCGGCTCCCTGTTCATTTCTCTTTTGCCTTTGGTCTTCAAGAGAGGCCTACAGAGAGTCCCAGGATCAAAATTCCCATTAATTCTAACATTTCTGTGATATTTCCAACATCACAGGACTTATTTTGCCTTTCTTCCTCTCCCTGGGGCACCCCCTTTCATGGTTGCTTAAGCATGTCTGCTGCAGGCAATTGACTGGCTTGAAGCATCATTTTCGACGTGAGCGACAGCAAGGAAGGGAAATGAATATGGAAGAAGACAAGAGAAGAAAAAACCCCAAAACCTTCTGACGAGACAGATGCTCCCAAAGAGAGGATATAGGCAATCTGGCTCATTCCAGATATGGCTTATCTGCCATCGTCCGCAGCCCTCCCATGCTAGGATTGCTGAGGATTATAATTCAGCAACATCTGGGGAGTCAGAGATCGAAGAAATTCGGATCAGAGCCACAGAACATTTGGAGGGTGGATTAAGAGATGGCATGAGGGACTATTTATTTGCTTTCTGGGGCTCAGATGCTGCTTCGATCCAACAGGGCTCTGAGCAATTTGCAACCCCTTTTCAGAATAAAGGTTTAAAATAAAAGATGGCATGTTTAAATGAGAAAACCGTACAATATAATAACAGCAAAATGGCAAAGAACAGAGGAATGTGTTCACAATGGATGAGGAAAATGGTTCCTTCCTTCCTCCTCTCCCTTTTCTACTCTCCTTCCTTCTCCTCCTTCTTCTCCCTCCTCTTCCTTCCCCCTTCCCTCCCTTCTTCCCTCCCTCCTTCCCCCTTCCTCATCCCTCCTCCCTCCCTCTTTCCTTCCTTCCTTCTTCCTCTCTCTCCCTGTTCTTCCCTCCCCCCTCTCCCCTTCCTCCCTCCCCCTTCCTCCCTTCCTCCCTTCTTTCCTTCCTTTTTCCTCCATTTCCTTCCTTCCTTCCTTCCTTCCTTCCTTCCTTCCTTCCTTCCTTCCTTCCTTCCTTCCTTCCTGGTAAATGCTTACAGCTAATCCTTGACTTACATCCATTCATTTTGTGATCACTTGAAGTTGCAACGGCACTGAAAAAAGTGACTTAATGACCATTTTTCACACTTACGACCAATCCAGCATCCCCCATGGTCACGTAATCAAAATTTGGATGCTTGGCAACTGGCCTGGATTTATGACGGTTACAGTGTCCTGGGGTCATGTGATCCACTTTTGTAATCTTCCAGCAAGCCAAGTCAATGGGAAAACCAGATTCACTTAACAAACATGTTACTAACTTAACAACTGCAATGATTCACTTAACCACTGTGGAATAAAACTGATAAAATAGAGCAAAATTCACTTAACAGTTGTCTTGCTTAAGAACCCGGAAATTTTGGGTTCATTCGTACGTTGAGGACTATCTGAATCCTTTCTTTCCATTTATACGTCAATTCCAGTCATTCCAGAACATATTTTTGCTTATTTGCTAACCTGTCTAATTCATGGAAGAGATGGAAGAGGAGCTTGACAGATTTTTAAGAAGCTTTTGTTATATTGCTCATTGTCCAGCTGTATTAATCAAATGAATAAATAAAAATTAGTTAAGTTGCGGTGATTTGATAGAATATTCTTAATATGCTCTGCTGATCAGAACTCTCTATTTAGACTTGGATATTGGTTTTCCCTTTTATTTATTCTGGATGGCATTTTATACCTGCCTGCAGCATCTGTTATTGTGGAAACAAAAATCAAAACTGCCAAGATTAAGGATTTCATTCAAGATTGCAATGAATACGTGCCTTTCCTTCTTTACTTCGTTGAGAACCTGGGCTTGTCAAGGAAGGGCAATTCTACAATGTGGATGGTTTACTTTCAGGTGGACAGTAGAAATAATTTTAACATCTCATTTGTTAGTTTAGCCCAGGGGTGTCAAACTCAATTTCATTGAAGGCCGCATCAGAGTTGTGTTTGACCTCAGGTGACCGCAGGGGTGGGCGTGGCCAGCTCAACATCATTCTTGTTGGGGGGCACCTGTGGTGGCCTGGGCAGGGCCCAGGTGATCCACTGTCTCCAGCAGATGAATTTCTCGATGCCTCCGTGCCTTGTGATCAAATGCCACTTTTGCTAGTAGTTTGTTTTGCTAGCCCTCTGTCCAGTGGTGGGATTCAAAATTTTTTACTACTGGTTCTGTGGGTGTGGCTTGTTGGGTATGGTGTGGCCTTGTGGGCGTGGCTTGGTGGGCATGGCAGGGGAAGGATACTGCAAAATCTCCATTCCCTCCCTACTCCTGGGGGAAGGTTACTGCAAAATCCCCATTCCCTCCCCACCCCACTAACCTGCTTTTCAGCTCCGTTCTCCTGTGCAGGGCAACAAAAGAAGACCCAGCCAATCAGCTGCGACTCGGGAGGCAGAGAATAGATGGGGGCGGGGCCAGTCAGAGGTGGCATTTGCTGGTTCTCCAAACTACTCAAAATATCTGCTACCGGTTCTCCAGAACTGGTCAGAACCTGGTGAATACCACCTCTGCCTCTGTCGGCGAAAACAAGTGGCCCGTCCAGCTCCCTTTTTGGCCACGGCAGCCTTCTGCAGCCCTCTGCCAGCAAAAATGGATCACACAGCCCTCCCAAGCTTGGTTTTTGCTGGCAGAGGGCTGCAGGACGCTGTTGCGGCTGAAAACGGAGCTCGGGAGATCACACATGCTCCTCCAGAACTCCATTTTTGCTGGCAGAGCCACCATGGGCCGGTCTTTCGCTGTTTCCATGGCGGCCCCATGGGTCAGATTTAAGCACACCGCGGGCCACATTTGGCCCACAGGCCTTGAGTTTGACGCCCCTGGTTTAGCAGGATAGCTACATCCAGTTTACATAGGCACTATTGAAAATGCCAGGATGGGAACCACAACTGTACAGCTAAAATAAAAACAAGCAAACCTCATGGTTATGGCCTCCATCTTGAAAAGTTGGATTCACCCTTTGTTATATCTGTCCATATCTTTGTGTGTTTTTTTAAATACTTTATTAAACAAATTTATACAAATACAATAAAACCAAACATTCCACTTATTGCAACGTAGGCAAGATGGTGTTCACTCAATCTGACATCTCTCAGGTTATTGTAGAATAATCATTTACAATTGTTACATATACACACACAATTTCATCTAATTATATACTACAAACATAGTTACATATAGTACTACCAATTTCCATAATACCTTTTTATTTGACTTTACTTTGTTCCTTTCATGTCTATCTTCCAACCAACTGTACCAGAAATTCCAGATCTCGTAATAGTCTGACTCCTCTTTGTTTTTCTGAGTTCCATTGACAACCTGTCTATTTCTGCACATTGCAAGAATTTTTTTATAATCCTAAAGTCGAGGGGAGTGTTTTCGCATTTGCAATTTTTTGGCAAAGGCAAGCCTTGCTGCTGTTAATATGTGGACTATAATATATAATAATTCTGTTCTGGAGAACCGGTAGTGGAAATTTTGAGTAGTTCAGAGAACCGGCAAATCCCACCTCTGACTGGCCCCGCCTCCATCTATTCTCTGCCTCCCGAGTCCCAGCTGATCAGCTGGGTCTTCTTTTGTTGCCCTGCACAGGAGAACGGAGCTGAAAAGCAGGTTAGAGTGGTGGGGAGGGAATGGGGATTTTGAGTATGCTTCCCCTGCCATACCCACCAAGCCACACCACGCCCACAGAACCGGTAGTAAAAAAATTTGAATCCCACCGCTGGCACTGAAGATCATGTGTAATATGATGAGTCCACTCCTTTTCAAAACTCTCAATCCCACAAAAATATTAAGATTTTGAATTGGAAAAGGCTCAGAGTCTACCCCAATGAAACATTTTACAGGTTTAAGCAGATTGCAGTCTGTAATTGCAAAAGAGGTATATATGGTAGTATTGCAAGAAAATAACAGATTTATTTGAGAATTCTTTTAGGAAGGAAGGAAGGAGGGGCCAGTCATGAAGTGAATGCACTTTCCGTGGTCATTGAGTGAATCCATTGTCTGCAATGGGTCTTTTTGCTGGAAACTGGAAATAAACATCAGTTTCTGACTAAAAAAATGTCACAAATTGTGATCATGTGACCCCGGGATGCTGCAAATAGCCAAAAATACGGGCCATTGCTGAGTGCCTCAAATGTGATCATGTGACTAGGTTGTTAGTAGCTCTGGGGAGGTCCGTCGTAAATCAAGGACTACTTGTACTTACAGTAAGAGCCTGGAAAGTGTCTGTATGAATTGTGAGGGAAGGGAAGGAAGAAGTCACAGACTAAGAAATGGCATCTGACTTAGGACAATGACATTGACCGGAATCTGAGAAGGAAAATGTTAATAAACCGAACAACTGAAAAATAAAATCACCAGCAACAGAAGTGTTATATCTGATGCTCCAAAGAAAACATGTTGTATAGGACACTGAGCATCCTATATGGAAAACTTAATTATATGTGAGAATTCCCTGAAGTCAGAAATTGGAAAACCAGGTGGAATACAGAATCAAGCATTTATGAAGGTGTCCAGTAAATCCACTCAACACTACAGAAGAGATTATGGCATTATTGAATTCTGGTAAACCAATTAGATGGTTCTTACTTCTTATTACAGGAAAGATAACTGGATTTGAAGAGGCCACATGTGTCATCAAAACTATTATGTGTAGTTCGTCAGCAGGAGGAGGAGGAGAGGAGGAGAAGGAGAAACCAGTAGTGGGCCGTGGGTAGAGAGTTGGTGACCGCTGTCCTAGCTAATATCATTAGCTCTCTCTTTCTCCTGTTTACCGCTGCAACTTCTGACAACTCAGAAGCAAGTTTATAAATAGTCACCTTATCATCATCATCATCATCTCCTTTTAACGACCCCATAATCCCTTGCAGGGTAGAGTCTGGACAACTGAATAGAGTGGAGTGTTTACTGGCCAGATGACTTTCCTGTTGCCAGTGCGGATTTATATTCAGCAGATATATTCTCAACTATATAAATAGTTACCGTAAGCCATTGGGAAAAGATGATCCCAAAGAGTAGCTTACTTGGAAAATGTCTTTTCTTTTTTGTTCCTCCATTTTCTTGCATTAAGAATACAGCGCAGGCCATCCATGGGTTATATAAGCCTTAATTTTCATAATTCTGGCATTATGCAAGGAGTTGGAAAGATGCTGACCGTTGTTTTTGTGGAAATCTTGAGGATTGCTCTTAACACAAAGGAGAGCCAGCAGTATTGAACGAAGCAAAGAAAAGGATTACTGAAGAGAGTTAGCAAGACAGAAGAGGACATTCAATACATTATCGGAAGCTTCTATTAAAACATAATAAAATGAATTTATGTTAAGCTATTACAGACAATGGTACAGCTTCGTAGGCATGGACAGAGGATTTTTGAGCTTTTAAACACGGACAAAGAGGGCCTCTTATCAGCACTTGTGTTGTAAGAGCTTTGTTTACCATCTAAGTTGGTCTCAGATGTCTCTGTACTGTTCCAACCCAGTCCAAAAGGAGTCTTTTCACTGGATTTTTGAAACTAGAATCAAGTCCCAAAACGCAGATTAAAATGTAAATAATTGAACAGCAGCTTAACAGGGACGAGGCATTAAATGCAGCTTCGAAAGGACTGGATTTTACTTGAGTGGCACTGGGTGGAATAGAAAAAAATGGAGTTTACCCAGAGGTATTTGTTGTTAGGTAAAAGGTAAAATAGGGTTTCCTCCCCACTTTTGGGGTTAAGTAGGAAAAGTATCACTTTGCAAAAAGTCCAGCTTCATAACACATAATGATTAAATCAATCAATTTAAATAAGATAAAGTTTTTTACAGACCCCCTCACATCCTGGACATAAATTGTTTCAATTTCTACCCTCAAAATGACGTGGTGGCTAACCTTTTTGGGCTCCTGTGCCAAAAATTGTGCGCGTGCTCACACATTCGCGCTTGCGTGCCAGCACCCAGAAGGCAATGCGCAGCCCCCCACGCCCCCTATGCATGCGCGCACAATCTCCACCCACCCACCCACCCCACCCCCACTGTCCCCTTCCCTGCACTGCACCTCACAGCTGATTTTCGGCTGGTTTGAGGCCTTTTTCAGACTCCCAGAGGCTTGAGGAAGGCTTCTGCAGGCTTTGCAGGCTGAAAACTAGGCCCATTTCATCACTTCCGGTATTTCCAGAAAAACAGGAAGTGACAAAATGGGCCTAGTTTTCATCCTGAAAAGCCTGTAGAAGCCTTCCTCAAGCCTCTGGGAGTTCAAAAAAGGCCTCAAACTGGCTGAAAAACAGCTGTGAGGTGTGCATGTGCAGTGAGGTAATTTTTCCTGCAGCTTGAGTGCTGGCACAGATGGCTCTGCGTGCCACCTGTGGCATGCGTGCCATAGGTTCGCCATAACAGCTATAGAGCATTGCACACCAGAACAACTAGACACAAGGATAGCTTTTTCCCAAATGCCATCACTCTGCTAAACAACTAATTCCTTCTTTACTAAGACAGTGTTACTATTATTATTCTCATCCTTCCTATTACCTATCTCCTCCCACTTATGACTATAACCTTGTTGCTTATATCTTATGATTTATATTGTTTTATTTAGTTTCCTAGTATGATTTTCCGATTGCTTATTTAGTATCCTATGACTATCACTAAGTGTTGTATCTTATGATTCTTGATGAATGTATTTTTAATGTACACTGAGAGCTTATGCACCGAAGACAAATTCCTTGTGTGTCCAATCACACTTGACCAATAAAAGAATTCTATTCTAGAAAGAATTCTATTCTATTTCACTCAAACTCAAATATTAGTGACTTCAATGAATTACAACTGCAGCATTTTAAAAATTTCTTCCTTTTAGCCTGCAGCCCCATGAATTCCTGTTAGTGCCTCATCTAAACTCCCTAGAAATTATTAGGAAAAGGGATTTAAAATACAGATAGTCCTCCATTTATAACTGCAACTGAGCCAAACATTTTTGTTGCTAAGTGAGACAGTTGTTAAGGGAAATTTTGTCCCGTTTTATGAACTTCCTTGCCACAGTTGTTAAATGAATCACTTGCAGTTGTTAAGTTAGTAACATGGTTGTTGAGGTGAGTCAGAGTTCCCCAATGGGGTTTGCTGGTTGGAAGGTTGCAAAATGGGGATCCCATGACTCCGGGACTCTGCAACCGTCATAAATATGAGTCAGTTGCCAAGCATCTGAATTTTGATCATGTGACCATTAGCGATGTGTCATGCCCCTGTTGAAATCTGACTCGGAGGAGGAAGCCGAACAGCTGACAGGGAGTGGGAGTGTGGCTCTGTTGGCTGTGGAAGAAACTGGGGAAGGGCAAAGTCCAGCTGGGCAGAGCAGGGAAGAGGTAGAACAAGGGAGTTCAGAGGAAGACCCAGGCCCACCCCCTCTTCATCCTTGGGCACACAGGGAGGAACAGAGAAGGGAACAATGTGAGTTATGTGGCTTACGGGGGAGGAAAGGGCCCTGATTCCCTTCATTAGCTGCAACTGGGAACACAGCGTATAAAAAAAGGCAAGCTGCGCACAGCAAGCTGTTGGGAGCAAACGTGACTTTATCTTGCATCGTCGTGGCTTATCTGTGTTCCTGGCGTCTTCCCAACTGTGTGAGTTTTGCCGTGCTTTCAAGTCTGAAATTCCTTCTCCTGCCCTGTCAGGCTAATTACTTCAGTTTGGTTTGTTTGGATTTTAAGTTACAGTTTGTGTGCACCTTGTTTTGCACTGAATTTTCTACAGTTAAAGGCTGTTTCTGGGAGAGTTTTTCTCCGGCCAAAGGTAACTTGGACACTGGGGGCAAAGTTGGAGATAATAAAGGGACTCTTATTGCATATTTGACTGTGTTGTTTGTGCCACTCCCGAGTCATCACAGGATCCTACAATGGTTGTAAGTGTGAAAAACGGTCATAAGTCACTTTTTAGAGTAACTTCAAATGGTCACTAAATGAGGACTGCTTGCACTGTTTATGGACAGATCGGTTCTCATGGAGAGAGTTTTCCTGTCACGCAACTGCAAAATCAGCTATTCCCTGGATAAAATGTTACATTGATTTGAATGAGAAAGTGGTACTGACCTTATTTTTTTAATTTAAAAAATATATATAATGCAATGCTTAATCACACATGCAACAATGTTAACCCTCCAGAAAACATGTTTCCCACAGGTATTAATAGATTTTCTTTATATCATTTTTAGGTCAACGGCACAGAGATTGAATATGAATTTGAAGAAATTACATTGGAAAGGGTAAGTTAATTATTTCTCACCCTGGAGAGACATTGTTAGAAACACAAACAAAGCAGCATGTTGGGAAAAACCACCCTTTATTTTCCAGTCACTTGAGTGGAAGTCACATTATTTAGCTGTGAGAAATACCTATCAATGTGGATTTATTACAGGTTTGAAGTCTCAAAACTACTGCCTGCTTTCTGTTGAAGACATAAACTGGACATAAACTGTTTCAACTTCTCCTCTCAGGGTGCCACTATAAGGCATTGCATGCTAAAACTACTAGATAGTTTTTTCCCTCATGCCATCACTTTGCTAGGCATCTAATACTCACAACACTGTCTTAGGCCTAAAGATACTTTATTTATATTTTAGCAATAGGACTGCATTGCTATTATCCTTCTCATCTTTCCTATTGCCTACTCCTATTGGTATCTTAGGATTTATCACTTTGTTGTGTGTACCTTATGATTTGTGATTGTATCTTATGATTTATTACTTATCACATTGTTAAATGTCTTTAGAGATTCTCACTCATCCAGGTGCTTTTTCAGGAGGCAACTGGACTTTCTTGTTTTTCCTTTTGAAGACATTTCGCTTCTCATCCAAGAAGCTTCTTCAGCTTCTTCCATTCCCCACCATCCTGTCAGAGCTGAAGAAGCTTATTGGATGAGAAGCGAAACGTCTTCCAAGAAAAAACAAGTCTAGTTGCCTCCTGAAAAAGCACCTTTGGGATTATCACATTGTTATTTGTATGTACACTGAGATCTTATGCACAGGAAACAAATTCCTTTTGTGTTTAATCACACTAGGCCAATAAAGAACCTATTCTATTCTATTCTGTTCTGTTCTGTTCTGTTCTGTTCTTATTCTATTCTATTATTCTAATTCTATTCTATTATTCTTATTCTATTCTATTCTATTTTGTTGTATTCTATTCTATTCTGTTCTATTTTGTTGTATTCTATTCTATTCTATTCTATTCTATTCTATTCTATTCTATTTAATACTTGTAGCTCAGGTTCTAACTGTGCATCCATGGTGCTCTCTGTGCAACCCATTCCCTTCTTTAGTTTCTATCTCAGCTGGGCCACAAATTTACTCTACTCTACTCTACTCTACTCTACTCTACTCTACTCTACATTGATCTTCAGTGTTAGAAGACTTTGCAATGAAATTCCCTGTTTGGCATTTCTGTATAGTAGACAGGTAGTCCTTGACTTACGACTGCAATGGGGACCAGAATTTCCCTTGCTAAGCAACATGGTTGTTACAAGAGTCATGCCCAATGTTGTAACTGTTTTGCCGCACTTGTTAAGAAAATCACTGCAGTCATTAAGTGAACCACATAGTCGTTAAGCAAATCTGGCTCCCCTCATTGTGCTGGGAAGGAACACACACACATACACACACATATATTTGTTGATTATTCCCTTGGTTATAAATTCCTCTAGAGTGGAGCTAACACAGAATTATATTCCCATTACGGTGAAAATGATTGAACAAGATTTAGCCAGATCCATCACAAAGAATAATGGGAAATGGCAGAGGATATTTCTATTCCCTGAGTTATCGGGGCATTTTTAATCATCCTTCCTTAATTAGAGTATCAAAAGGCCATTGAACAGGCACATGAGCCTCTCAAGATAATATTTTGGAACACCAGATTGTTTTGAATGGCTTCGTTCATTTATACTGAACGAAAGCCCAACGAGATTCATGCATATCGTTGCGGCTTGACCTCGGTGCAGATAATGGATTAGCCTTTGCGTTAACTTGCAAATGATAGAAAATGAGTGTTTGTTTGCAGCCTTCCGCAAAACCCACACAGCTGAAAAACAAGCATAAGAGAGAAAATATCTCTTGCGTAGTTTGGAGACGTGGTCACATACAACCAGCTCTGTGAGTCACTGGCAGTAAAAAAAAAATTCAATTATCTCTATTACCAAAGGAAGAGGGGAGGGTGGTGGAAATTTTCTGTTTTGCTCATGGACCTGTCAGAAGGATAATTAAGGGCTCCAACTCAGGCTGGGGTTGCGCGAGAATGAACAGAAATGAGATCCTGATAGCTATGAGGCGAGAAGGAATACTTATTCCTAAAAGCAAAGCGATTGTCTTTAGGGGCAGCTTTAGAGAAACGGGGTAAAGCAACAGAGTGAAATACAGATCGTCCTCGACTTAATCACCACAATTGAGCCCCAAATATATGTTGTTCAGTGAGGTATTTGTTAACTGAGTTTTGCTCCATTTTACGGCTTGCCTTGCCGCGGTTGCTAAGTGAATCCCTGTTGTTAAATTAGTAACACGGTTGTTGAGTGACTCTGGCTTCTCCCACTGATTTGGCTAGACAGAAGGTCACAAAAAGGGGATCGTGTGATCCTCGGACACTGCAACCGTCGTAAGTGTGAGTCGGTTTGTCAGACATCTGGATGTAAATCACGTGGCCGTGGCGATTCATAAATGTGAAAAATGGTCCTAAGTCACTTTTTCGGTGCCGTTATAACTTCCAAAGGTCACTAAATGAAGTGTTGTAAGATGAGGACTACCCCTCCCCTGTGTCCCATTTGGGGCCTAGGAAGCCTCCCTGGAGCCTCAGAAGAGCCAAAACGCGCACGGGAGGACATGCCGCACCCCTCACCCACCCCCTGTGTCCTGTTTTGGGCCTAAGAAGTCTCCCTGGAACCTTAGGAGAGACAAAACAGGACACGGGGGTTGTTCTGCACCCCCGACCTCCCCGTGCCCTGTTTTGGGTCTAGGAAACCTCCCTGCACTTACCTGGGAGCTAGAACCAGGTGCGTGGGGACTCCTGGAAGGGGAGGGGCAGAGCCAGCTGGTCTTCGGAACTACCAACTCGGCGAACTGGATGTAAAATTAACAGCCAGTTCGCCTGAACCATTCCGAACCGGCTGAATCTCACCCCTGGAATTAAGTCTGGAGAACTTATTTGAGGTTTTGAGGAAGTTTGAGTACAAGATTTCCCCTGTTTGTTATTTTTTACTTGATTCATTTACTTTCAGCTTTTCTGTCAATTATCCAGCAGAGACGCTGATTCTCAGTCCATTGTGGATTCTGTTCATGTTTTAAGGGAAGATGGAAACAGTATAAAGGATAAAGGATATTTTGATATAAAGCTTCTCACAGACCCTTTACGTGAAATATGCTACAAAATACACTCATGCTGCCCTACAAAACTGGAGGCAATTCTGCATCCCCTGCTAGAAAATCCTTAGGCCTGGCATGAAGCCATCTACAATTTAGGAGTAGCATATTACAAGCAGACACAAATTGTTTTTTCTGCTAATGCTAGAAAATACCGGGGGGTGGTGGTGGTGGTTGCACACCTCTGTTATGGCAGGAGTATATCTGTGGTTCGCCAGCTTTTGCTTTTGCAATTGGAGAGGTTAATTTGTCACCGTGATTCTGGGAGCCTACCAAAAAGGTAACCATAATTCATGAGAACTAAGGAGAAATTTCCTGACAGTTAGAACAATTGATCAGTGGAACAACTTGCCTCCGGAAGTTGTGAATGCTCCAACACTGGAAGTTTTTAAGAAGAGACTGGACAACCATTTGTCTGAAATGGTATAAGGTTTCCTGACTGGAAGATCTCCAAACTCCCTTCCCTTCCAATGCTGTTATTCTGCTATTCTGGTGGTTTTCTTGCAGACATTTCATTACTCAACTAGGTATCTTCCTGCTTCTCCTCCCTTATCATTATCATCGTCATCATCAATGCAATGATGACGATACCTGGTTGGATAATGAAATGTCTGCAAGAAAACCATCAAGCTCAGAGAGCAACAAAGACCCCACAACTCTGACTTTTAAGGGTTAGAATACATGAAGAAAACCGAGCGTCTTTGGAACGATATAGCATTTTTTTCCCATAAATATTTCTCATGTCAGAAAAAAAAAATGCCTCTTTTCTCCTGCATGAATTTACCAAGCCCCAGTTGGTTAGGATCTTGACAGAACTTTCAACAGATGGTTTTTCAAACCACCACTTAATTCCGGCATTTCAAACCTGGAGCTCAACCGATTCACTTGTTTGCCAAGATTTAAGCCTCTGTGCTTTTCTTTCGCCGCCTCTCTCAGAAGTTAACACTTTTATTTCCAATTCGGTAAAATAGCTGGTAACACTGCGACTTAGTGAGTTTGTCCTTTGTCCTTGAGGCTGCTGGGATTATTTTTGGGGGGGGGGAGCTGGGGGGGGCGAGAGAGAAAATGGCAAAGAATCTCAGAGATGTAGAAATAGCCATTAGGGACCTTGGAGTAATCTTCCAGGTTCCGTTTTGAGCAGAGATATTATCCTTCCGCCGCTGCTGCAAACAATTATCTTCAATTTTTCTCAGGCCTCGTTATATTCAATTGTCTTTCTTCCAGCAGATGGTTAAAAGGTGGAACTGCTGAACCAGCATCTTGCCAGGAGATGAATCCCCGGTTGGCTGTTGAAGGTTCTTTCATTTCGGGAACCAGATTAAGGGCCTAAGTCAGCCAAAGATACTATAGCCTACTTTAATTTTTCCTGAAATGTTTGGCTTTATGGAGGTCAAGAGAGGATGTAATATGGAGCCTCCTTCGACTAGAGTTCAATTCCTAGTGACTTCTTTGACAGTGCAATGGCTTCTCCTCCTACCTTCTACTGGGATTCTCTTAGTCAGTCCTACACTTCAAAGCACCTGAAGGCAGGAAAAGAAACAATGGATGAAAACTAACCAAAGCAACCTAGAAATAAGAAGAAATTTCCTGACAGTGAGAACAATTAATCAGTGGAACAACTTGCCTCCAGAAGTTGTAAATGCTCCAACACTGGAAGTTTTTAAGAAGAGATTGGACAGCCATTTGTCTGAGGTGATGTAGGGTTTCCTGCCTAAGCAGGGGGTTGGACTAGAAGACCTCCAAGGTCCCTTCCAACTCTGTTATTCTATTCTATTCTAGTCAGGGGTGGGATTCAAATTTTTTAACAACCGGTTCTGTGGGCATGGCTAAGTTGGTGGGCGTGTCTTGGTGGTCATGTTACTGGCTCGGTGTGGCCAACTCAGTATCACTCACATCGAGGCATGCATCTCCTCACCTGGTCTCTCATGACTGTGGGGATGCTGCAACAGTCGTAGGTGTGAAAAATGGTCATAAGTCACTTTTTTCAGTGCCATTGTAACTTTGAATGGTCACTCCACACAAGCAAAGTACCAGCAAAGGAAAAAAAACTCCAGAGATGTTCCTGAGACAGGAAGTCTAGTCCTGCCAAGAATGTAATAAGGGTTAATGGAGAGGCAGTTTCTGTAAGCAACACCAGAATGTTTCCTTCCCGCCTTCCTTACAGGATTAGGCCAGTAATTTCTTCTAACAACCGGTTCTCCGAACTGCTTAGAATGTTAACAACCAGTTCTAGCGAATAGGTGCGAACTGGTAGAATCTCACCCCTGATTATAGTCCAAGGGACTTCAAACTTGGCAGGTTTAAGACTTGTGGACTTAAACTCCCAGAATTCCTGAGCTAACATGACTGGAGGAGGAATTCTGTCTTAGTTGCTCCCACAGCCCTGATTTTCTAAAATCTCTTATCCAAGTATAGGTAGATCTCAACTCAACAGTCATTTATTTAATGACTGTCCAAGTTGCAACATCACTGAAAAAAAAGTGAATCATGACTGTTTTCACACTTAGGACTGTTGTAGCTTCCCTGTGGTCAGGTGATCAAAATTTGAACATTTGGCAACTGGCATGTATTTATGACGGTTGCAGGATCCCGGGCACATGTGATCCCCTTTTGGGACCTCCGGACAAGCAAAGTCAATGGGGAAGCTAGATTCACTTAACAACCATCTTGCTAGTTTAACGACTGCAGTGATTCACCTAACAACTGTGGCCAGAAAGGTCAAAAAATGGGTCAAAAGTCACTTAACGACTGTGTTGCTTAGCCAACAGAAATTTGGGGCACAATTGTGGTTGTAAGTGAAGGACTATTTGTACTGAGTATCTATGCCCAGTCAAAGTCTGGTAGGCACTTTGATGCCGGACACCTAAACTTATCTCTGTTGTTTTGAACATGAAGTGAAAAGCTTCTTTAGTAGAGCAGAGCAGAACAGAATAACAGAATCAGGAATAGAATCAGGAACAGAACAGAATAGAACGGAACCAAGAATAGAGTCAGGAATGGAATGGAATAGAATAGAATAGAATAGAATAGAATAGAATAGAATAGGGAATAGAATAGGGAATAGAATAGAATAGAAAATAAAATAGAATAGAATATCAGAATAGAATATCAGAATAGAATAGGGAATAGAATAGAATAGAATAGTGAATAGAAAAGAATAGAATAGGGAATAGAATAGAATAGAATAGAATAGGGAATAGAATAGAATATAGAATAGTACAGAATAGAATATCAAAATAGAATAGAATAGAATAGGGAATAGAATAGGGAATAGAATAGAATATAAAATAAAATAGAATAGAATATCAGAATAGAATATCAGAATACAATAGTGAATAGAATAGAATAGTGAATAGAAAAGAATAGAATAGTGAATAGAATAGAATAGAATATCAAAATAGAATAGAATAGAATAGAAAATAGAATAGAATAGGGAATAGAATAGAATATAGAATAGAACAGAACAGAATATCAAAATAGAATAGAATAGAATAGAATAGAATAGAATAGAATAGAATAGAATAGAATAGAATAGAAGGTAGGGACATTGGATGTCTTCTAGTTAACCCCCTGCTCAGGCAAGAAACCTTATATCATTTCAGACAAATGGATGTCCAAAAAATCTTTCACTGTTGGAACATTTATAACTTCTGGAATCAAGTTGTTCCACTGATTAATTTAAGGAAATTTCTCCTTAGTTCTAAGTTGCTTCTCTCCTTGATTAGTTTCCACCCATTGCTTCTTGTCCTCCCCTCAGGTGCTTTGGAGAATAGCTTGACTCCCTCTTCTTTGTGGAAGCCCCAGAGACATTGGAAGACTGTTATCATGTCACCTGTAGTCCTTTTTTCATCGAACTAGAGATAACCCAATTCCAGCAAACGTTCTTTATATGGCAACCTTTATATGGCAAATATGTTTTAGCAGTGGTTTAATAAAGCAACGAGGCTAGCTGTTGTTTAATTTCTCTCCCGGCGGCTATAAAAGCTGGCAGCTTCCGCCACAATATTTGTCCTACAAAAATTGCCTTCGATTGATTGCTTGCCCTATTTTCTCCATCTTGCGTGTCCACTTGTAATTTCATCATTTGCAAGGGTACGGCTGACGCCCCCCCCCCCTTAAGCATGTTATAATGTAATTAGGCTGAGGGACGCAGCGCAGGAAGAATACTTAAATGATTCATCTGTGGGAACAAAATCGGTTCGTTGATATTTGCAGCATGATCAATCCGAAAGGCACATTTTCAGCATCAGGGTGAGAAAAAGAAAGAAAGAAGAAAGAAAACTGGTCACTGCCCGAAGGAGTTTGACACCGGAGAATAATAGGTTGGTGGAAAGAGGTGGATGTAATTAGGTTCAGTTGAGAGCGAAGTCCAGAATACTCAGTAGAGGAAAAAAAATGAAAAAGAGGCCAGTGAAAATGACCAGAGGCACCAGAGCCTAAGAAGAGAAAAAAGAAGAGTGTTTAGCTGAACAACAGAATGGGATCAGGAAAAAAAAACAGATTACACAGATAATCCTTGATTTCTGGCCATATGGGAGCCTAAAATTTCTTCCAAAAATTTTCAGTTAAGCGTGTATTGGCCTTAAGGTGCTTCGTTTGACTGACTTCTCAGTTTTCAAGTGCAGAGTTGCAGAAAATCCCAGGAATTTCTCCAGAAGTTATGGGTGCTCCACAGAGCTGGTATTCAACAGGTTCTGACCAGTTCTGGAGAACCAGTAGCAGAAATTTTGGGTAGTTCAGGGAACCGGCAAATCCCACCTCTGACTGGCCCCACCCCCATCTATTGTCTGCCTCCCGAGTCCCAGCTGATTGGCTGGGCCTTCTTTTGTTGCCCTGCACAGGAGAACGGAGCTGGAAAGCAAGTTAGTGGGGTGGGGAGGGAATGGGGATTTTGCAGTATCCTTCCTCTGCCACACCCACCAAGCCATGCCCACCAAGCCACACCACGCCCACCAAGCCAAGCCCACAGAACCAGTAGTAAATTTTTTTGAATCTCACCACTGGTGCTCCATCACTGGAGGCTTTCAAAAAGAGACTGGACAGCCATTTGTCTGAAATGATATAGGATCTTCTGCTCAAGTAGAGGGGGTTGCACTAGAACAGGGATCACCAACCTTTTGGAGCTCAGGGACCACCAAACTCATAATTTTAAATCCCGTGGACCAGAGACCCTAGGAAAATCCTCAAAAAAGTCTGCAGGCAAATTCCCCGCCCCGTTTTCCTACCAACCGATCATTCTTTATTTGGGATCACAGGATACCATCTCCAGCTCCATTCTCGGGGGGGTGGGGAGAGAGAGACTTTTGGCTTCATGCAAGGAAAGCAGCAGAAGCAGCAGAAATCTTTCTTTCTCTCCAAACTCCGCCAGAAATGAGTCTTTGTGAGACTTGTCACGCTGGTGCAGCCTCTTGGAGCAGGAGGCCTTGCAGGGTCCCAAAGACTCATATCTGGCGGAGTTTGGGGGAGAGAAAGAAAGACTTTTGCTGCTTTCCTTGTGTGCAGTCAAAAGCAGAAGAAGAAAGAAGTGGAAAGAAGCAGTCCGGTGGCCAGGCCAGGCACGTGGGGCAAGTGGGGCAAGTTCCCCCCTCCGCCCTTTCCCGCCTCCCCTCACTA
Organism: Naja naja; assembly: GCA_009733165.1. Taxonomy (NCBI): domain Eukaryota; kingdom Metazoa; phylum Chordata; class Lepidosauria; order Squamata; family Elapidae; genus Naja; species Naja naja. The sequence goes on from CM019152.1 coordinate 55,025,982, forward strand.
CCTCATGTTGTTCACAATGCAAGCGATGCAAGTCTTGTGTTCCCGCAGGACATGTGGGCGGCACAGCCTTGTGTTCCCATGCAGCCTGGATTAATTGCTTTGGGGGGTGCTTTGGGGCTGACATTTTTCTGTGGATCACCAACATTTTCTCACGGACCACCAGTGGTCCCCGGCCCACTGGTTGGCGACCATTGCACTAGAAGACCGCCGAGGTGCTTTCCAACTCTATTATTATCTGTTCCAAATGCTTGACACGCCTGGATGTCATCTAATTTACTGTTAATGCTGCCATCATTTGGAGTCTGTGTGCCCGAGCACGCAGGCATAATATCAAGCTAAGCCACTGAAGTATGTGTACACATGACCTTATTAATGTAACCTCAGGACCAATTACCATTAAAAGGTCATGCTGTAGCTGGCCAGTTGACCTTTAGCTACCAAATCCGTTTAAGACTTCTCCCTGAAAATGGACTAATTGTTGTTGTGAAGTGAATGCATTACAAAGGCACTTATTTTGCATAACTTGGTGCTCATGCATACATTGAGTATCTCCCCGCAGCCCCAGGCTGTGAGTATAACTACTAATCAAATAAATTGTAGCCTTATCACACAAACGTTGAACTAAGCTGGCAGTCATCGTTTTTAGCTCAAAAACTGCATACTGTCCCCGTTCCTTGGTTTTTTGGGTTTTTTTTGCAATATACAAATATTTTTATTGTTCTGTGTCACAAAGTCCATTTCTATATTGAGCAATGTATTTTCTAGGTGTCCAAAGTGTTAAAATATAAACACCATCATAATCATTAGAATCAGGGGTGGGCTTCAAAAATTTTACCAAAGGGTTCTCTGTCTGGTTGCTGGGTGGGCGTGGTCATGGTGGGCATGGCCTAATCGGCCTCCTGCACCACAGGGGCATTTTGCCCTGAGACTCTAAAGGCTTTTTTCGAGCCTCCAGGAGGGCGAAAACGGCCTTCCCCAAGTTCCGGAGCTCTCTGGAAGCCGGAAACGGGCCCATTTCTGGCCTTCCCAAACTTCTAGGAGGCCTGTTTTTCATCCTCTCCATGCCTCCGTGTGTGTCCTGCATTACCTGCATCCAAAATGGGCCACATGGGGACTCCTGGGAGGGGCCGGGAGGGGTGGGTGGCACCAGCCAGGAGTGGGATTTGGGGGTTCTCTGAACTGCTAGAATCTTAGCTAGAGGATCTCTCGAACCCCTGCGAACCCCCAACAGCCCAGCCCTGTTTATAATCATGTATATATATAAGATAATATAAATGGTTATTAGAAAGTATACTATCTTCCATTTTTTAATGTTTTTTAATATTCAAAGTGGCCAGATTGCAGGTGTGAGAGGGGAAAGACATGCTTATTCACATTTTTTTTTGCAAAAGGCATGCATACACAGCTGCCTTAGAAATAAATAAAATATGTGATCTTTATTTTTCAAGCTGACGTGTGCCCTGCCCTTGCTATTCATTTGAAAAAAAATGCCTTCAGGGAACCATCTCTTGAAATCTCTTTATTGATACAGAAAGTAAAGAAGTAAAATTAGGCTCAGGCACCATGCATCCTCAAAGCTATGCTTTTGAAACTGTAGTAAAAATAAATAAACTATTGCTTGTTTTCAAATCACATTAATAAATAGATTCAATTGGTGGGGTCAGGCTCTGCTTCCCTTCCCCAGGCAGTTAAAATGCCATTAATGCAAAGATTATTCAGCTATTAATTTCTCTTTTTCCCCTTGCACAGCTTCCATTAATTACTGAGCGATGTGTAAATGCTTTAAATCCCTTCAAGAGTTCAGCCGCATGGCTTTGAAATCAAAACGGCTTCTAATTTAGGCAACCACCAATTTCAGATTTTGCCTTCAAAGCACCTAAATTCATCCATTTTTAGCAAAATGCACTGATTGGTTCCCTTCTCCCACTGCTAAAGTCTTAACCCGGGTTGATTTATAAACTGGGTTGCGTGAAAACTTGATGGGATTCCATGAAAATCTAAGACAGTTTTTCCCAGCCATACAACTTCCAGAAGTCCAGGTGGACTTCAATCCCCAGAATTCCCCTGCCAGCAAGGCCATTCCTGCAAATCCTGGCAATAAAACTCATTCATTAGAAGCTGGTGAGGTTGGAAAACACTGGTACCAAGGGAAAACAGGAAAGATTCACTTGAATTCTGCCAGGTTTCTATCCCAAAGGTGCTTTTTCAAGAGGCAACTGGACTTTCTTGTTTTTCTTTAAAGGCGTTTCACTTCTCATCCAAGAAGCTTCTTCAGCTTCTGACAAGGATGGTAGGGAATGGAAAGATTTATACTCCTTGCAGACAGCTGGTCATTTGAATCCTTTTAGAGAGTTGTTGAGGCCACTTGGAGGTTTGTCTGTGGCCTCAGGGCCACCTGAGTAGTGCAAACGGGTGTGGAGCCTTCCTGGAACTGCTGAAAGGACGGTGTTGCAAACCCTGAGGGTGCAAACAAGTGCTTCAACACTGGAGGTTTTTAAGAAGAGACTGGACATCCACTTGTCTGGAATGGTACCTGAGCAGGGGGCTGGACTAGAAGACCTCCAAGGTCCCTTTCTTTTATTCTATTCTGGATGAAGCAGCACTTAAGTTCCTGCAATCTGTTTTACGCAGTTTCAGAATACTTTCCCCGATTCTTTGCAAAACAGCAAAATGAATTCTTGGCAATCCTTCAGAGAGGAGGCTATGTCAGGCTCTTTGACCTCTGCCTCTAATTGGAAGTGATTTTTTTCCCTCCCAAATGCAATTCTCACAGAGTCTCTTTAATAAGATGAATGGGAGAGTAAAGGGGGAAGGTTGGGATCACAACATTTCTAGAGGCTGAATTATTTCCCAGTTCGAACAATCTATAGTGAAGTATACTGAGGTTTTTTAACTGCCTCAGGCCAGGTGGTAGAACCTGTTTGCTGATAACAGTTGCTTGCAACTTGTTAGTTGACATAACTGTCTCCTAAATCTTTATCAGCCGAGGAACTGACTGTTATAATTATTTTAGGCCTTGCAGGGTGTTATCAGAACTGGTTGCAGGATTTTATTGGCTCAATAGAAGTTATTTCCCTTGGTGCTTGAAGGACCACAGGGAAGAATCAGTGGTCTTTGAGAATGCAGGGCCTAAAAGGGTTTCTCAACCTGTGGTAACTTGAATGGTCACTAAGCAAACTGTTGTAAGTTGAAGACGACCCGTATCATCTTTTCATGGCTAAATATTGCACCTAACATTTTCTCAAAGCAACGTAAGTAAAAATAAGTAACCAAATAAGCACTACTAACTCATGAGTAGAAAAAAAACCCCTTTCTATGTTAAGATATTTGGAGAGGATGGACATTTTCTTTCTTTTCCAACCACGTTTAAGCTCCTCTTTAGATTTATATTTATGTTGAGACTTTGGGAAAAGTTCAGAGAAGAGCAACCAAGATGATCAAAGGCCTGGAGATTAAAACATATAAAGAACAGCTGCAGGATTTGGGTTTGGCTAGTCTAAAGAAAAGAATTAGGGGTGACATGATAGCAGTATACCAGTATTTGAGGGGCTGCCACAAAGAAGAGGGGGTCAAATTATTCTCCAAAGCACCAGAGAGGGCAGGACAAGAAACAACGGTTGGAAACTGATTAAAGAGAGAAGCAACCTGGAATTAAGGAGAAACTTTAACAGGAGGGAGGACAATTGTAGTGGAACAGCTGGCTTCAGAGTTGTGGGTGCTTCATCCCTGGAGGCTTTTAAGAAGAGACTGGACAGTCACTTGTCTGAAATGGTATGGGTGCTGCTGCTTGGCAGGGGGCTGGACTCCAGGTCCCTTCATTCTCCATTCATTCCCTATTTCTATTCTGTTCTATTCTATTCTATTTCCATTTCCTATTCCATTCCATATTTTTCCTATTTCCTATTCCTATTCCATTTCCCTATTTTCCATTCCATTTCCTATTCTATTTCCTATTCTGTTCTATTCATTCTATTTCTTTTCCTATTCCTTTCTATTCTATTCTATTTCTATTTCCTATTCTGTTCTATTCTATTCTATTTCCTATTCTGTTCTATTTCCTATTCTATTTCCTATTCTGTTCTATTCTATTCTATTTCTATTCTATTCTATTCTATTCTATTTCTATTCTATTCTGTTCTATTCTATTTCCTATTCTGTTCTATTTCCTATTCTATTTCCTATTCTGTTCTATTCTATTCTATTTCCTATTCTGTTCTATTCTATTTCCTATTTCCTTCTATTTCTTCTATTTCCATTTCTATTTCCTATTCTATTTCCTATTCTATTCTATTCTATTTCTTTCCTATTCTGTTCTATTCTATTCTATTTCCTATTCTGTTCTATTCTATTCTATTTCCTATTTCCTATTCTATTCTATTTCCTATTTCCTATTCTGTTCTATTCTATTCTATTCTATTTCCTATTCTGTTCTATTCTATTCTATTCTGTTCTATTCTATTCTATTTCCTATTCTATTCTGTTCTGTTCTATTCTATTCTATTCTATTCTATTCTATTCTATTCTATTCTATTCTATTCTATTCATGGAAGGCAGTAAGGCCAAAATACAAAAGTCAAAGAATTTGAGGAAGGAAGAATTGAAATTTGGGATCCCGCCTTGTCTGACATGTTGCCTCTATCATTTGCCATTTTGTTCAAGAACTCACAATTTCACCCTCTTTCTTTCTTTCTTTCTTTGCTTCTTTCTTTCTTTCTTTCTTTCTTCCTTTCTTTCTTTCTTTCTGAGCTTAAGCTTGGAACAGAATTTTATAAAGGAGCCTACTCAACAGCTCGTATTCACCTTAGCAAAACCCAAGGGTGGAAAGTCTGGTGAAGAATTTATTTTATCAATTCATCCCCATCCTCCTTTCTCCTTCACCTCTCCTGTTCCAGTTCCCATCCTTGCTGGCTGTCTCTTATTTTTGGATTTTGGTTGAGTAATTGATTTGGGAGAAGTTGTGTGCCAATAAAGGCAACAGCTTTCTAAGCAGAAACGTTAGAGGCCCGAGCCGTTTGATCAATTATGTTTACTCAGAGATGGAAGAAAGCATTCCCGCTGTGATGGAATGGAAGGATTACTTTTGTGTCTGTCAGCAACTAAAAGCCGCTAGAAAGTGGAGGGGGTTGTGAATGCACAGCACAAGCACTGGCATCAGCCTTGGTTGAACATCTCATGAAGAAAGTGTGTACAGGAGGTCAGTTCAAAGATCCATGCCAGTAGCTGGCTTGCCTCTGACTCATCCTGCTGCTTCAGAAGGTTTTCACTGAACAAACTTTGCTTGTCAAAACTCTTAATGGCAAATAGAATTGTATTTGCACAAAATTGGAAGAGTGAAGAGATACCTACAGATGAGAATGTGATTAGGAAAATATAAGAATGTGTGGGAATGAGTAGATTAACGCTGGCAATGAAGGAGACAGAGCAAACCAAATATTATATGGTATGGGATCTATTTTACCAATGGTTGAATAATAAAAATGGAAGTTAGAAATAGGGAAACAAAATAAAGAAGATATGCTGAAAGAGATAAGTAAAGATTATGACTAGCATGTTGAATATTATTATGTTAATATTGTAGAATTAATATGGAAAATATTATTATGTTCAAGATTGCAGAATCAATATTAATATGACAAAGGAGTTGTAATTTTGATTGTTGCTTAACAAAGATATTTGTACCCAGACAACACACTGTTCAAGTGAAGGTGGAATGATTATATTAAAATAAGCTATCTATCTCCTATCTGTCTATCTGTCTCCTATCTATCTCTATCTGTCTGTCTGTCTATCTGTCCCTGTCTATCTGTCGTCTGTCTGTCTGTCTGTCTGTCTGTCTATCTGTCTCCTGTCTGTCTGTCTGTCTCCTATCTGTCTCCTGTCTGTCTGTCTGTCTATCACATCTGTCTGTCTCTGTCTGTCTGTCTGTCGTCTGTCTGTCTGTCTGTGTCTGTCTTCCTGTCTATCTATCTGTCTGTCTATCTCTATCTGTCTATCTGTCTCCTATCTATGTCTCCTATCTGTATCTGTCTATCGTCTATCTATCTGTATCTATCTATCTGTATCTTCTGTCTATCTGTCTGTCTGTCTGTCTGTCTATCATCTATCATCTTCCTATCTGTCTGTCTGTCTCTGTCATCTATTCCATCTGTCTGTCTGTCTATCTGTCTATCTATCTATCTCTATCTGTCTGTCTGTCATCTATCTTTATCTGTCTATCTGTCTTCTGTCTGTCTATTTATCTATCTGTCTTTCTGTCTGTCTGTCTGTCTATCTATCTATCTATCTATCTATCTATCTATCTATCTATCTCCCTATCTATCTATCTATCTATCTATCATGTCTATCTGTCTGTCTGTCTGTGGTGGCATAGTGGTTAGAATGCAGTATTGCAAGCTACCTCTGCCCACTTCCAGGAGTTCGATTCTGACCAGCTCAAGGTGGACTCAGCCTTCCATCCCTCTGAGGTCAATAAAATGGGACCCAGATTGTTGGGGCAGGAGGCTGACTCTGTAAACCACTTAGAGAGGGACTGTAAAGCACTAATGAAGCTGTATACAGGTAATCCTCAATTTACAACAGCTCCTTTAGTGACCGTTCAAAGTTACAACGGCACTGAAAAAAAGTAAGCTGTGACCATTTTTCCCGCTTACAACCGTTGCTTTGTCCCTGTGGTTACAATTCAGGTGCCTGGCAAGGGGTTTTGCGACCTTTTGACAAGCAAAGTCAATGGGGAATCCAGATTCACTTAGCAACCATATTACCAACTTAACAAGAAAAGTCCTAAAATGGGACAGCACATATTTCGCTCTACGACGTAAATGTTGGGCTCAGTTGTGGTTGTAATTGTTAATGTCACTTTATAATGCCTTGGTAAGGCCACACTTGGAATACTGCATTCAGATTTGGTCGCCACGATGTAAAAAGGATTCTGAGACTCCAGAAGAGTAGTGCAGAGAAGAGCAACAAAGAGGATTAGGGCACTGGAGGCTAAAACATGTGAAGAACGGTTGCAGGAACTGGATATGTCTGATGAAAAGAAGGATTAGAGGAGACAGGATAACAGTGTCCCCATATCTCAGGGGCTGCCCCAAAGAAGATGGAGTCAAGCTATTCTCCAAAGCACCAGAAGGCAGGACAAGAAGCAACAGGTGGAAACTAACCAAGAAGAGAAGCAATCTAGAACTAAGGAGAAATTTCCTGACAGTTAGAACAATTAATCCGTGGAACAGCTTGCCACCAGAAGTTGTGAATGCTCCAACACTGGAAGTTTTTAAAAAGATGTTGGATAACCATTTGTCTGAAGTGGTGTAGGGTTTCCTGCCTGAGTAGGGGGTTGGACTAGAAGACCTCCAAGGTCCCTTCCAACTCTGTTATTCTATTCTATTCTATTCTACTCTACTCTACTCTACTCTACTCTACTCTACTCTATTCCTTGAAGACTACCTGTATAAGTGTTATGGCTATTGCTATTCTTCCTTTGCCGAGTAACCTTTTGAAATACTATAGGTCCCTGCAGGTCCCTGTGGACCTGTTGTATATAGTGACAAATGCACCCTTGTGATTTTCATGTCTAAAATGTACGCTCTAATGAATTCAGCCTTTGACATCTGGCAACAAAGCAATTGTCCTAAGGCTAAATAACAATTCCCTTCGGGCCTGGATTATTGGTTTCTCAGCTATGGAGAATTTGTTTTTTTTTCAAGTAACGCCTAAACTTTGAAATGTCTTTTGGAAGCAAGCCTTTTGATTGACAGCTGCTCTGAGCTTCTCTGTAAACACTTCATATGTAATTATAGCCAGCTAATTGCTCGGCATTTTAGTGCCTTTGCCTCGGCCGTTCCTGCCATTTTTTTTATGGCTGGTGCTGTCATTACTGCAGCGAAAGTGCAACCCACATGGGATCTCAGTACAGGTAGTCCTTGGCTTACAACGGCTCACTTAGCAACCTTTCAAAGTTATGATGGGCGTTGAAAAACAGCCCTGGCAATCAGCTCCTATTTATGGCTGTTGGCAACATCCCTGCAGTCACATGGCCACCGTTTATTACATTTTTACCCCAAGCTTGCATTTACTGCCAACAATAGATTCGCTTAGTGACCATGTCATTCACTTAATGACCACAGCAAAAAAAAGGGTCTTAAAATCAGGCATAAAATGGAAAGCTCAATTACGGTGCTAAGTCAAGGACCATCTCTATTGTAGATGCTGTCCATTTTTCAGGAGGGAAAAGTAAAGCAGGCACCATTACAGAGAAGGCTGACTTCTGGTAATTACTAAATTATCCTGTTTTGTCATTGTTTTAAGTTAGAATAGAATAGAATTCTTTATTGGCCAAGTATGATTGGACACACAAGGAATTTGTCTCTGGTGCATTAAGAATGGAGTGGAGTGGCAGGGCAGGGCAGTACACAGCAAAGAGAAGAGTCAAGAGAAGAGACAAGAGTCAAGAGAAGAGTCAAGAAGAGTCGAGAGAAGAGAAAGGAGAAGGGAAGAGACGAGTCAAGAGAAGAGTCAAGAAGAATCGAGAACAGTCAAGAGAAGAAAAGAGATAAGAGTCGAGAAGAGAAAGAGAAGAGAAGAGTCAGGAGTTGAGAGAAGAGTCGAGAAGAATCAAGAAGAATCAAGAAGAGTCAAGAGAAGAGTCAAGAGAAGAGAGAAGAGTCAAGAAGAGTCAAGAGAAGAGTCAAGAGTCAAGAGACGAGAAGAGTCAAGAAGAGTCAAGAGAAGAGTCAAGAGACGAAAAGAGAGAAGAGTCAAGTCAAGAGTCAAGAGTCAAGAGACAAGAAGAGAAAAGAGTCAAGAAGAGTCAAGAGAAGAGTCAAGAGACAAGAAGAGAGAAGAGTCAAGTCAAGAGTCAAGAGTCAAGAGACAAGAAGAAAGAAGAGTCAAGAGAAGAGTCAAGAGAAGAGAGAAGAGTCAAGAAGAGTCAAGAGAAGAGTCAAGAGTCGAGACGAGAAGAGAGAAGAGTCAAGAAGAGTCAAGAGAGATCAAGAGATCTAGAAGAGAGAAGAGTCAAATGAAGAGTCAAGAGTCAAGAGACAAGAAGAGAAAAGTGTCAAGAAGAGTCAAGAGAAGAGTCAAGAGACAAGAAGAGAGAAGAGTCAAGTCAAGAGTCAAGAGTCAAGAGACAAGAAGAAAGAAGAGTCAAGAGAAGAGTCAAGAGTCAAGAGAAGAGAAGAGAGAAAGTCAAGAAGAGTCAAGAGAAAAGTCAAGAAGAGAAGAGAAGAATGGGGCTTGAAGGGACCTTGGAGGTGTTCTAGTCCAACCCCCTCAAGCCGGAAACCCTATATGATGGCTGCTTTACAACTGCAGTGTTTACTGAACAAACACCGTTTTATGACCATTATAATTTGTGGCGGTAATGGATAGTCTCCATTATGGTTATAAGAACTATTTGTATAATGTTTCTGCGGTGGCACGATGGTTTGCCCAATGGCTGTTATAAAAAAGGCACTTTTCTGGTATTGTATAAACACACACACACACACACGTACGCACACCTTGTAGAGACGGCTTTGAAGTCTTCAACATTCAAAATGCCCTTCTCCAGACCAATTACGAGCTGATTTCTATCCCCTTTGGAAAGCTATAACCTTCCATCGAAGATAGGTTATTCTGTGAAAGATGAAAAAAAGCTTTGCTGCGGGTTAGCGTTTTCAATTTTCCCAGGAGAAAATTTTTGTGCATTTGGATGACCTCGAAGAACATGTACTCAATAATGGGACAACCCCAGGCAAGAATCTCGCTGGCTCTTGATCAGGTCAAGGATCACAAAACAATTAACTACTAGCAGTTTTCAGCTCTTCAGAGAACAAGCAAAGGTGATGGCCCTTCCACTTGCGTGTTGGCTTCCATTGGGTCGAATCCAAAGAGCCTTCAGTGTGTTGCTGACACGCTGTTCTGGGTAATTTCTTGGAACTTGATATTATCCATTTTTTTAAAAATCACCTCTGGTTCACTAGAAAGACTGTCAACTTTTCCTTCTGTTCTTGGCTTCCAAGTTCAAAGTTCAAGTTCAAACCTTTATTGTCAAGAGTCAAGAGTCAAGAGAAGAGAAGAGAGAAGAGAACATGTGTAAAATGAGATTGGCTAAGCCTCCCTTCGTGCACCCCACCCCAACACAATACAACTCACAGTGAAGACAGAGAATCCGTAACCCAAGCAATCCTACTAACAAACACACTATTCTATTGCACCATGTGAACTTAGTGCACGTCGTGCCAGCCACGCAAGTCACTCATACTGTGTTGTTGTAAGCAGTTGGTGGGATTCAAATTTTTTTACTGCTGGTTCTGTGGGTGTGGCTTGGTGGGCGTGGTGTGGCTAGGTAGGCATGGCAGGGAAAGGATACTGCAAAATCCCCATTGCCTCCTCACCCCTCTAACCTGCTTTCCAGCTCCGTTCTCCTGCGCAGAGCAACAAAAGAAGACCCAGCTAATTAGCTGGGACTTGGGAGGCAGAGGATGGATGGGGGCGGGGCCAGTCAGAGGTGGTATTTGCCAGTTCTCCGAACTACTCAAAATTTCCACTACCAGTTCTCCAGAACTGGTCAGAACCGGCTGAATACCACCTCTGGTTGTAAGGTCATTTTCCACCCACAAGTATGTGTCATGTCAACAGCCGCCCCAATTGTTTGGGCACCAGGGACCAGTTCCATGGGGGCAGAAAACTTCCACAGACTGGTACTTTTTTTTAAAATTCATATTTATATCCCGCTCTTCTCCGGAGACCCAGGGTGGCTTACGATTTTTGGGATACAACCCAATGCGCTCAGCAATAGCCTTCATTCCATTGTATACGCCTGCTTATTACTAAGCGGCATTTTTATGAAGTCAGCTTATTGCCCCCAACAATCTTGGGTCCTCAATTTACCTACCCCGAGAGGATGGAAGGCTGAGTCAACCTTGAGCCTGGTGGGATTCGAGCCTGCAGTAATTGCAGGCAGCTGGAACTTAAGTGCTAGGCATTTAACAGCCTGCACCACCAAGGCTCCACTTGGCTGTGTCCCGAAGGTTGAAGACCCCTGTCAGGGTTCCAAGTAATAAATCCATTGCAAGCAAAACTCCAAGGCAGTTAGATGCTTCAAAGTATAGCTTTATTGGAAATACCATATTGCCACGTATCTGGTGAAAACCGACTCTGAGAAATCCCGTGGTTTTTCACCTAATTAAAAGTCAAAAGTTTGTTCTCTCAATCCCAACCAATCAGTCACATGGTCCAATCCAGGCGCTGCCTGATGGTCCGGTGACATCACATCTCCTTCCTCCGACCAGGTGTGAGAACGTTCTTGGTTCCCAAGAGGAAGTATTTTATTTTGATTACACAAGCCCAGCTGTCTCTAATCCCCCATCCCTCAACTCCAGTGTGATTGTCATGCCCGCATCAGAGTCTGAATTTACGGGGGAAGATGAGCTGGAACAAGAGCCGACAGAGATCGAGAGGGCGGCTCCGTTGGCTTTGGAGGAAACTGGGGAAGGGGCAGAGTCATTTCGGGCAGAGCTTGTCAGGGCTTGGAGACAGGGACGAGCAGGAGAGACAGAGCTCAGGTGATGAGCAAGGACCACCCCCTCCTGATCCTAGAGCACGGAGAGAAGAGAGAAGCTGAGAACAGCGCATACTGAGCCAGCTATGAAGCAGGAGAGTGACCCCCCTTCACAAGGCACACTTGGGGACTAAGATGAAAGGAGGTGCTGGTGGGAGGGGAATAATTGTTGAATCTATGGAGCCTCGTGTGTAGTTGCCGACGCCTGGAGATTATTGTGCTCTATCTTGTGGGGCTTGCCCGGTTTGCCTGCTTCACTGAACTTCTGGCTCTGGTTACTGTTTTGCAAACCTGGCTTACTGGACTACTGGCCCTGGTTACTGTTTGGCTAATCTTGCTTACTGGACTACACGTAGCCAGAGGCTGCAGAAGGTACATGTGAGAGCTTTGTTCCAGGACTTGTAGTAAAAATGTTTGGGGAATGTTTGGGGGCAAAGTTGGAGCAATAAAGGGGAGTTAGCAGAGGTGGTATTCAGCCAGTTCTGACCAGTTCTGGAGAACCGGTAGCAGAAATTTTGAGTAGTTTGGAGAATCGGCAAATCCCACCTCTGACTGGCCCTGCCCCCATCTCTTCTCTGCCTCCTGAGTCCCAGCTGATCGGCTGGGTCTTCTTTGTTGCCCTGCACAGGGGAATGGAGCTGGAAAGCAGGTTAGAGGGGTGGGGAGGGAATGGGGATTTTGCAGTATCCTTCCCCTGCCACGCCCACCAAGTCACGCCACGTCCACCAAGCCATGCCCACAGAACCAGTAGTAAAAAAATTTGAATACCACCACTGGGAGTTAGACCTGTTCTCTCTCTGGGTTGGTTTCGTGCCACGCGCCGGGTCATCACAGTGGCAGCACTGATGCTCCAAAATGGCTTCAGCCAGGCCAGCTTCAGGGTTGACAACCCTTTCATCAAGTAACTGAAAGGGAGACAGAAGAAGGATCACAAGATACAGATAGTCCAACCACAACTGAGCCCAAGATTTCTGTTCTGTGAATTTTAAGTGAATTTTACGATCTTTCTTGCCAAAGTCGTTCAGTGAATCACTGCAGTTGTTAAGTTAGTAGCATGGTTGTTACACAAATCTGGCTTCCCCATTCTGACTTTCCTTGTCAGGGGTTTGCAAAAGTTGTTCATATGACCCTGTCATAAATACATGCCAGTGGCCAAGCCTCTGAATTAGGGAGTCGGCTGCTGCCTTCAGAGAGTGTGGGGGCTGGCAGCAGCGATGAGGAGGTTCCTGAGCAGCCTGTGCCAAGTGTGCATGCGGGCAGAGCTGCTCATAGGAAATAGCAGCTGCAACAGCACGGGCGACTCAGGAGTAAGGCTGCAAGGTAATGGCCCCTCCTTCAAGAAGATAAAAGCCAGCTGTGAAAGTAACATACTTTGCAGAAGGCAAAGATGTTTTGAAACTCCAGCCTTGTGGACATTCCAGTATCCTGAGTTTGTATTTGAAGATTCTTATTTTGCAAATTATTTCTTGTCTGTTATCTTTTGGCAAGTCTTGCACAGTTTGGCAAAGCTTGTGCTTATCACAGCTAATTATTTTGTAAAGCATTACAAGGTTTCTGTTCTATTTGAATTGTGTTTGATTTGTCGGAAAAGGCACGGGTCAGAACACACACCAGCACTGTCAAGTTAGGCCTTTTTTCTTAATTTTTGACACATTGAGCCCAAAAAGTTTCCCACCACTGGATTATCCTATCAAGGAGGAAAGCACAAAATAGAAACAAAGATTTTTGATAAAACTCTTTAAGGTTTACTGTCCCTTATCCCAATACCCACTCCAGAATTCATACAGAAAGAGGAATCCATAAATTTTCAGCCCCCAAATAACACTGATTGTTGTTTTGAAGCTGTGATATTCTCAGTAGGTGTTTTGCAAGAACCTTTTGTGGCCAAAAGCAATTTAGCAAACCACTGGAGTTCTGATTGTCTTCAAGATGCTTTAGAATAGGATGTGAAGGGCAGCTGGAATCCTGTCCAGTTTTTCTTCATAAAGAGAAGAGCCATTTTGCAACAATAAGCTAAACTTGGGTTATTAAAGTACGATGCTCTAAAAGGCTTTGTGCTGAGGCAGCCCAGCTCTTTAGCAAATGGGAAATGAATCAATAGACAGCATTTAACCATCTGGGGGATCTAATCTGCTTGTCATTATAAAACTTTCTGGTTCTTGGATAGCAAGTCCAAATACTCCTTCAAACTTTAAACAGCCAAAAGCTTTATTATTTGTATTTTAAATCATTAAACCATCACACTGAGGGCAGGACAAGAAGCAATGACTCTTGATTAATGTATCTTTTCTTTTATGTACACTGAGAGCATTTGCACCAAGACAAATTCCTTGTGTGTCCAATCACACTTGGCCAATAAAGAATTCTCTTCTCTTCTCTTCTCTTCTCTTCTCTTCTCTTCTCTTCTCTTCTCTTCTCTTCTCTTCTCTTCTCTTCCCTTCCCTTCCCTTCTCATCTCTTCCCTTCCCTTCCCTTCCCTTCCTTCCCTTCCCTTCTCATCCTTCCCTTCCCTTCCCTTCCCTTCCCTTCCTTCCTTTCCCTTCCCTTCCCTTCCCTTCCCTTCCTTCCCTTCCTTCTCATCCTTCCCTTCCTTCCTTCATTCCCTTCCCTTCCCTTCCCTTCCCTTCTCCTCCTTCCTTCCCTTCCTTCCCTTCCCTTCCCTTCTCTTCTCTTCCCTTCTCATCCCTTCCCTTCCCTTCCCTTCCTTCCCTTCCCTTCCCTTCCCTTCTCATCCTTCCCTTCCCTTCCCTTCCCTTCCCTTCCCTTCCTTCCCTTCCCTTCCCTTCCCTTCCCTTCCCTTCTCTTCTCTTCTCTTCTATTCCAATGGGTGGAAGCTTATCAAAGAGAGATCCCACCTAGAACTAAGGACAAATTTCCTGACAGTGAGAACAATTGATCAGTGAAACGGCTGGCCTCCAGAAGTTGTGGGTGGCTCCAACACTGGAGGTTTTTAAGAGGAGATTAGACAACCATTTGCCTGGAATGTCATAGGAGCTTCTGCTTGTGCAGAAGGTTGGACTAGAAGACCTCTGAGGTCCCTTCCAACTCTGTTGTTCTGTTAAGGGAACTGGGTATGTCTAGCCTAACAAAGAGAAGGTTTACAGGTGACATGGTAACTATCTTCCAGTATTTGTCCGGAATGGTATCAGGGCTCCTGCTTAAGCAGGGGGTTGGACTAGAATAAGGATGTCAAACTCAATTTCATTGAGGGCTGCAGCAGGGTTGCGTTTGACCTCAGGGAACCCGGGTGGGCTTGGCCATGGTGGGCATGGCCAGTTTGAGGTCACCCATGTCGGAGGCGCCTGTTGTGGCCCGAGTGCTCTGCCAATGAAAACGGGCTCCCAAGCTCCGTTTTCAGCCACGACAGCCTCCTGCAACCCTCTGCCAGTGAAAACGGGTTTGGGGGGGCCTGCGTCAGAGTGTTGTAGGAGGCCGTCGTGGCTGAAAATGGAGCCTGAGAGGGCTGCACGTGGCCCTCCCAAGCTGTGTTTTCTCTGGCAGAGTGTTGCAGGAGGCCATTGCGGCTGAAAACAGAGCCTGGGAGGGCCGTGCGTAGCCCTCCCAAATTCCGTTTTCTCTGGCAGAGTGTTGCAGGAGGCTGTCGCGGCTGAAAATGGAGCCTGGGAGGGCTGCGCGTAGCCCTCCCAAGCTCCGTTTTCTCTGGCAGAGTGTTGCAGGAGGCCGTCAGGGCTGAAAACAGAGCTCTTTTCGTTGGCAGAAGCACTGCGGAGCCATTCCTTTGCTGTTTCCAGGGTGGCCCCATGGGCCAGACCTAAACACTCCACAGCCTGGATCCAACCCCTGGTCCTAGAGTTTGACACCTGGGTACTAGAAGATCTCCAAGGTCCCTTGTGTTATTCTGTTACACTTGTACAGTCAAGGATATCATTTATGTGACAGTTACATTGTTATTTATTTTTCTCCCTCTTTCTTTTTCTTAAGGGCAATTCTGGCCTGGGGTTCAGTATTGCTGGAGGAACAGATAACCCACATATCGGGGATGATCCCGGAATATTTATTACTAAGATAATACCAGGAGGAGCTGCTGCAGAGGATGGAAGACTCAGGTAATTTGTTCTTTTATCTTCTAAACATAGAATCTATGTGATACTGCGCCATGCTTTTGAAACAGGCTAAATTGTGCCCTGTCTAAAGTACAGGTAATCCTCCACTTACAACCACAATCGGGGACCAGAATCTCCATTGCTAAACAAGATTAAGAGAGTCACCCCCATTTTTTTGCCATGGTGGTTCAGCAAATCATTGTGATTGTTAAGCCAATCATGCAGTCGTTAAACGAATCTGGCTTCCACCATTAACTTTGCCTGTTGGAAGTTGTTTGGAAAAGTCGCAAATGGCGTTCACATGACCCCGGGATGCTGCAACCCTCATAAAAGCATGCTGAGCACCTGAATTTTGATCACATGATGGTGGGGAATGATACAACTGTCGTAAGTGCAAGGACTAGTTCTTAGTCCCTTTTTTCAGTGCCACCATACGTTTGAACAGTGAATGGTTGTAAGTCACCTTTGCTTGGTGTCATGCCCCTGTTGGAGCCTGAATCTGCAGGGGAAGACAAGCTAGGATCTTGAACTGGAGCCGACAGAGATCAAGGGGACGGCTTCATTGGCTTTGGAGGAAAATGGGTAGGAGCAGGTCGAGTCAGGCCAGGGCCTTTCAAGATTGGGACAGCTTTTAGGCAGGGAGGAACAGGGGCAGGATGACCAAGAGAAGCTAAGCAGTGAACATGAGAGACAGAGCTCAGGCAATGACCAGGGACCACCCCCTCCTGATCCTTGAGCACGGAGAGTGGAGAGAAGACGGGAACAGATTGACCCAGCTACTCAGGAGGAGAGCACCATGCCCCTCTCCACAAGGCACACCCAGGGACTGAGCCTTAAGAAGACGCTGTGGAGAGGGGCATTTGTCAGGAACAAACGCTGAATTCCTGGAGTGTTGAGTGCCGTCGCTGAGTTTAAATTTTCCTGGATTTCCTGCTTTCTTCCTGGCTTCCTGGATTAATTGCCTTGCTCCTTTGCTTCCTGGACTCATTGACTTGCCCTGCTGGGTTTCTTGCTTTGCAGTCATGGTGCTCACAGCGTTGGGCTGGACTACTTGCAGCCTGCAGGCTGCTGGAGGTGTGTGTATGTGTCATCACTTTGCCAGAAAAGTGGGAGCGTTTGGGGAACTTTGCAGCAATAAAGGGGCAGTTTGAACTGTCACCTGCCTGTGTTGCCTCTGTGCCTTGCCCCGGGTCATCACACTTGATTTTTCTCTGTTTTTTCTCATTCTAATCCATTTCTTGAGATGCTTTTTCATCCAAGGGTTCGCTTGTTCAGTGACGTTCATGATTTAATATGTCTTTTCCTCCAAGCTAAGGGATTTCAAACATCCTATTTTTTTTCCCCAGTAAGGAAAGAATTTAAACCTCTGCATCATTTGGATTGCTCTCTGCATTCAGAGATTGGATCATCTTGGCCATGCTTGCTTTGGTTGGGTTTGTCAGTTGGAACCTTGACAAATGGCTTCCTTAGCTCTTTGTTCTTTCTTCTTTAAAAAAAGAACCTTACAATTTAGTGTGCAAATACCTATACAAAAAGGGCAAATTCCACATGAAGCATTATTAGAAAGGGATTGGAATTAAATCTCCCCATACTTTAATCTATCTATCTATCTATCTATCTATCTATCTATCTATCTATCTATCTGTAGGTGGGATCTTGTAGACAGATCTCATACACCATATTTGGAGGAGGGGGAAAGTTATAATCATGTAGAGCAGAGTGATGTTGAACTGGCCATGCCCATCCTGTCCATGTTGTGACCAAGGCTTCCTGAGACCGTAATTTAGCAGAGGCTTAGTTAAAACAAATCTTGTTTAATTTCAGTGCTGGGAATTATGTTTATTCCCATCTGGTAATGAGTCCCAAACAGTCTCTCGAGATAAGTACCCGCCTTTCTTTCCTTTCAATTGCTGCCAACAACTAGAGTGCCAAATGAATTATAAAAAAACAACTGAAGTACAAAGTCCACACAGAGCTTCAAGGATTAATCTGAACAGAACGAACAACTTTGCTTCCTGCAAAGGTTTCTTCACCTTTGCCTGTCCTTTATTCCTTATTGGAGGGGCAATCACTTCCAAGCCTTACTCTTGAGTCGCCCCTTTTGTTTCAGCTGCTCTTGCCTTCTGGCAGCTCTGCGCACACGCGCACTGAGAACAGGCTCCCCTGGGTCCTCTGCTTCACTGCTGCCAGACTCCGGAAGCTCCGGAGTCAGCACCCCACTCCCAAATGGTCCTGGCCCCATCTCTGCATCAGACGCAGGACCCTCGTCCGAGTCCTCTACAGACTCCCTGACTGGTCCCCGTTCTTCCCCACTGTCTGATTCCGCTGCTGTCTGCACAAGCTGCTGGGGAAGCACAATAGGCCACTACCACCCCTGAGGTCAAACACAGCCCTGTTGCAGCCCTCAATGAAATCGCATTTGACACCCCTGTTTTATGCAGTCAACTGTGTATTATGAAGCTACTGGTGAGGAAAGCAAACACGTTTGTAATCCTATATTTCCTCTTTAATAATATACGCTGCCAGTTAAAGAGAACCCGGAGTTGTGCCTGTGTTGCAAAGTAGCGTTCATGGATTTACAGTCTTACCGATACTTGTCAGTGCTGCTGTTGGAAGATTTTAGAAACCATAAATTGGGAGAGAGAAAAAATCCACGTTAGAGCTTGAAAGGCCAAAGATTGATGAAGCAGAGAACTGCTGACCACAGTTGGTCCATTAATCAGCTTAATTGATAGCTCTCTTCCTAGATCCTAGCAGGACTCCATTAGCTGCTGGTGAGCCTGATAAAAACCCACAAATTCCTGGGTCTTGCTGATATTTGTTTGTTTGCTGGTTCTTAAAATTATTTGCCATCCATCTTCCTTTCCTGGACCAGGATCCCCTGCGCTCAGTCGTTCAATCCCTACTCATCTCATGACTGGACTACCGATATGCGCTCTACGGGGGGCTCCCTGGAAGAGCATTTGAAAGCTACAGCTGGGGCAGAGTGTGGCCGCTTGGGTAGTTTTTGGGGAGCAAGAATGGCACTTGTGACACCACTGCTCTGTGAGCTGCATTGGTTACCAGTCTGCTTCTGGGTACAATTGAAGCAGAGGTGGTATTCAGCCAGTTCGGACCGGTATGGAAATTTTGACCAGTTTGGAGAACCGGCAATTACCACCTCTGACTGGCCCCGCCTGCCCACCCCCGCCATGACCTCTCCTGTATTCCCTTGTTTTTTTAGCTCAGCTGATTCACGCGGATTGCCGCACCTCAGCTGAGCTAAAAAAACCAGCTCAGGCAGCTCACCAGTGTTGTCAGAGTCAGTATTTGAGCCTGTGCACATAGAACTTGGAGGAAAAAATTTGGAAACCCACCACGGAATTGAAGGTGTTGGTGATCACCTTGAAAGCCCTTCATGGCGAGTGAGGAGATCCCCACAGAAGAAAAGATAATAAAAATTTTAGAATGTGCAGAAATGAACAAATTAACATTTGAAATAAAAGAAAAGGAAGACACTGAATACTCTGAGGTATGAGATCTGTTTTATCGATGGTTAAATGAGAGAAACGAGAGTTAGAACTTCAAAATCAACAAAAGAAAGATTCATTTTAATATTAGGATTGATCACTGTAACTTATTAATCTTAATTAATTTTGATTAGTACTAATAATATGTATCAATATTATGAGGCAAAAGCACTGTTATTATAAGATTACTATTAGAGAATACTATGATTATTAAGATGGTGAATATTTACTCAGAAGAATTGTAACCAGACAAAACACTGTTTATATGGATGTTGAACATGTTGCTCTTTTACTTATATTAATACAAATAAAATATACTTTTTAAAAAAATGAAAGCCCTTCATGGCATGGATCCAGGTTACTTGATGGATTGTCTCAACTACTAGGATTGGCCCATACCACTCGTGATGGCAAAGGAGACATGCTGTGGATCCCATCGGCCCAATTATCCTGGTTGGCTGGGTCCAGGAACAGGGCCTTCTCTGCTGTGGCTCCAGTGATGTGATTCAAATATTTTTACTACCGGTTCTGTGGGTATGGCGTGGTGGGGATGGTGTGGCTTGGTGGGTGTGGCAGGTGAAGGATCCTGCAAAATCTCCATTCCCTCCCCACTCCAGGGGGAAGGTTACTGCAAAATCCCATTCCCTCCCCACCCCACTAACCTGCTTTCCAGCTCCGTTGTTCTGTGCAGGGCAACCAAAGGAGATCCAGCTGATCAGCTGGGACATGGGAGGCAGAGAATAGATGGAGGTGGGGCCAGTCAGAGGTGGTATTTGCCGGTTCTCCCAACTGCTCAAAATTTCTGCTACCGGTTCTCCAGAACTGGTCAGAGCCTGCTGAATACCACCTCTGGCTTCAACCCTTCAGAAAATCTTGCCTCCCACCATGTAAAGTTGGCCCCAGCCTTCCTATCAGTTTGTAGGGCCATATAAAGACATGGCTTTGACCTTGCTTCTCAGAAGGTCACAAAAGGTATCGCCTGACCCCAGGACACCACAACTGTTGTAAATACAGGCAGTCCTCGAATTGCGACCACAATTGAACCCAACATTGATGTTGCTAAGCGAGGCATTTGTTACATGAGTTTTGTCCCATTCTACGACCTTTCTTGCCACCATTGTTAAGGTGCAGTTGATCAGTTAGTATCATCTGCGCCACGGTGGTGCAGTGGTTAGAGTGCGGTACTGCAGGCGACTTCTGCTGACTGCCAGCTGACTGCAATTTGGCAGTTCAAATCTCATCCAGGCTCCAGGTTGACTCAGCCTTCCTTCCTTCCGAGGTGGGTAAAATGAGGTCCCGGATTGTTGGGGGCAAGAGGCTGGCTCTGTAAACTGCTTAGAAAGGGCTGTAAAGCAGTATATAAGTCTAAATGCTATTGCTACTGCTAGTAACTCGTTTGTTAAGTGAATCTGGCTTCTCCATTGACTTTGCTTGTCAGAAGGTCTCAAAAGGATTCTGCAACTGTCATAAATATGAGTCAGTTGCCAAGCATCTGAATTTTGATCATGTGACTATGGGGATGCTGCAACGGTCATAAGTGGGGTACTAATACCACTCTATGAAGCCTTAGTAAGACCACACCTAGAGTCCTGCATCCAGTTTTGGTCACCACACTATAAAAAAGATGTTGAGACTCTAGAAAAAGTGCAGAGAAGAGCAACCACGATGATTAGGGGACTGGAGGCTAAAACATATGATGAACGGTTGCAGGAACTGGGCCTGGCTAGTCCAGTGAAGAGAAGGACCAAGACAATAGCAGTCTTCCAATGAACAGAACTCGCCTTTGGAAGTTGTGGAAGCGCCATCACTTGAGACCTTCAAGAAGAGACTGGACTGCCATTTGTCAGAAATAGTGTAGGGTCTCCCACTTGGGCGGGTGTGTGTGGACTAGATGACCTACAAGGTCCCTTCCAACTCTGATTATCTGTAATCTGTCATGCTTTTCAGTGGTCTTGTAACTTGAAACGGTCAGTAAATGAATGGTTAAGTCTAGGAGTGCCCGTACACTTTTGTCTGCTGAGAGAAGGACACTATTACTAGCAATTATATCAGGTGACCAAAGTGAATAGAAGCGAGGCTGGCTGAGGAATTCTGGGAGTTGAAGTCCACAAGTCTCAAAGTTGCCAAATTTGGAGATCCCTGCATTATTTTATTTATTTATTTATTTATTTATATTTGAACTTGTATGCCGCCCCATCTCCGAAGACTCTGGGCGGCTCACAACTAAAAAACAGTAACAATAAATACTTAAAAAGAGATTAAACCAAATTTACATGAGATGGTAACACCAAGAAGCCTGGAATCTAAAGGAACTTTTGTTTACAATTTTGGATCAGAATAGATTTCCCCACGTTAGAGGGAGGGAAGGAACCTTTCGTTTAACCTGCATCAATCAAAGTTTACCTGACATTTGTTTGCAAATACTAGGTCTTGATTGACAGATGGAGTTATAACCGGAAACGTCTGGGTTGAGCATCAATTGAGTCCTAACCAGTGATTTTTCAATCTGCTAAACGGTGAACAATTTATCTTGATTGCTAACTCCCCTCAGGAAATTACACTGAGAGTTTGAGAACATTGCTAGAGATAAATAGATAAGGTGGGTCTGAACTCAGATGATTTTTCTTCATCCAACTCTGTAAACCAGCGGTGCCCAACCTTTCTGGCTTGGTGGCCTGACATGGGAAGGGGAGAGGGGATAGTTCTGTGTGAGTAAGCTGGCAAGAATAGCTTGGCTGGCTGAGGAATTCTGGGAGTAGAAGTCAGAGGTGGCATTCAGCAGGTTCTGACCATTTCTGGAGAACCAGTAGTGGAAATATTGAGTAGTTTGGAGAACCGGCAAATCCCACCTCTGACTGGCCCCACCCCCATCTATTCTCTGCTTCCTGAGTCCCAGCTGATCTGGGTCTTCTTTGGTTGCCCTGCACAGGAGAATGGAGCTGGAAAGCAGGTTAGTGGGGTAGGGAGGGAATGGAAATTTTGCAGTAACCTTCCCCCAGAAGTAGGGAGGAAATGGGGATTTTACAGTATCCTTCCCCTGTCATGCCCACCAAGCCATGCCCACAGAACCGATAGTAAAATTTTTGAATCCCACCACTGGTTGCAGACTACAAGTCTTAAAGTTGCCAAGGTTGGAGACCCCTGCCTTCGAAGTTAGGCTCAAGAGCTAGATGGCTCTTGACAGACTTGAACACTGGGCCTTATCTAACAAAATGAAATTCAATGTAGAGAAAACTCTTACACTTAGGCAAGAAAAACCAAAAGTACACATATAGACTGGGTGAAACCAGGCTTAATGGCAGTCACTGGGAGAGGGATCTTGGAGTCTTAGTGGACAACCAGCTAAATATGAGCCAACAGTGTGTAGCGCTACCAAAAAAAGCCAATGCAATCCTAAATTGCATTAACAGAAGGATGCAGTCAAGATCAAGGGAAGTACTAATACCACTCTATAAAGCCTTAGTAAGACCACACCTAGAATATTGCAAGCCAGTTTTGATCACCACACTATTAAAAAGATGTTCAGAGAAGAGCAACAATGATGATTAGGGAACTGGAAGGTAAATTATATGAAGAATGGTTGCAGGAACTGGGCCTGGCTAGTCTAGTGAAGAGAAGGACCAGGGGAGACATGATAGCAGTCTTCCAATATTTGAGGGGCTGCCACAGAGAGGAAGGGGTCAAGCTATTTTCCAAGGCACCCGAAGGCCAGACAAGGAATAATGGATGGAAACTGAACAAGGAGAGATTCAACCTGGAAATAAGGAGAAATTCTCTGACAATGAGAACAATCAACCAATGGAACAGAAGTTGTGGGAGCTTCATCACTGGAGGCGTTCAAGAAAAGATTGGACTGCCATTTGTCAGAAATGGTGTAGGGTGTCTCGCTTTGGGGGGGTTGGACTAGATGATCTACAAGGTCCCTTCCAACTCTGTTAATCTGTATCTGTATCAATCATTTCTAATGTGTGGTCATCTAATCTTCTCCCAAAACATGGGAGAAAAATCAGGTCTCCTATGGTCTAAGGGAAGGCTAAAAGGATGGAGACCTGTGGAACATCAGGGAGCAGAGTGTTCCACAGGGGAAAAAAACAGGCTTCTTAGTTTCCATCCGATGGGAATATTTAGGAGAAGGAACTAAACCATCACAATTGATGACCTTGAGGCAAACCCCATTATAGTCGTAAGTGAAGGACTACTTGCCCTATGAATCATGGGTTTCCTCCAAGACGTGGAGTCAGGAGGCTGTGAGTTCAATCCTGGGTAGAGGCTAATATTTGGAACAGACTCTCCTGCTCAAGCTGGGGGTTGGACTAGATGACCTCCAAGCTCCCTTCCAACTCTGTTATTCTATGTTATTCCTCATCAGAAGTAGAGGTTGGAGGAGAATAATGGAAGAGGGGCAAGGCATCTTGAATGACTCTAGTATCAACCCCGGTAAGGAATCCCTACAGGTGGTGGTGGGGAACTGCTGAAGACTACAAAACCAGAAGAAAATTGCAAAACAAAAAACAAAGAAACAATTGGAAGCTGCATTACTGTCTGCAAATCTAAACCACTTCACGATTCATACGTACGGGCACACGACACTGAAGGAAAAAAACAGATCAAAATTTGACTTGGCAGGAAGAGAAAGCTGGAATTCTTTAAAAACAAAAACAAACCCCTGAAGGAATAATCACAGCAGCTCGAGACAGGCGATGCAAATTCGTATCGTTAAAGCCAAAACTGAACATATTTCAAAAGATAGAAAATGCTGACTCTTGTCAATTCAAAGTGGGAAGTATAAGATCCCCTCATTAGTGGCTGTAGCCAAATTGCTCCAACTGAGAATATGCGCAACAGGACTGGATTGCAAAAATTGTGGACTGGTATTGATGAAGACAGTTTTAGGCTTTCCTGTTAGCAAAACTGCTTAGACCTCACACATTAAAAAAAAAAGACAGACAATAAGGATGGTGAGAAGTGGTGGGATTTTAAAACCCAGTCTGACAGACACCTGCAACACTATGCATCAGACTATAACTTTCAAATAAATATTTAGAAGTTTTAAATTCACTGACTTAAAAAAAATGCTTGGGACTTCTTACAAAGTACAACTATATCTCCCTGTGATTCCTAGTCTCTTTAGGTATAGATAACAGATAATCAGAGTTGGAAGGGACCTTGTAGGTCATCTAGACCAACCCCCGCTCAATCAGAAATCTCCCATTTCTGACAGATGGGAGTTCAATCTCTTCTTGAAAGTCTCAAGTGATGAAGCTCCCATAACTTCCGAGGGCAACTTCTGTTCCATGGGTTGATTGTTCTCACTGTCAGAAAGTTTCTCCTTATTTCCAGGTTAAATCTCTCCTTGTTCAGTTTCTATCCTTTATTCCTTGTCTGACTTTTGGGTGCTTTAGAAAATAGCTTGACCCCTTCCTCTCTGTGGCAGCCCCATAAATATTGGCAGACTGCTATCCTGTCTCCCCTGGTCCTTCTCTTCCCTAGACTAGCCAGGCCCAGTTCCTGCAACCGTTCATTGTATGTTTTAGTCTCCAGTCCCCTCATCATCCTGGTTGCTCTTCTCTGTACTTTTTCTAGAGTCTCAACATCTTTTTTATAGTGTGGTGACCAAAACTGGATGCAGTACTCTAAGTGTGGTCTTACTAAGGCTTTATAGAGTGGTATTAGTACCTCACTTAAATTAGAACTTGAATCGTCAGAAAATAACTTGGATAAAGAGGTTTGTTGGGGAAAATAATAATGTTATTTTAATTAAAAATTGGAGGAGGAGGAGGAGGAGGAAAACCAGAATTACGTGAATATTGTATTTATTTATTTACTCCTTTGTTTATCCCAAAGGTGCTTTTTCAAGAGGCTACTGGGTTTCCTTGTTATTGTTTGAAGACGTTTCGCTTCTCATCCAAGCTTCTTGGATAAGAAAGTTGGATGAGAAGCAAAACCTCTTCAAAGAATAACAAGAAAGTCCAGTTGCCTCTTGAAAAAGCACCCTTGGGACAACCATGACTTGGATGACTGAGAATCTCCATAGATATTCTTCTTTGTTTGTTTATTAAATTTATATGATGCCTGCCTCACTGTTGAAGTGACTCTGGGCAGCTTACAAGATGATACAAATAATGGCAAATACCAAATGACTGACTGGCCCCGCCCCCACCTATTCTCCGCCTCCCAAGTCCCAGCTGATTGGCTGGGTCTTCTTTGGTTGCCCTGCACAGGAGAAGGGTGCTGGAAAGCAGGTTAGTGCAGTGGGGAGGGAATGGAGATTTTGCAGTATCCTTCCCCTGCCACACCCATCAAGCCATGCCCACCAAGCCGTGCCCACAGAACCAGTAGTAAAAAAATTTGAATCCTACCACTAGAGCAAACATTTATACCTTAGAATCAAACCAAGAATTTGGCATGTTGTATAAACCAGTCCATCAGGTTAACCATCATATGGTTGATTTGGACAGAGCCAGTGGGTGGGATTCAAAAATTTTTTGCTACCGTTTCTGTGCGCGTGGCTTGGTGGGCGTGGCAGGGGAAGGATACTATAAAATCTTCAGTCAGAGGTGGTGTTTGCCGGCTCTCCGAACTACTCAAAATTTCCGCTACCGGTTCTCCAGAACTGGTCAGAACCTGCTGAATACCACCTCTGGACAGAACATACTCTAACTGAGAACAGTTTAGTGGAATGGTTAAGGTGCTGGCCTAAAACCAGGAGACTCTGAGTTCTAGTCCTGCCTGAGGCATGAAGGCTGGCTGGGTGTTCACATCTATCTGGGGTTTCATCAAACAATTGGGCATAATTATTTTCTAGGCTGCCTGCCAAAACCACCTACTGCTTCCAGAACCAACTCACTATACATTTGGTTTAATTTGATTTGCATTTAAATTTAATTAGACTTACACCTGGTTGGTTATGTCTATTCTACAATCACATGTTGTCCCCATGCATCCCCTTACTCGTTGATCCCGCTGGCTCCCTGGTATACCGAGGAGCTCCGGAGAAACATCATAGAAGGACTAGAGAGCAGGTGACCCCTCCGATCGGATTGAGCCCAGTTAAGAGCCCATATTAGGACTTACCTGGTTACCGGAGGGCGGTGGAAGGTCTTATTTCTCCGCCATAGCATCTGCAGATAACCACCCAGCCACCCTGTTCAGGGTCGCCTGCTCCCTCTTGCAGCTGGGGAGGTGGGCGACTTTGCGGGCAGAGCTGAGGAATTTGGTCAGTATCTGCAGGACAAGATCGCCGGATCCGGAAGGGTTACGCTCGGACTTGCAGTGGTCTGAAGATGAGGATGCGAAAGTGGTCTGGCTAATGTGATCTGGACTGAGTTCGATCCTGTTTCTGAGGATGAAGTGGACAGGATTATCGCGGCTGTGTTCCACCACATGTTTGTTGGACCGTGCCCTTCCTGGATGGTTTATGCCTCCAGGGAGGTCACGTGCACTGCTCAGGCAGTGGTCAATGCTTCATTAGGGAGGGCTGTTCCCTGCCTCTTGAAAGAGGCGGTGGTGAGGCCCCTCCTGAAGAAGCCTGCCTTGGACCCAGCGTGTTGAACAACTTTCGTCCAGTCTCCAACCTTCGCTTCCTAGCGAAGGTTGTTGAGAGTGTGGTGGTGCAGCAATTGCCACTTTTCCTGGAGGAAGCGGACTACCTGGATCCATACCAATTGGGCTTCAGGCCGGGTACAGCACAGAGACAGCATTGGTCGCGCTGATTGATGATCTCTCTAGGGTGCGGGACAGGGATTTTTCCTCTGTCCTGGTCCTGTTAGATCTCTCAGTGGCTTTTGATACCATCGACCATGGTATCCTATTGTGGCATCTCAGGGGGTTGGGAGTGGGAGGCACTGTTTTACAGTGGTTCTCCTCCTACCTCTCGGGACATTCGCAATCAGTGTTGGCAGGGGGCAGAGGTGACTCGAGGTCTCTCACTTGTGGGGTGCCTCAGGGGTCGGTCCTCTCGCCCCTCTTGTTCAACATATATATGAAGCCGCTGGGTGAGATCATCCGTGGCTTTGGGGTGAGGTATCATCAGTATGCTGATGATACCCAGTTATATCTCCACCCCAGGCCACACCCTCTCCGTGATGTCCCATTGCCTGGATGCGGTGTGGATCTGGATGGACAGGAACATGCTCCGACTCAATCCAGCCAAGACGGAGTGGTTGTGCATACCGGGCCAATGTTGAGGTTCCATCTTTGGTCATGGGGGAGGAGGTGTTGCCCCCCGTGGACAGGGCACGGAATCTGGGGGTCCTCCTGGACCCACGGCTCAAGTTGGAGGAGCAGGTGGGGGCGTGGCCAGGGGGCATTTGCCCAGATCCGGCTGGTTTGCCAGTTATGCCCGTATTTGGACCGAGATGCCCTGCGCACAATCACTCAGGCACTCGTTATCTCTCGGCTCGACTACTGTAGCGCTCTACTTAGGACT
Source organism: Naja naja (assembly GCA_009733165.1). Lineage (NCBI taxonomy): Eukaryota > Metazoa > Chordata > Lepidosauria > Squamata > Elapidae > Naja > Naja naja. The sequence goes on from CM019152.1 coordinate 55,053,525, forward strand.
GCCCTTGCATACCACCCGGAAACTTCAGCTGGTGCAGAATGCGCCGCGGGTAGTGATGGGAGCTTCCGTACTCCCATATTACACCCCTCCTGCTGACCTGCATTGGTTGCCAGTTGTTTTCGGGTGAGATTCAAGGTCCTTGTGATAACATTCAAAGTCCTACAAGGCATGGGTCCAGGATATTTAGAGCGACTCCTGCCAGCATCAAATACCAACGCCTGTGCGAGCACAGATGGGGGGCTCCTCGAGGTGCCGTCGGCAACTCAATGTCATTTGGCGGTGACCGGGAGGGCCTACTCTGTGGCGGCTCCCACTGTGGAATCAGCTTCCACCAGAGCTCCGGCTGGCCCCGATCTCCGCTCCTTCCGCCAGATCTAAAGACCTGGCTATTTATGCAGTCCGGGTGTGCTGACCTCCTGGGGGGGTGGGGCTGTGTTTTAGTTTCTGGGGTTTTAAATTTGTATATTTGGCTTGTTCTGTTTAATATGGTTTTAAATAATTATTTATTGTTGGGTTTTTAGTTGTAAGCCGCCCCGAGTCCTTTGGAGAGAGGCGCTACTAAGAATCAAATAAATAAATAAATAAATAAATAAATAAATAAATAAATAAATAAACAAACAAACAAACAAACAAACAAACAAACAAACATGTTTAACTGTTCCTTTATCTCGTTGAAAATTACCATTTCTGGAGGAGTTGGGTAAGGAGCATTGTATCCATGGCTTTCAGGAGATGATATGCAGATTACAGATTAACAGATTTGGAAGGGACCAAGTAGGTCATCTAGTCCAAACCCTGCCCAAGCAGAAGACCCTACACCATTTCTGACAAATGGCAGTCCAATCTCTTCTTGAAAGCCTCCAGTGATGAAGCTCCCACAACTTCAAGCTATTCCGTTGGTTGATTGTTCTCACTGTCAGCAAATTTCCATAGCCTCAGTTCTGTCTTTCTTCACAAGGAAAATAGAAACAACAGATGGAAACTAACCAAGAAGAGAAGCGGCCTAGAACTAAGGAGAAATTTCCTGGAAAAAAAATGCAGAGAGGAGCAACGGAGACTTGAAGACCTGGTTGTTTAATCAATCCGGGCTGTGACCCTGGGGTGGGGTGGTTTTTAGAGTCTTAATGTTGGGATTTTAGTATTAATTGGCAGACTTGAATCTGGTTTTATTTAATTTATTGTTGTGTTGTTTTACTTTGTAAGCAGCGAATCCTTTGGGAGAGAGGGCTGACATAAAATCGAATTAATAAAAATAAATAAATAAATAAATAAATAAATTAAAGGCCTGGAGATTAAAACATATGAAGAATGGTTGCAGGATTTGGGCTTGACTAATCAAGAGAAAAGAAGGACCAGGAGGGATGTGATAGCACAGTATTCCAGTATTGCAGGGGCTCCCACAAACAAGAGGGGGGAGTCAAACTTATTTTCCACAGCACCTGAAGGCAGGACAAAGAACAATGGATGGAAACTAATCAAGGACAGAAGCTAGTCTAGCACTGATGATGTTACCTAGTTAGGGTAATGAAACGTCTGCAAAAAAAACAACCAAGCTCAGAGAGCACCAAGGACCCCTCACCTCCACCCTGAGCTACAGGTTTTCTCCTTTATTAGAACTTGGAATTAAGGAGTAACTTCCTAACAGTGAGGACAATTAATCAGTGGAACAGCTTCAGTGATGGGATTCAAAGATTTTTACCACCGGTTGGG